>CM031234.1:1019560336-1020160336 GCA_018340775.1 Taxus wallichiana var. yunnanensis
ATAGCCCCACATACCCCATTTCTAATGGCATCACACATCACACCATGCTCAAACAATTACACCAATCTCCCCTCAAACTTTCCTTATATGACCTCATCCAAACCTTGGAATCCCATCGTCAAGCCCTCATGGACGTTCTTCAATCGATTGAGGTTTTACCCAATGGCCCTACACCCGTAGCCTCCATTATCACACCCCATCAATTAGCCTCTCTCACCAAATTACCACCTTCATCCTCACCTCACCTTGTTCCCAAGTGGCCTCCCTTAGCTTCTCAGAGGAGGAGATCACACCACACCAAAATGATGACCTAGACCTATCCCTCTTCATCTCCATCCACATTGATGACATACGGGTATGTTGTGTGATGATTAATGGAGGTGCTAGCATTAACATCATTTCATCCCATGCATTTACTCAAATGCGTATACCTGACAATTGCATGCATAAACATATGGTCATGTTACGTTCATTCAATGACACTATCACCTCCACACTAGGCACTTTCATCCTTCACGTTCGTGTGGGCCCCCACACTATTCTAGAATTATTTTATGTTTTGGAGGGGGAATTCCAATATAACTTGTTACTTGGTAGACCTTGGATCCATGTCATGGGTTACGTTCCTTCCACTTTACATCGTTGTGTAAAGTTTGAACATGAAGGACACACTTATACCATTCCAGCTGACCCATCACCTTTCAAAACATGCAACATGCTTTACCGACCCAATGATGTGCTCATACCTATCAAGTCATCTACCTCCACAACCACTACCACTTCACCTACACCTCCACCTACCAAGATCAAGTGTTGCTTTCACCACACATACCTCCTCCATTCCTACCGTTGCTATAACCTCCACGGATGACCCATTAGCTTCCCAATCCATTAACTCCACCTCCGCATCGACCTCCGACACATCATCCATTCCAGCTACCTACATACCAACCACTCGACCATTGGAAGGTGTTTTTTAATGCCTCACTCTAGGGGAGTACCACCTATATAGTGTTAACACATTCCTTACGCTGCACAACTATGGAAGCCTTCACCAACACCCTCGTTATGATCACCGTATAGGAGAATGCCTCCTTTATGGTCCTCATCATCTTCGTATCAGTCTCACCTATGGGGTACTTGATACTACCACTTACACACCTGAGCCACCATCACAAACCCACCCATTTTCCATTGCATTCCAGTCACTTACCAATCATTGTTTTGCCCACACCTTCCTGCACCTCTATGTATGGAAGGGTTTTGGTTTTGGATTTTACGAGCAAGGTCACCATACTATTATTCCATGTACCACTGCAAACATAACAACCGTAGTGGTATCAACTTCCCTGAACCTCCTACCAAATAGGCCCGCATTGAACTCATTAAGGACCCTATCCCTTCTCCACCTTCATCTTCATCACCACCTTCACCCACTCCACCTTCATCACCACCCTCACCGATGGAGTTGATGGATCCTGAATCTATCCCCTAACTTTTTTCATAAACACCATTTCCTTGGGGCCTTTGACTTATCAACGCGAAGGCGAGGCCCTTCCACTCTTCCATTCCTATATCCTAAAATGATTAATGATGACACACCTATAATTAACATCATTCAATGTCAGGATGATGAATCCATACTCACCTACCTTGGTGCAGAAGACTCATATATTCATCGGTCGTTACCCTCTGAGATGCAAACCATGTTGAATGAATTGACTATCGAGATCAACATTCATACTTAGGACGACCTGCACATCCTAAAGATTGGACAATATTTAGATGTTGTTGAACAAGAAGCCATCACTTCTTTTCTCCAAGATCATAACCATGCTTTCGCTTGGTCTTACGTAGACATGCACGGTATTTACCCCACCATAGTGGTCCACAATATCGTAATCGGTTCCCGATGCCAAACCTATCAAACAAAATCGAGGAAAATGCACCCTCGCATTGCTCTTCTTGTCAAAGAAGAACTTCAATGCCTTCTTTCTGTTTCCTTCATCTTACCCATTGATTATCCTTGTTGGATTTCTAACATTGTCCCTGTTACTAAAGCAATAGGGGGACTCCGCATTTGCATGGACTTCCATGACCTCAACCTAACTTGCCTAAAAGATGACTTTCCCTTGCTCGGTATTAATCAACTGGTTGACCTCACTGCTGGTCATGAGATGCTCTCACTCATGGATGGATTCTTGGGTTATAACCAAATTTTTCTTGCCCCAAAAGATCAACACAAGACCGCATTCATCACCCCTTGGGGAACCTTTTTGCTATCGAGTCATGCCTTTTGGCCTTAAAAACGTCGATGCTACATATATCAAGCATGTTATGACTTACATCTTCCATGATATCATGCATCACATATTGGAAGATTACGTGGATGATCTCTTGGCCAAATCTAAACGTCGCTCCAAGCACCTCGCCATCCTTGAAACCATCTTTGACCACCTCATTAAATATTGCATCTACCTTCACCTAAAAATTATGTCTTCACGGTTCTCTCAAGAATGCTCCTAGGATTTATTATTTCCCTCCGTGGTATAGAAGTTGACCTTGCTAAAGTCAAGGCCATTCTGGAAATGCCTCCACCCACTAACCTTAAACAACTTCGTAGCCTGCAAGGTAAATTATAGTCCATTCACCATTTCATTTCACAATTATCTGATCGGTGTCAACCATTTCATCATCTACTTAGGAAGGATGTCTCCTTTAAATGGGATGATGACTATCACAAAGCTTTTGAGGCCCTAAAATAATACCTTCTCCAACCACCCGTACTCATTCCACCTAAAGATGATCAACCTTTTTACCTATACATATCAACTACCGATCATTCCTTAGGAGCCATGCTCGCTCATCGTGATGAACAACACAGGGAGCAGGTAGTTTATTACATAAGTCGTACTCTTTTAGACTATGAAACCTAATACAACCATCCAAAAAACTTTACTTAGCCTTAGTTTTCATTGCCACCAAACTCCACCATTACCTACTCAACCACAAAACCTATGTCGTGACCAACACTCGATCCCTTACACTTCATGTACGCCAAACCTTATCAAAATTAGTATGTTGTGCAGTGATTGATGCTTTTAGCTTATCTTGACCTTGAATTAATTCATCAAAATTACATCAAGGGCCAAACTATCACCGACCAATTGGCTGACACACCTATTTCCAGGGATCAACCCTCTAATTTTGACTTTCTTGATGAGTCAATTGCTACTCTTTCCCTGGATGAACCCCCTTACCAGATGACATTGTTCTTTGTGGTTCCAGTGTCGGCGTGGGGTTGGGGTTGGTATTATCCTCATTCCTCTAGATGGAGAACCCATGCCTTTGTATTTCAAAATAGACTTTGAATGCACCAACAATATTTTGAATATGAAGCGCTCATACTAGGTCTCCAAGCCACATATGCCCTAGATGTCAAATCAATCCACATCTTTGGTGATTCACAATTGGTCATCACCCAAGTCAATGGTATATACCAATTCCGTAACGAGATACTTCAAAAGTATAAACATCATGTAGACATACTTTTGACCACCTTTGATCATTACACCCTTCAAACCATCCACGTTCAACCAACAAATTTGTCAATACCATACCTATTTCCAGGATCAACCCTCTAATTTTGACTTTCTTGATGAGTTAATTGCTACTCTTTCCTGGACGAACCCCCCTTACCGAGATGACATTGTTCTTTGTGAGGTTCAAGTGTCGGCGTGGGGTTGGGGCTGGTATTATCCTCATTCCTCTAGATGGAGAACCCATGCCTTTGTATTTCAAAATAGACTTTGAATGCACCAATAATATTTTTGAATATGAAGCGCTCATACTAGGTCTCAAGCCACATATGCCCTAGATGTCAAATCAATCCACATCTTTGGTGATTCACAATTGGTCATCACCCAAGTCAATGGTATATACCAATTCCGTAACGAGATACTCCAAAAGTATAAACATCATGTAGACATACTTTTGACCACCTTTGATCATTACACCCTTCAAACCATCCCATGTTAAACCAACAAATTTGTCAATACCATGGTCTCGCTTAACTTCCCAAATACCCACTTCCCTGCCGATTCAAAATATTTGTCACTGTACAATTCCTCCATTCACCTTCTTATCTACCTCATGATGTTTACTCAATCGAACCGACACCCCTGACCGAGTGACCTTTGTTATAAACAAGTACTCACTACCTTTCTCTCTCCATCTTACCTCCCAGATCTCACCCATAACTGGATAACGTGCCTTCCTTAAAAGGGCCTCTCATTTCATCATTTTGGGGGACTCCTCTATAAGCATGGATTTGATGGTATTCTCTTACGATGCCTCATAATTTCTAAAATCCGTTATACCATTAAGGAGGTTCATGATGGCATATGTGGAGGTCACTTTAGTGGCCTTGTTGTTACTAAGCGTATTCTTTACCTAGGCTATTACTGGCTGACCCTTAACCATGATTGTTTTGACTATGTCAAACATTGTGTGAAATGTCAACAACATTCCAACCTTCATCATACACCCAGTCATGCCTTATAGGTCACTCATGACCTTTGGCCCTTCTCTCAATGGGGTTTGGATCTTTTCAGAGAAATCAATCCTCATTCTTCCCAACGCCATCAATGGATCATAACTGCTACTGAATACTACACAAAATGGGTGGAAGCCATACCACTCATCTCCATGAAATCCAAGAAGATATGTGAGTTCATTAACCATCACATCATTTGTCACTTTGGTGTTCCTCATCGCCTCATCATTGACAATGGAAAACAATTCAAAAACAAAACATTGCAAAAACTTTGCGATGCCTTTGGCATTCAGCTTAGTTTCTCATCACCTTATTACCCACAAACCAATGGCCAAGCCAAATCCACTAACAAAACCCTCAACAAAATTCTCATGAAAGTAGTTGACGATACTGGGAAGGATTGGCATACACACATTCCTTTTGCTCTATGGGCATACCACACTAGTATCCACACTTCCACTGCAGCCACACCCTTTTCGTTGGTCTACGGTCACGAGTTTGTTCGCCTCTCAAACTCAAGATCCCCTCACTCCGCATTTCTCTCCATGACATGCTTGCGATGGTGAATTTCTTGATTACCACTTAGTACAAATAGATTTATTACATGAACGTCATCTTAATGCTTTGGATCACCTTCAAGTTTACCAACAACGTATCAAATGTGCTTATGAAAAACGTGTTCATGAAAGAACCTTCCAATTTGGTGACCTTGTCTTGAAAGAAAATCAACACGTAACCAAAGAAGAAAAAAGTAAGTGGGGAAAATCTTAATTAGCTTGGACCATACATCGTAACTCATACCTATGGATCAGGTTCCTATCATTTATCCTCACTTGATGGTAAGCTTTGAACCTCGAGCCCTTAAAGCATTGCATCTTCGACAATTCTATTGTTGACTCATTATCCTACCTCACCCTTTGTCTTTTACAAGATCGTCCCTTGAGCACTATCCACTCCATACACCTCCCCAACAATTAAACAAGAATCATGTGAGTACCTGTCACTTGTTATCTTCTCTTGAATATGTGTACCACGGCACTGCACATAGCATGATTCTCATGGATACTTTTTGTCTACCTTTAGATGAGATCCCATGGTCGTTCCACCTTGCCCTTTGAACAAGAGTCCTATCCTCCACCTTGGTATTTTCAATGACTTCAAAGACCTCACATGGGACCAAACTCCTTGAGTCAAACTTCTAATAAAAGATGACTCCCTCAAAAGGACATCTTACTCTCAACAAAATTACTGCTATAAATAGACTGCTCCCTCGAAGGACAGCTATGTGAAGCTTTCAAAGCAAAAACCAAAAAAAAATGAGAGAAACCGAAGCTTCCCGCATCTCTCAGCTTCACGAAGACCTCAAGGAGTACCATATTCATTATCCCATATAGACTTCCCGCATCGATCAGTCTATCAAAACAAAAAACTTTTTAGTCATGGACTTGCCCATTGTGACCTAGGACCCCTTGCCCAAGGGCCCTATCACTCAAAACATATAAAATTAGCTACCTTTCACCCACCTTACCATTTCCACTCTCATTTCCTCAATTGCCTCAAGGGACATCTTGGAATTTAGACATTTGGTGATCCTGTGACTACCGTCATCATAGAACATGTCAATCATGTAATGTCTTTAGGGTCTTATGTTCCTCACCTCCTCCAAGGTATGATCTACTCGGTATGATCCTACCCAATCAGGTGGCTTTATTGCCCCCTCTTATCTTTTAACCATCTTTGTTTATGTTTTGATTACCTTATACAGGACTTGGTCCTTGACGCTTACCTTTGAGGTAATCCTCCCTTTTCACCATAATCACCTTCACTTGCATCCTTTTACCTATAATCTACCCACACCTATTAAACCTAAACCCACAACATGCCCAAAAACCTACCAACTCATTTTCATATTCTTCCTAGCTCATGGGAGAACTACATCAAAGCATGAGGTCCCTTTTTCCAGGACTAAGTAGGTAGAACTCCAAGGGCATGGCGCGCCTTGGAGGTTAGCTCGGCCATTCTTTACCCTAAAATAATTCATCACCCATGCCTAACTCACCATTTACGTCACATTTCACTTAGTTCCCCTTTTCTAACAAAATTGGAAATCAAGCCACATACATAACAAGTTGCTTACCATAGCATACATTTATTACACCTACCATCCCTCTATCATCACTATGCATAGATTATACAACATTTCACATATGACCCATAGTATCATTCATTGCCAAAATAATGAATCATAACTAAACCTATTTTCAACTCAACCATGTCTAACCACACCTGACTGAATCCATGCCTATAACCTGACTCAATCCATGCCTATAACCTGAATCGATTTATGCCTAACCAAACCTTACTCAATCCATGCCTATAACCTAACTCGATCCATGCCTATAACCTACCTCAATCCATGCCTAACCAAACCTAACTCGATCCATGCCTAACCAAACCTGACTCGATCCATGCCTATAACCTGACTCGATCCATGCCTATAACCTGACCAATCCATGCCTATAACCTAACTCGATCCATGCCTATAACCTAACTCAATCCATGCCTAACCATAACCTAACTCGATCCATGCCTAACCAAACCTAACTCGATCCATGCCTATAACCTAACTTGATCCATGCCTATAACCTGACTCAATCCATGCCTAAACCAACCTAACTCCATCATGCCTAACTCACCTAATTTCAATCTACATCATAGTAACAAATCCATATCTCATCTAATACAAGTCAGTAAACCACCATCTCATACACACATCAACAAATCATGAAATACCATGAATCTCATCATACAAATCAATAAATATGTATCTCAATATACATGTCTATCTCATCCTATCCATCATCTCAAAAATTTAGTAATAAGCCATATATATATATATATATATATATATATAAATGTCATCGGCATGCAGGCCGGTCTCATATATACAAAAAGAATGAATGAATCAATACAAAATATCTTCAGCATGCAGGCCGGTATATGCTCAAAATATACAAAAATCACTCGTACATCCTCACTATCTTTGGCATGCAGCCGGCATATATATCAAAAATCACTAGTATACATCAAAAATCAGGTGACCGCATCTTAGGCATCTCACCGGATGTCCTCCATCTCTGTGTCACCTACACCCTTGGCCTCCTATGTCCCTACTAGCACATCACCTAGCTCTAGTCACCATGCATTAGTGGCCTCTCCTGATTCGAGCCTCGAGCTCCACGACCTCTTGTGCTCGCCACACTATGTGTGCGGGATCTCGTTCTCTCACTGGACACTGTTGTGCTCTATACTCTCTGTAGGATAGGAAGTCTATCCCGACCACCATGAGCTGATCCTAATAATATCTCACCTCACCTAGGGCATCTCGTAACCTAGATATAAGCATGGTTTGTGGTGGTCCCATAGGTCTCGGCCCCTGTACCTACCCTGTAGCGACCTCCCTTGCACCAGCCTATGAACTGGGACCAACTCCCTGTGCTTGTGGTGGTGCCCCATATCCTTATGCCTATGGTGGTGCCCCTATCCATGTGCCTATATCTAGGCCTGTAAGGCCCCAATCTGTCTGTATTGTGGCCAACTGGCCCTGTAAACCTACCACCGAGCCAATAAGGCTGCCACCTAACCATCTTTATCTCCATCTCCTCCATCTCCTCCACCCTCTCCTCTCGCCATCTGGGCCTACAGACTGGCCACCTATACTCATAGCTCTGCTACCTCTGCCTCTGACCCCTCCAACTGTGTCTGCAGTATACCTATCTGGGTGATCAATGTCACTACCTGCCCTTGTAGGGCATCTCTCTACACTATCATGGTAGCTAAGTCAGGCTACCCTAGTCTAGGTGGTATGGCTCGAAACTGAGCCACCACCACTACCTGTACCTATCTATACATCCGGTGTCATCTATCTACCAATCCATTGGCTGCTCCTCCTCCCTTATAGGCATTGTAGGTTGTGGTAGAGGTAGAGGCCTCTCCATGTCATATCTCCTATACTATGGAAAGGATGGAGGAATATCTGCTGATCCTAAAGCTGTCGTCGAACCACCGTCTACCGGGATCATCTCATCCTCCCCAGCACAGTAACCCTGTATCCATCTCTCTAGCTGGAGCTCAGCTAGCTCCTCATACATGTTCCTATATGAGGGGAATCCCACATATGGCCTCTAGATAATGTCCACTCCGGATAACCCCTCCAATAATTATCGAAAATGGGCCACATCATATGTCGGCCTATCCAATCTCCACTCTCCTACAACCAACACCCATCTCCTATATCCCACCCACACACATCTCATGGGAAATGCATCTACTCGGGGCATCCCTATAGGTTGAACACAGACTATGTGCTCGTAGGCCCAACAATGTAGTATAAATGTATAGCACAAGCTAAACGTACATAACCGGCCATATGCCCACAACTCTCGGTATAGTTGCACCAAGAATGTTGGTGCCCAGGAAAAGCATGTCTCATGCACCATCATATCGTGGAGCACCCCATCATTTCTCGGGGAAATTTTCCACCCTCTCGCATATGGCGAGTGCATAGCAGACCCTTTGCCTTCATCAATAGAATCACTAGCCTCGTCTCATCTCGGATGGGCTAGGTACTGCTTTCCAAGCTCAAGCTGGAGCTATGGAATCTCATATCTGCCACCCCCTTGCCAAAAATGTCCCGATCAATTCTTCTGAGGCCTCAGAGGAGATAGAGTAAACTTGGGCCCCCAATATCGGTAACCAAAAATTTGGAACACATCCTCCAGGGTGATAGTCATCTCACTGTCGAAAGGTGGAACGTGTTGGTCGCGGAGTCCTATCTATCGATGAGTGCGACCATCAAGCTGGGCTACCAAACAGCATGTTGGTAGTGTCAAATCCCACTCAAGCCCACTACCTCCATGTGTTGTAGCTTCAAAGGGGTCGCTAAGCCACGTAATGTCACCAGTAGAGGTGGAACCCTGTCCCGCATGTGTAACTACGCTCTCCCTACATCCAATCCAAGCATGACATTAATCCCTATTTACCATGACCATATTCACCAATTATCATTACCCTCCACCCTATTTTTACCCTACCCATCTCAACCACCTAACCTACATCACTTTTACACCCTTGTGCCCAAAATTCTGACCGGTACCAATTTATTCTAACCGACTTCGGTCACCTTTAAACCGGCATCGGTCACCTATTTGGTGACCGATACCAGTTCTACCCAACTGATGTCAGCCAAGCTTGACTGATGCCGGTCACTATCGTGGAAAATTTTGTGACTTCCCAAACCCCCTTTTTCTATAAACCTCCCCTACCCCTTTTACCCCACCTACAAGACCTAAACTCACCTTAGACCCTAAAAAAACCACCTATACAATTTACTACCCTCCCCCTCTTTTTTTCCCGTTATTCCCCGTTATTCCCCCGGTACCCACATTTAACTTTTTCCCCACCCACAAAATACAAAAAACCCACAAACCCCTACCAATACCAAATACCACAACTTCTCATCTATTTACTCAACCATGTAGAGTTAGGTGCTTACCTCGTCGTGTTCGCCGTCTCGGAGGCACATCTAGCTGCTTATCTTTGGTGGTGCCTGATACCTCTCTATCCTCTGCCATCACCGAATATCTACTCACAACCTCGACCAATCAATTCTCTCACCCTGATCCCGTGGACCCACTACTCGATCACTGACCCTTGTTAAATCAGATCGCTAACTCCTTTGTCCCATTTCCTACGATACGTTTCTCTCTTTTCTCTCTTTTTTGTCATTTATCACTTCACAAATAACAAATGAATAATAAAAACGTGGATTTTTTGTTTTATACCCCACCCGACCTAACCGACATCGATTACCATTGACTCAAAGATTGTGTGCCCTACCTAACGTCGTCAGATTTTCCTATACCGAGCGTCGGTTATCCATAACCACCATCAGTCACCCTCACCTACACATTGCCCTTCCTCTACCATTTTACATAACCCTTTACCCATCCAACCTTGACCTCGTCACTTCCTACCTCCATTTTTCTTCCTTTGAGGACTTTTTATTCTTTTACCCTTACCTTAGCCTTACCCATGTTGTGACCTAGATATTTGGACCTGGACCATCGCTAGTGACCTTTGACCTCATGTGTTCACTATACCTTATGGCACTATTACCTATGTTGATTGACCTAATGACCTTACCTAGCCTATTGTCATGACCGTTTATCCTAACCCTACCTTTGGTGTACCAGAACATACCTAAATGTTCCTACACCTAACCTATATTGTGTTTCCTAACCATATCATATACCTTGGATACTAGATTCACTTCGACCTTGTTCAGATAAACCTATCATCCTTAGATAATGTAGATTTTTCCTTCTCTTCAACCTGGTAGTGTGCTACAATTTATACATGTGTGTGTATTTCTGTTGCTACCTGTGACCCTAACCCATTACCTAGATTTCCCGAGTAGACCTTTCACCCCTTTCCTCTGTACCCACTTGCCTTTTCCTCACATTTACCTTTTATCAAACCACTTACCACTTCAGCCTGCTACCTCGTCAATTCTGGTTTGAGGGGGATCACCTTCACCCACACATGGGGCAACCACATCTTATTTTTGTTAGCGTCGCTTACCAATACAAGCTATGTAACAAAAAGGGGCAAAATGTAGACACTAAAATTAGGTCACACTCCCCTTTTATCCCTTAACATATAAACACCCTTTATTACATTTACCTAGCCATGACCCCCTTCACCCCACTAATATTAATTTAATTAAATTAATTCATTATCCTCACTATATTTATTATTTAAATATCTTATTTAAATAATATCCACACATACAACTCATCTAGCCACCTCACCAAGCCAACTCACTTAAGACCTATTCTTAGTAAGTTGTCATAACTAACTAAGACTTACCCAAACCCTAAAAATTAATGCCTACATTCCCTCTAACCACATTCCTACATGCTCACAAGAAGCTCCCAGTCTAATCTATGGGATAATGACATGAGATCCAAGAAAATCAAGAGGATCTCCCTAGTTTAGTAAACTTGGGAAATCTCACCTTGGAGCGTCGGTTACCCCTAACCATCACCGAGTTAAATCAGACCATCATCGATTACCCTTTTAACCCCAAAAAAACTTATTCTCAAGGTTAGAAGGTTGGAAAATATTAAAATAAAGTTGACGAGAAAGAACGCATCTCGGAGAGATAATGCATCTTCAGAGAGTAAATCTTAGCAAAAATTTACATCAAGGAAGGGGATTGAGCATCTTCTCCTACATGACCATCCCGACCATGATCGATCTATCCAAGAAAAGAGGAGTGTACATGCAGCCCATACAAAAGATTTTCTTGAGTTGGTGATCATTTGCAACCTTCAAACCCATCACCAACACCTCCATCCCTCACACAGACATTCAGGAATGGAATCCAAGTAAGTATAACATCATACTTTCCTAGTTTATTTCATTTTATCATCCATTGTTTACCTTTCCCCTATTGACCTTCTCCACATTTTCACCTCTATATAACCATTGAAACCTCGTAAAATCCTACTCCAATCACCCAATACCTCATCTCAACCCACCAAAGTCCTTTGTGCAATCACAAAGGAGACCACAACTTATTCTGTGACATTTCCAGATCTCACAATAACTGGCACCGGTTATACCTAACCACCATCGGTCACCCCTGACCGACACTAATCTTTGTATTTACCCACACATCCTAGAACAAAGACCTACCCACCTAATTTCATCTCACCCTCACTCACCTGTAATTTACCCGAGACCTTTATAGGACTGCGAGAGACCCAAAACCAATCATTTGACCTTTGGATTCTATTCTAGTTTGCTTTGTTAGATTAGATCTATATTTATTATTGTATTTTTAGTGAGATACCTAAATCATTTTAAAATAACAATAGGATTTACTTTGTTTACATCATTAAGTTGTTTAAAATAGTGGACTGATAGCCATCTAGGAAGTATCATACTTCTTGGATCTAGCATACGCTAGGTAGTTCACTGCCCATATTGTTTAATTCCTTCTGGTGGTCTTGTTTTCATTATAGGTAGTTCCTCCTAGCCAAAAGGAATCTCTCATGATCAGCTATGGATCTGAATTCATATGTGTGCAATAACCCATCAACCAACATTTGAACAGGTATTCCTCCTACGCTTGTTACCTATATGTTTTGTCAACACTTCAAATAAACGATCTAAGAAAAAGGTGAAACACCCTTGATTCTAAGCTAACCTCCAAATTCTCACAAGGTTTAGAAGCTCAACTCTCCCAACACTTTGTTTCTTAATGCTTCCTTATCCTGATGTGATTTGGTTATTTTTTCCCTGAGACTTCCACACACCCTCCCTACTAGCATGATCCCCCACATGACTTCCAAAGTCTCATTTTCCCCTTGACACTTTGGTAGAAGTCCATTGAGAAGAAGCCCCAAATCTTTCATTTTTTCCAATGAGGTGTTAGGTTATTTCAATTATCTTAGTTCAAAATTTTATCATGTATACATGTATGACCAAGAAAGCTAGACAAGATACCTATAAATATACCCAATGATAATTAGGAAAAGTGCACTCATTTGAGCAAGAGAGTAATGTCAAAACCAAAAATGTCAAAGAGTAGAATTACAAAATTTTATTGTCTACACTTCTCCCTTTAAGTATGAAATGAAATTACATGCTTAAAGGAAAAGATAATTTAGTCTGTAGACACACTTTGTCTTCGATCGATCTTTATTTTGTAAGATCATGTTTTGTTGGTGTTAGCACATTACATTATGAAAATTACAACATAGAGTGTAGTCAATGTCCATAATAAATAATCAAAATTTAACTAAAATGAAAATTTATTATGTAAATGATATCTAAAACTAAAAAGAGTGAAATAAAGAGATGTAAAATGTGGAAGGAATACACCTATTTATTTTGTGGAGGTAAGATTTTCACATTTTTACTTGTACTTGGAGATTTGGATTGTTGAGCTTTGTCAATGAATTGGGCATGATCAGTCCCCAATTATGCTAAAGAGATGTCATAGTATCGGGTGTATGGAACCCAACACACAAATTCTAAAGAGAGAGAGAAGAAGAATGAGGATCGAAGCACCTCATGAAGGAAAAGACCATGTATAAAAATTATTCGAAACTCTAATATATCCCCCTTTAAGCTCTGTAAGAGGAGAGGAAGGATTGGCTATAAATAATTTGTCCACTCTAATACCTAAAATGACCCCACAAACCACCTTTGTTGCAGATGGATCCAAGCCTAATTATATAGATTAGGACACATAGTATAAAAGAGAATAATTTTCCCCATACTCTCCATGTGTGTCATACAATTAAGTAGAAATTGAAAAGAGCTAAAATGTGTTGAAATATAATCATAGAAAGGAGATATATTCCACAAATATCCCTTAAATTGAAGCAGATTCATTCAATTATGAAACTATGCCAAAAATATGCTCTTGTAGGTAAAAATATGAAATTGTTGACAAAGTTGTTGTAATCGCCCTCGGGAAAAAATCATAAAAATGGGTTAGGAATGTTTGTACGGTCTGACCATATTTTATGTTTTTGACATTTTTTTTTTTAATATTTCATTATGCGATGTTATTTCGAGTAGTTTTTCAAGTGTATTTACGTATTTGAGCCCGTGATTTTATCTATGTTTGTTGTAGGTGTAGAATATACCTATATGAATGCCCCCTCTTTTTTAGTGCATGTTATAAATAATTTGAGTTTTTATATGGGCTAAAGATACAAAATCAATAACTTACACTCCTACATCATTTTTTTTCTACAAGGGTATTGAGGTAATGAGTGGGAAACACACATGTCTTGACATATAAAGGGGTGGATTAAAGGGGATATGGTGAGTATTAAGGTAACATATCTATATGGAAGTAATCAATACACTAGGTGAACCTAGGGTTTCCAAGGCCCACGATCAAGAGAGAAGAAGGAACCCTATTGTGATATCAGTAATTGGGTGTGTAGAGGTATAGATCAACAATAAATGAAACAAACATGCACGATATAACTGAAATGAAAGTGGTGATGGCTAAGGATCTTGTGATGAATAATAGTATTATACAAACTAGTGTCCAAAAATGTGTAATACTAAGATAACATAGCATAATGAGAAAATTAAATGAACTTATCTATGCAAAATGATAAGAAATGGTTAGAGCACTCACCTTGTCCATGAAGGGTGGTCATTGATGCATTTATGTCTCCATAGAAGTATCACACGGAGAGAGTATCGATATTAGGTGGAGAAGGGGAACATTGTTCATGTCCTAGACTCATTATAGATGACCTAATAGTGCAATGAACCATCCAAGAAGATGATTATTCAATCCAATCCTAGCAAGATGCAAGATGAACCAAGAACTAGATGAGTAGATGTCAATATGGTGTAAAAGGGAAGAGAAAATAGTAGTTCAAATGATCTAGTTTCCTTTTCTTATGAATCTCAAATGTGTGGCAAGTATATATAGGACTTCATTGCCTACAGGTGATGGCGTCAACCATGGGAAAACATAACACTGACACAATCTTCCACAAGTGATTGTGTCAGCCAAGGATAGTGAAAAGGGGTAATGTGTCATAAAAAGTAAAAATAGTGTGTCGTAGACCATGGATGTGGATAAATAAGGTGTAAAGTGGTGAGATGCAAGGAAGAAGTTGTGAATGTGATATGCATAAGACCTAGGACAAAAAGGATAACTAGTGCAAGGAAAACTAAGGCCAAGATCAAATAGTGACATTCTCTTCATATAATATGGTTAACCCATAATGGTTACGTGAATAACCATTCCCCATTCCCAACAAGCCTCTTAAGGCACCCACTCTAGAAATAGATGCATCAGTGACCCTTATCTGCATAACATAAATTGTTAGTAACATGTATAAAATATGAAAAGTGAAAAATTAGGTGTATACATATGCCCGATTATTGATCACTTTGCATGTCACAAATAGCGAAACATGGGGTGTTCAACAGATTATGACGCCCTATAACATTGATACTAAAAGTAATTAAATAAAGGGATGTTAAAAGTGTTAGGAATTAGTATTCACATGGTTTATTATAATTGGTTAGTATGTTTATATTGTTATAACAAAATATTAGTATGGGTAAGTTATTGTTTTGTATACTTCCTATTTTATAGGAAGTTGTTCAAAAACATTCGTGCTATATAATAGCAATTGTATTAGCAAGAATTATATGTCGAATACAATATCAATTTATATTTCCTGTGTTAATCTATTGTTGCTCTAAGATTTGGTATCAGAGCAGTGTCGATCCATGTAATGGCAATATAATTGATTTGATTGGGGGCAGCCTTATGTTCTTCATTGCCCCTGTACATGGTAACTGTATTGTGGTTTCATTTCTGTCAATCCATGCGCATCAAATATCTGAATTCTCTACCATTTCTAGTTACATAGGATTTTATGGATTAGATAGCTGCATGTGTTATTGCCTTCATGCAGATTTAGTTGAAATCCCTATCACTCATCTTCCATTCAACGCGATTGCATGATTGATTTGCAAGGCGTTTATATATCTGTCGATCTACAGAGAGAGTTGATATACATTGGAACGAATGCAAAAGCCGACATAGTTTTACCTCTGAAGTCATACAATCGACTTTAAATACAAAAGCGAGAAGATTTTTGGCCACGTTTAATCCTACACCGTCGGAAGGAAAGAAAGCATTATTATTTTTTTATCAAGCTTGGTGCATTCTGTAAAGATAAACAAAGACGGCGAAGGATTTCATCGGAAATTTTCTTTGCAAAACGGGCAATTCTAGTTTTATAAGATAACAAAAGATGAGCGAAGGATTAGGACTTGCATTTGGCCTCTGATTTTTAGGCTATTCTACAAATTAAGTGTTAGCAAAAACTACTGAGACATTTACAGATCGACTAATATAAACTCATGTTATGGTGGGCGCACAAGTTTTCCCATCAATCTTGACGCATAACAATCTTGACGCCGACACAAATAGCTTGGAGGCATCGAATCTGGTTAAACCTCACTGGATATTGTGTTTGTAGAGTTCCACGTTGGTTATCCTGTGAAGACGTGTCATCGTGCATGTCATTTCCAAATGGGCTTCTAATATGCCACATCACCCGCTACCCAACTGTCCTTATTGCGTGGAGATCAAGACCTACTCAGAATTCTTGTCAACTGAAGACTGCAATTAAGAAGCATGTGGTTTATTTTTGCCTAGCCGTCCCTCATCCCTTACCACGTGGGTTGAAATTTTTGTTTCCATTCTATATGCATACACAAGTCCAATATTGTGTTAGGTTTTATTCTTGGGATTATTATATATCTTAAGAATCATAGTCAAAATATTATTAACCGTGTTTTAGGTATATAGTTATATTGTCATTGTAAAAGTCAAAAATAGGTGATCTTAGGATTATTTGTAAGGTTGTTTTGAGTCTAAAGTATCATTGTATTGTTAAGAGCTGATTTTTTGTCAAAAGTTCATTTGTGAGTCAAAGTCAAAAGTCTAAAATAAAATAAATAAAAATTGCCTTACGAACGCATTTTCGGTGGAATCCGACATTCGGGTAAGGTATGTAATTATTGAGTCTCAAAGCCAAATTTGCTGAGCTAGCAGCATGATGATGGAGGAAGGAGGCATCGGAGGAAGGAGGTCAAACAATGACCTCTCGTCAGTCACCAACGACGGGGCCGCACAGAATGATTTGGTGGCACAGGTGTGCAGTGTGAGTACTTGTTTTTGAGTTTTGCAGTGTTCCAGATTCAGTTGTGTGGTGTGAATTTCAGCTTGGTGTGATTCTTTTTCAGAGTTCCTATTTTGTTTGGTATTTGATGGATGTTGGAAAGAGATTTGTGTTGGAGCGTAGATGACTATCAGTGATCCTCTGACTGCCGTACTTCGTTGGAAGATGGTCAGCTAGAAGAATACGTTCACTAGCATTAGTGACCATGTGCAGCAAGACCTAACTAGCAAGATCCATTCAGGAGTATGTTCTTCGATGCATTTTGCTTCTCAGTATCTATATGAGTGGAATTTCACATTGTGGGGGGGAATACATACCAATGTTCCATTCCCATTTTGCACCCAAAACGACTTAGTCAAGGAAAGCTTCCAGTGGCAGTGGCAGTTTTCTATGTTGTTTGAGATCGAGTGGCAGCGATCAATGACAGAGACTAATTAAGAACATTACAATTCTTATAGGAAGTAATGTGAAATTTTTTCAGTATATCTTCTATTGTGCATTTTTGTGATATGCATGTTGTGTTTCCTACATAATTCCCTGATGTATAAGCATAGTGGTGAATAGTAGCACCAGAGTAAGTCAGTTCATGGATCTTGAAAGGGTTTGTGGGAGGATCCAGAAAACCACACGAGGTGGACAGTTGATGAGGTTCCTGTCACTTCAAGGTTTGTGGTAAGCCTATTTAAAACCATGGAAGGAGTGAGCCTTTCTTTTGGATCAAGGTCATGAGTCACAGAGTTAGACATGCCACAGGGGTGAGCATACTGCAGTTGAGTGTGTGGATGTTTTTCTACCATGTAAACACTAAGGGGGGGAATGTTAGGAATTAGTATTCACATGGTTTATTATAATTGGTTAGTATGTTTATATTGTTATAACAAATGTATAACAATATATTAGTACGGGTAAGTTATTGTTTTGTATACTTCCTATTTTATAGGAAGTTGTTCAACAACATTCCTGGCTATATAATAGCCATTGTATTAGCAAGAATTATATGTCGAATACAATATCAATTTATATTTCCTGTGTTAATCTGTTGCTGCTCTAAGAAAAAGGACTAGATGAAATGAAATATACCTAGTAATGCATACCTAGGAGTGTCACTCATCTTACCGCGTGTGGGTGCAATCCATGTTGTAAGAACCCTGGAGAAGTAAAACTGAAAGCAAATACTAGAGGATCATCTGTAAAGTAAGACATAAATCACCTAGTTAGGGGTCCATGGGATGGATGTTGTGTCAAGATATCAAATGATAATATGATGTCTAAAATAGGTCAAATTTGATAAGCTCACAAAATTAGTCGTGTAATAGGTCAAAATAAACAACATGAGATTACATTCATAACACAAAAATGACACGTATTGTAGAGTTTGGGAGTGAAATGATAGTCATTTGAAGATTGAGGTTGATCATGACCAATTTTGAATAGAAAATTGAGTTTTATATAGTGATTTTGATTTTGATTTGGTTATTATTATTTTTGGAATTGAGAGAACTGAGCTCTATAATTCCAAATTTAAGGTGTATTTTCACATCATGGCATGATTACGAGGTGATAATGGAGGAAAACAAAGTGGAGTATGCGGCGGGGTGTGACCACGTGTAAGCTATCACATTTAATTTCATTGAGTATATTAGGTGTTATTTAGTTATTTTTCTTTTTGCAATCATTAACATGTCAAACTTAGTCAAATTTACATCATAGGGTAGGCAAGGTTGAAATACAAGTGGTTTTGGGAGGGATTTGAATTTCATTTTTTCAACTTGTATATTTTTAAAGTCAAAATTTTGAAATTCGTGGCCATAATTTTGGTCAAACACCATTGTCCCCTTTGTAACAAGAGGACTAATGGTGTCGAGGATATGGAAATAGGGAGCTAAATGAGTCGATGACATTTGTCAAAGGATAAATAGCATAGAGGAAATTTACCGGGGGTTGATGGCATCATCCAAGGGGTGATGGAGTAGGTTTTTTGCAAGAATAGGTTACATGCTTTGATTTTTCACTCCAAAATTGATTTTTCACAGTTATGATGTTTTCTTGTTGTCATTTTGTGGATGCAGGTAAAGTGCAAGATCTACCTATGGAAAAGTGTAGATATATCATGGCTTAATTTGGATGATTTATAAACTGATTCAGGAAGAGGTTTCCTAATCATAGGGTTGGGGATTTGGGGGCATCATGCAGATGCCCAAGATACCATTAGATATGGATTTATTACAAATTTTCTTAACCACATGGGAGACCATGTCCAACACCTTTTAGTAGTGGATAAGACAAAAGATGATGGAGATGGCCTTGACATTAGAGGATGTACATGGGATTTTGGGGTTACTAATTGGTGTGGAACATATATGTATTGTGATCTTACACCTGATTTTACGGAGCGGAGAGCATTGACAATATGGGTTATGGGGAGAAGTACATATTATGAGAGAATGTTGGGTTCTTGACTCGGTGCAAAGGCAGTGGGACGAAGGTGGTTATAGGGATCATGGTAACACATATAGTGTGCCACAAGTTAGATGGATCCATTCCATTTTTGTGATTGTAGTATGTAGAGATGTGGTTTATCATGGGGTATTATTTAGTTGGGGCACCACCGGGTGCAATTGGTGCATTATTTGTATAGGGTACATTGTATAGGATAAACTTCCGAGGGTTATGGGACCTGATATTTTACTAATGACTTGGATATATGAGAGGTTCTGTAAGGATAAAAATTGACATGTAACCTTCAACCTGTAATTGACCCCCTCGAGGTCGTGTCGGAGCAGTTGATGTTGAATGTGTGTGGCTAACTATTGGAGGATCAGTGACTAAGATATGGTAGTGTGATCTCCTAGTAGTGTGACTAAGAGTTGGAATTTAGGGAGATTTAGAGGCTATGAATGAGTAGCATAAATTCCCTATGGTTTGTTTTCCTAACTTGGATCTAAGTGTTGATCTAGTTTGAAGTGTCCAAATTAACTAAGCTGAAACTAATAATCTATGTTATTGTTAAAAGGGAAAATAATCTAAACAAATCACAAAAATTGAAATATTACAATCACAAACAATAATTTTCTTCTATTCTAAATAATAAAATCTATTTCTGCACAAAAACTAAACTAGAAAAATAACCCAGTTTTGTTATTCACCTATGTTGATTGTATTGAAACTAAACTAAATTATAGAAAGAACTCTTTCAAATGATCTATGATATGTAGGAAACCTCCTATAGATATTCTCTCCTTCAAGTCCACAGGGATGGGAAGAAGAGGATCCATCACCGAGAGCTGCTATTAATGATTTAAACCCTCTTGGAAATCAACTAATTACTTGTAAATGAAAGGAAATTGATTTCTACTCTATTTGATATGATGTAACAATGATAAATTACAAGAATGAAGGAAATCAAACAACAAATCCAACCTGGAATTCACATAACAGAGGTAAATCCAACTGTGTAGTAATTTGTCCCCTCAATTTATCATTTCTTTCTTTGTGTGTCCATATGAGTCCAAGGAATTGGGAATGCAAAGGCAACAACAAGAGAAGGTGCTTGAGCAATGGCAACTTGAAGGCAATCTGGTTATAATGCAGGTGGAAGAGGGATAGCACAAGTGAATAGAGCTTGGCTATGCAATTTCTAGTAGGATTGTGGTAGCAATACTATGCAAGATACATAAAAATTCTCAGGCCATTTTCTTGAATACAAGCATTGAATATATAGGAATTGGTTGGGATGTGCCTTCATGCACAAGGAAGCCTTGGAGTGCCAAATCATTGGGTGAAGAGGTAGTTCAAATTAATTAAATATATTTTAAAATAGAAGAGGGAAGGAATACCAAGCAATCAAGACTATTTTTAGGCAATTTGGTTCACAAACGTGCCCTAGAAGTCAAGTTAAGTGAAATCACGCATGTTAAAATCACGCATGGAGAATTCTAGAAAAAGCACGCAGGACCATCGCCTGCGTAGGGCAGAGGTCTTAGCACTAAAGGCCAAAAAGTGCACTGAGAATAAAGCGAGAAGATGGAAGAAAATGTGGAAAAGATAAGTAAGGATGTCTAGGCTACAAATATACACTGTGAATGGGTTTAGGAACTTGAACATCTTCTGAAAGGACATGAATCATCATTGGGGACTTATGTAACTATTTTTCAATAATGTAGCATATGAAATTTTTGGTGCATATGGTTCCCTATGTATAAGCCAGGAAAAACACCACATACAGTACTAGAAAATTTCTTGAGAGTGCTTCACTCAGCACAGGGGTTGGCAATGAGAGCACTTAGAGCATATCGGCCACTAGCACAAGTGCATCTAGGTGATGTGGTATAAAATCCCTACATATGGAATGTGGATCAATGGCCTAGTTGATTCAAAGAAGAGTTTTTGGATACCATGACAGAGGTGACGATACATTATTTTTATTGGGTGGAGACCCGTGCAATGATCAGGGTCTTGAGATAGTTTGGGTGAATGGCCCATTGGTGATACCATCATTGCCACCCTACCATTGTTCATGCTAGATAGGTTGCGGGGAGTAGATGTTAGGGTACCATAACTTAGACCTCATAGGATATGGGTAGTGGGTACACCTAGTCAAAGGTAACACCGACACAATGGGGATGCTCAAGACCAACCACATATTATAGTTGTTAGTGGTTATGAGGAGGGATCTGATAGAGGATCCACATGTACAGAGCCACAAGCCGGAGTGGGTCCTAGTGCCATAGGAGGGAAATTTAGACAATTAGCACTATGGCTTAGAGAGCATAAGATGAAACAGCCCAAAGGAGGATTTTTGATATTTTATTGGGGTTCAAATGGTCGTACATCCGATATAGAAGCCCAAACTATAGCAGAGAGGAGATATGATCTTGGTTCCCATAGATGTGTAGGCACATTATGTGGGATCCATAACTTTCTATGATGACAAGGTGAGAGGTGTTGGGTGGCCAAGGAGATAATGAGACCATTATGGAGAGACCCAAGCATCTAGGTATGAGTGATAACATGTTATCTAGATTATTTTTGCTAAATGTATGTGATATATGTTAGTTTTTAGTTTTATAAAGTAGATGGTAGAGGAGTGGAACTCCCGATTGATATTTCCCACCATGAGATCCCGGACCTCATGTTAGATGTCCAAGATAATGCGGTGATGGTGGATATAGAATCACCATCGGTGGGGATTCAAGTGAGGTCATTTTGTCTAGTGGGAGAGGCATCCAGGACATCATAGAGATATTAGGAAACACATGCATTTACAGCTACCGATAGCATAGTTGTGATGTTGCAGAGTCTATTGCAAGCGTAGATAGCCCTAGTTCAGAACAGGAAAATCATCTAGAAGATTCCCAAAGAGTTGTGACATGGATCACGTCATTAGAGACCTAGCTAGAAAGAGCACAAGGAGAGGCCTTCGGATCCCAATCTAGGGAGGTATCCCTAGCTCACATAGTGAGAGCATCCAACATGACCCCATTGGCCCAAAACATATAGAGACACCCTATAGGGGGTGAGGGTGCTTGAGCCATTTTGTAAATGGACTAGATCCATTTTCTATGATTTTTTTATGTATAAAACTTTATTATATATGATGTTTTTTTATGACATTTGAGTATTTGGATGTTTGTTGTATGTATGTTGTTTTACTTATCATTTTCCTACTTTTCGCATGTATGTATGTGATAATACCATGGTACTTAGGAATAATGATAATATGATAGATAGTTAAAACTGATAAGAAGGGGGTTGGTAAGTTATCCCAACCCACGCGTTGTGAAAAAATGAAGAGGAAAAACACGACCAAGACATCCAATGATAGGATGTCAGGGCACGATTGGGGTATATAAATCCAAGCAAGGCCATAGGCCTAAACAAGGATGCACATGATACCATGGCGATCCAATAGGAAATAATGTGGTGAATCATAGATAAGATAGGAAAATTTAGGACCAAAGTACTCCAACAAAGTAGGAAAAACCAAGGCATATATGGTGATAAATTAAAGCAGAGTGAACAACCCTAGCAATGACGTAATTGATTTTATAAAAATAGAATTTAAAATTTAAAATTCTAATTACATAGTCATGTATGATGAATAAATACTAGAATAAAGAATTGGCACAAGCAATTAGCTAATAAAATATCAAACCCTCAAAGGCAAGAGAGATAAGAATGTACTTAGTTGATTAACGCTTTGTCGGGACTCGGTCTAAGCTAGGAAAATTGTTGAACATGAAGTGAAGAGATTCAAAATTTCTCGAGTAAATTATGAATGCGAAATATGGTCGGATATGGATGCCCTTGGCAAGACACAAGTGCCTAGGCACCGATAACCTCCATCAAGAACCCGTGATTGTAAAAATGGTGAGAACCTAATTTCTAGAGTATCGCAAAAGTGTCACAATTATTCGCTTTTGATTTAATGTGTGTCTCAATATGATCGTTGAGGTACATGTAACCTATAAAAAAATTATTCACCTGCAAAACCCACAATACTACATCAAATCCAAAAAGAAAGATGCAATATGGGGACTCGATCGACCCAGATGATCACCCGACACAATGAACTTTCAACCGAGTGATGCACTACATCTCGATTCCATGTAGTACTTATGCATTAGAGAAGAAGAATCATGCCCTAGGATTCCCTTGTGTGAGTGCACTTGATAATGGGCTAGCTAGATGCAGCAATGTAGATAGATGTGTGGATGGAATACGAAATATCCCCTTCCTATGTAGTGTATATAGAATATGCAGTCCATTTTCCCTTGATTGAATGTCAAATGGATGTTTTGAAGTGATTTAGGGGCCTTTTGAGTGCAATCTTATGTGATAGTAATGATGTTTAACGCTTGGTCCTTTATTTTGGTCACATAGCTATGTATTTATATTATTCCCTTGTTTGAATTTTGTAATTGACAAATGGAAGGCCAACCCATAAGAAAATAATATGCCCAAAATATAAAAGAGGCCCAAAAAGAACGAGTAAGGTGGAAAGAGGTTGAGGGCACCCAGAGGGGATGAGGGCACACTGGGCATTGGCAATCTAGTTGGGATCTTGTTTCTAAATTCATGAAAGATAAGAAAGTAAAGTACCGACTGGCATGTAGGGTGTGTAAGACCAAATAGAAAACAAGAAACATAGACAAAAGGCCAAATATAGTTGTCAATTACTAGTTTTCTTGCTTAGGATTTATATGAATGCTAGTATGTGTTTATGGACCTAGAAATGTACTAAAGTGCATAATTTTGTGTCTAAAATAATGAGGATATTTGAGATAATGTGATAAACCCAAGAGGGAATCGATATCCTAAGTGAAGGTATAAGGTGTGTATAAAACCCAAATGGGGGCCAAGAGCCCAAGAAAATGTGAGGGATCATGACAAAGGAGGAGAGTAATATGTAATCAATGCATTATAGATAACTAGCCACAGGGGGCAAAAAATCCTTGTATAAATGATAATGTCATCAACTTGACTAAGAATGTGGCTTCTATCATGGGTCATGAGTTCCTCAATGTCATTTTTTATAGTATCAACTTCTCGATGAACTTCAGACCTTGTGGTGATATAGGTATTATTGATCCAATCCTCCAGCCGAGTGAGAACATCATGTTGAATAGCATCCATAATGGGACAAGGATGAGGATGGGGTAGTGGTACATAGATAGGTTTTGGTCTAGTTAGTCAAGGGAAGGTGGTCATTTCTAAGAGGAATCATCTCCACACTTCTAATTGTGAGAGGAAGTTTTAGGAATGGGACATTTTACACACGGAACCCGACAATCAGCATCGATGTGCATGTGCATGCAGACTGTGATGAGAGTAGAAAAAGGATTTGAAGTAGAAGGATGTGTAGCCTCTTTATTTTTGTCATGTTTGACCTCATCTTTGAGCTTGTTCATGTGGCATTTGTTATCCATTTTTACCCTTGGTAAAATGGACAACTAGAGAAAATGGTGATATTTAGTTTTTTTGGGGAGCTTTAATCCATTTTTCCTAACTCCCTAACCTAGAAAATTCTAAGGAATTCGTGAAAAATTTGAGAAAACCAAATAAATCCATAGAAATTGTTTTAAAAACTAGATCTATGAAGTAATGCAGAAAACAAGTGCCTCGAGAAAGTGGTAAAGTGCTTGAGAAAACAAGTGTCGCAGAAAGCCATACCGAGAAAACAAGTGTTACGTAAATTCGCACATGCAGAAAAGCCACACCATAGAGAATAAAGTCTACAAAATGCCATAGAAAAAAAGTTCCATAGAAAAAAGTCCATGGAATGCCACAAAAAACCAAATCCGCGTTATGCTGCAAAAAACCTGAAAAACCACGAAACAAAGGAAAACAATGATTTTCGTGCCAAACTTAAAATCACCATAACTTTTGACTCATTCCTGCATTTTCACAAAATTTATATATTTGGAAAAGTCTCAATGTCCTCTATGAAATGAGAATTGTATTTATCAATTCTATTGAGCTTAGATGTTTGAAAATTTTAAAAATGTCTCCAGAATGAAAATGCGCAGTTTTAGGCCCAACCACTACAATTAATGAAGTATGACACCCCATTTCTTATTATAGAAGATAAATTACATGGGGGTAATGATTTTTAAGGATTATCATTCCTTTTTCATACCATTTAATGAAAGTTTTTGGTGGGTGAGAGTAAAAATATGATTTTCACTCTTTTTCTCTTTTCCCGTCACTTATATATATATTTTAGCCTCTCCTCATTTTTTAGGGAGATATTCTAGGACTTGGGGAAACTCTACCAATTTTTTTTCTCAAATTATTTGAGTAGAAATCCTTCACATGGACTTTTAAAGTGTAATGGTTCCTCTATTTTTAAAATTTAATTGATTGTGCAACTTCATGAAATAATAAATTTGTGTATTGTGGTTTCATCTTTAACCCTTTTCTCATTTTTCTTGTAATTTCATGCCTCTTCATTACTTGTTGTTTTATTATGTGCATGTTCTCTAATACTTTCAGGTTCATATTAATGTGTTTATTGGAGATTTGGAAATGGGTGCATGTTTGGGAGTGTTTTAAATCTTACCTAGCCTCTCTCAACTATATTTCATCCTATTTTTCTCCCTCAATAGAATGTTTCACACCCTTCTCTTGATGTTATCACCTCTTTAGTATAGGTTTTTGAATTCATGTTCTCTCCCTCTCCATGGTCCCTTGGAAATCATAGATTACAAGTAGTTAATAGATTTTACTTCATTAGAGTAGTTGTTGCTTTATATTAGGAAGAGGAACTGTTATCCAAAATTCACCCCTCAAGGTAATTTTGATAACATGCATCAAATTATTTAGTCCCAAGCAAGTAGATTGATTCAAGGCAAAAATCATGTTTTTTGGGGTCCCTCGGCTTCTCTCTAACTCTCCCATCCAAGAAGAAATCCCAACGAGTTAGAGAAAATGGAAAAAATGTAAAAATAAGGTTGCAGGACTATTTTAAAGCATTTCAGGTCTGAAGGGTTCGGGTCGTACTGAGGTTCATCGTACCAAGCTTGGGGCCAAAAAAGCAAGAAAATCGGCTAAGTCTTTTGTCCCAGGCAGTCCACGGGACAGTTGGGACGTCGGGGACGTGAGGGACGCGAAAAGCCGAATCGGCCGGAAGCAGGGAAAAAATGTCTAGTCTTATTTTCGCGCAGTTTGGGACATCCGGGCCAAAAGTACGTGGAGGACGTGAATCAGCCGATTTCTTTGACGGCTGCATCCATTTTGGGCGATTCAGAGATATTTGTCCCGTGCGATTCAGACATCCGGGTTAAAGGTACGTGAGGGACACGAAAAGCTGAAAGAGCCGCCAACGAATGGAATCTCGCCACGTGTCTTCACCTCAAACAGGAACAAGGAATCCCGAATCAGCCAAAGCAGGAGATTTTTTCTGGGACATCCGGGCCCAAAGTACGCATGGGACACAAAAAGGTGAAAAGGCTGCAAAGAGACAAGGAGGCCCGCGGATGAATCAGAACGTGCCACGTGTCAGAAGGGGAAGAAAGTTGAAAAAATTGCTAAGTGTTTGGCGCAAAGAGGTAAAATTTGCCCAAAGGCCCGTAGACCAATAGAATCTCGCCGCATGTCTAGGTGGCGCCAGAAATTGGAAAATCCCGCAAGGAAATTTTGGAGGGTCAAACCCACATCTAATGGGGTTTTGACACGTGTCCAAGTCAAAATGTCGAAGCGACCCACGGAAAATTTAGGAAAGATAGGCCCACGTCCAATCAGTGCCCACCACGTGTCTTCACCTCATCAGCACAGGGAAAATTTGAAAGATCTTCCAAAGGCCAAACGGGTAAAAAATTCAAATTTTTCCCGCCAATCCGTTTTGGGCCTGTTTTTGCCCTAAATCTTCAAATGGCCATAACTTTCAATCCAGAGCTCAGATTTTCACATTCTTTATATCAATGGAAAGCTGGTGAAATTCCCTACATGATTCCGGGGTCAATCTTGAATTTTGGTTCAGTTTGGAGAGATAAAATCAAGAAACGTCTCTGGCACGTGATAATGGCCAGAAATGACGTTTCAACAACCAGCTTTAATGCAAAATACAGTTCGCCACTTTTTCTAGGGTTCTCACCTACCACCATAATGAGATGAATTAAATGCAACCCAGAGGTGGTTGGGGTAGATTTGGATTTCCTCTCTCTTCCCTCTCTCATTCTTCCTATAAATTGTAAGGAGGGGCTTCTTTCTAAAGGGTTGTTCATCTTTTCTGCTCTGCTCTCCTTTCTTTTCTTCCCCAGGGTTGAAAATGGAGTTCGAACCTCCTCCCCTACTTTGTAATGGCGTCTTTTTCCTTTTACCATTAAAATGATGTTCTGTGCAAACTTCTGGAGCAACAAAAAACATGTTTTGTGATGCATCTGTCCATCCTTGCTCGTTTTTTGCTTGTTTTCTTCTTGCCTCTCTTCATTGCAGGTATTTGTGCACGTTTAAATGTTCATTGCAAGGTTAGAGTTGTGTTCATAGTAGTTTTGATAGATGTTCAGCACTTTCCTTCTCTGGTGTATCACCGTTTTAGTGTAGGCTTTTTTTTTTTCCTCTTTTCTCTCTCTCCCTATCTCCTTGGAGGTTAGATTAGGATTAGATTAGCTTGCCTACACTAGAACAGCTTATGGCAGGTAGTTTAGGAAGAGGAACCAGCCTTCTCTGGAGATTCCTTTCTCATTTTTACAAGTCCCACACTTGGAGAAAGGATTCAATGTTGTGCAATCACACTGGATGCTTAGAATGATCAAACTAGAAATCTAATCAACATCCGGGGTGCTTATGATTCACACTAACAGAACCAACCTTCTCGAAGAGTTATCTTAAATTGCAAGGTCCCACACCTTGAGATAATTCCATGTTTCCCAATTACACTAGTAACTCATGCACACACACATGAGAAATCATAGGGTGTTATAATTTGGTGATAGCAACATTAGCAATCTCTGCGTTAGAAACATCATGCCCCAAATCCCAATGCCATGTGCAATATAACTCATTCATAGAAGACTAAGGAGCCATAAGGAAAAGAGGTTGGGGAGAGTTCTTGTAAGCTACATAGGGCTAGCAATAATTTATGATAGGGTTACCAATGTAATGGGTGAATATGGCTACGATGGAGAAATATATTGCTCGAGACATCATGGCACACTGATAGATAGGCTCATCACCCATGAGATCATCAATGGCATATCCCCGTTGGTTTCATTTTGAATGAGTAAATATTTTATCTTGTTATAGATGATGATAGGTTTGGTTATCTTATTCTTGTGTGATGTTTGGATGGTAATCACAGTTATGTTTTTGGTTGTGCAACTAAGTTAACCAGTATGTAAAATAGATTTACTTGGATTGACAATGAGCTTGTTGTGATTTAATTGACGATTATTTATACATGTTGATATTTTTAAAATATTTTGGTTTACGTCAGAATGATATTACAACTTACTATCGAAAAAAATATATATAAGTTTCTCTAAGGTTGAACACAACATTAGTAATCGCTCAGAAAAAGGTGAAGCCTTAATAATTAGGCTGGTATGAACAACCTTGGTAAGAATAAATTTTTATTCCTTCATTATGGTTTGACTGGTTGATAAATAATGGTGATAGTATTTATAACCTAGAGATCTTAATTCTTGTGCAAATAGATCAATGGTCATCGACCATATGAAACGAGGTTATATTTTCTTTGATTATCGAATTAATGAATGGTTAGGGGATTTTGATAATCAATTACAGGGTGGAACTATAGGTATGAATGGCTATGTACCTTGTGTTATTTGATATAATTTAATGGTCAATCGACCATGCTAAGGACCTTAAAAATATTGATTAAATCGATATTAAAAGAATACATATATTGTAGATACATTTGTGTGGGTGTGTGTGTATGTATATAAACATATAATATAATATGGTCAAGTACCAACCTGAACTTATAGATATAAATGTGATTATTTTTATAGTTTTGAATGATACCGCCTAAGCTACGATTAAATGTGGGCATTAGAATTTATGAGGTCATTTGGCACGGCCTTTGTAAACTTGGTTATTTTATCAAGCAGTCTTCTTGATTTGTTCAATGCCTTTCTTCCCGAGTTGTATGGTCTTAGTTTCACGATAGGCTAAGTGGAAGTTTTGGTGAGAAAAAGGTGGTGGTGGAAATTGACAGTGGTCTTGATATGCATTCAATATGCCATTACTCACCTTGAAATAAGTAGCAAGCTTCTCAAGGAAGCTAATGGAGATAGTATGGTTATTTTGGGGTTTTTATAAGTTATCTCTTTTGATTCATTGAGTAATTCATGCAAGGAATTTGTGGAGATATTTTCATTTAAACTATAAATGCACTTCGTGCATGTTTAAAAATTATGCATAAAGCGTGGTGATCTTTTTATAGGTTATTTATGATGCTTAACAAGTTAAGAATGAGGTTTCCTATTTGATTTAAAGATATCTCTTACTTGAATTTTTTAGAGCACCCGTGAAATTTTCTTGAAGAGATATCATTGCACCCATTCGACCTAAAAGGAAACTTGAAAGGATTTTGGGAAATCATTTCGAGGCATGAAATCATTCTTCCCCATCTTTATTATTTATAGAATTCAAATGTTTTAATGGATTTTAGTTTGAAATCATTATTCTCTTTTCTATTCTATGAGAAGAATAATTTTTCCATTGGGTGTTGCCATTAAAAATATTTGTTTCAGTTTGTTCCAAAAATGAAAATGGTTGTGTTATTTGGAGATTTGGTTATTACTTGTTTATGGGTTTTGAATGTCTTACATTGTTAAATTTATGCGATTGCATTCACTTATATTTACTCAAAAAATTATTATATTTAAAAACCCAATTTGAGTTTCGGATACATTCGATAATATATATATCTTGATTATATTATTTTTCCTTCCCGAATAGTTTATTCGAGAAAAGTAATGAAATGTTATTATGGATATGATTTTATAATGTTCTTACAACTAAAAACAAAAAGAAATAGTGAGTACGTGTGTGTGTGTGTGTGTGTGTGTGTGTGTGTGTATTGGTATTATGTATGAAACCCACCTGGGTTAAGGTATATGTTTCGTGTATTATTTAAGTTTTTACATTATGCATATTCAATCACCATTTCCTAGGGAATACAAAATCCATGTTCATATTTTGAATGGTTAAGATAGTGGACTAGATTAAAACCCATTTGGGCTTGCTTATATTCTCTTTTTGTGATGAATAGAGTTGTATATTACAATGAATCGCTCATTATCGGATCTTTTGAAGCTATTTTTAAAAAAAAATGGCATGTATATATTATGTAGTTTTCACTTGTTTTTAAAGCGTGTGTGTGTGTGTGTGTGTGTGTGTGTGTGTGTGTGTGTGTGTGTGTGGGTGTGGGTGTGTGTGTGTGTGTGTGTGTGTGTGTGTGTGTGTGTGTGTGTGTCTACATATGTTTTAATATTAAATGATTCGTAGGAAATAAAACTCAAGTTCCTAAGGATCCTAAGTCGACTATGTACCAGTGAGTTAAATCACTCATGTTCTTTGAGAATCACACCGTGACTTGAACCTGTGGTTTTTGAATGGATATGTAAAGTGGGATTTTGTAGTCACAAAATCATGCACTTTAGGCATTATTTAGCATGGTCTCATATTACTATGTAGAAGGTTCTCAAGTGAAGAAAGTACTAGTTAATCCCACCTTTTGGCCATATTATTTTTACCTTTTATTTTGTCATTGCGCATATTTTCCTATACATTCCCAGGTCATTTTGTAATTTTCCCATTATTTTAGCCTAAACCGCACGCTTGAGCTTGTATTGGGGCACTGGGTGCCCTAGGCCCACTTGGGGCGCCCAATCCTTGTTTTACTTTTCTTCCACCTTTTTGGGATCTTTCTAGCCATTTTTCATCCTTATATTTTTCCTAGTCACCATGTCAGGGTTAATTATGAAATTAGATCAAGATAACCCTATAAATATAAATTTATGAGACCATAATGAGGGTCATAGCATCACTTACCACTATTAATTCATCTAGAGGTACATCCATTGCATCACTTGCATCCACATAGTTCTATGCATCAAGGCTAGGAGATCTACATCAACACACACGGCATAGGGGAGGGATTTTATTTTATTTCATGAACACATGATATTACATTTTCTATAGTTATTATTGCTCGCTACTTCACAAAGTGTGTCTGGCACAAGAGCACATATAGGTACAACATGCACACAAACACACCATAACTACATTTGGGTCGAAATGTAGTGGTGCTCAAATTAGTAAGTTCATTGTTGTGGCGGTGAGGTCATCGACCCATTCATTTTGCATATTTTATTTTTAGGGTTTTGATACTTCCTTGTCTTTTGCAGTTCACTCCTTCATCCTACATTATTTTGCACATCTAGTGCGGTTTGTGAGATCCAATGCAATAGGAAGAGAATATTTTAGGGTATCTTGCTACACTATTAAAACCAGATTCTAAGATTTTATAAAGACTAGGGAACATATTTTATAGACTAGGGTGTCCCGAGGCACACCAAGTACCTTCTTGGGCACTACGGCCTACTCATACCTTCCAGATCTAGCTTTTACGGGACCTATGAGTGATCATTCTGCTCCTGGAATCCACATCAAACATGTGGCGTCTTCTTCAATCAGCTAAGTCATTTCCTTTTACATATTTACATACTTAGGGTTTTATTTCATTTGATATAATTATTTAAAATAATTCCATATTTTCCTAGCATAGTTTACTGTTTTAGTCCTCATATATTAGATTAACTATTATTATACTCCCTATAGTTTGGTTTAATTTTAGTTAATCATTTTGGTGAACTTGACATCTTTCATGCTTAGGATCCTTATCCTTATTTTATCATGGGTCAAGTTTATTTATCTAATTTACTTAAGAAATATCCCACTTGTCAGGTTGTTTTCCAAAAATCCCTAGACACTACGTATTATGATGATAATACGACACCACACGAATAAATTTTTATGCTTCATTACTTCTTTGTTGACCCTGATCTTAATGAGCCTTCATCTAATCAACCATTATTAGATTCGATTCAAGCCTAACTTCAATATAAATTTGTAGCCTTTACATATACTATTTTAAGATACACTTGTAGTCATAGAATCCACAATCACATATCTTAGATCTAAATTCCAACAACTTAAGGATGCTTCTCAATCGCATACATTCTCTATGTAATTTATAGAATCAACGATCACATTTCTTAGATCTGAAATCCAACATCTTAAGGATGCTTCTCAATCGCATGTTTGTGCTCCTTCTACATCTTATATGTAATCTATGTCCACTACATGTCATCTAGTTGAACCTTAAGACATTTCATTACAGAGCCTCTCATATTTGACCATAATACCATGCCACATACAATCCTTACTCAACTTTTTAGTCATCAATTGATCACTCTGTTACCTACTCATTAGTATTCACCTTGTCGTTAGCAAAATATTCGTGTCGTCCATATTAAAATTACCATTAAATCAATGGACATAATGAAAATGATTTCCACACTCTTCATTTACTAATACAAAATATTATGAGTCAAAGTCTTATTTCATTTAGTACATAAAATCCCCTTCCAAAGGTCACACCACATGGACTCCTAAGTCTATTCCTTCCTCAATTAATCAAGATCCGTCCAACCAAACACCTAAAAATACTAAGAACCCTCCCTTTACTCTTTCTAAGGATTTTTTTTATACTCCTCTCATTCCTTGTATGTTTGATGTTTATAATCACTCGCATGAGCATACTTCTTCTTCTCCTAGTTAGAGAAATACCATTGTTACATCCCATGGATCTCTTATTTCTGATGTTGCTTATTCTCCACTTGTTGAGCATCATTATACTGCTTCTCATACACCTTCTTCCATTATTCAAGTGGCACCTAAAAAATCACCTATGGTATCCCCAAGTAAAAATAGTTAACCACCTATCAAAATTAGTTCACAAACCACTATGTTGTCATGCAAATGTGCAACGGGAAAATTGACTTTTTTTTAGCATGAAAACTATACCTCGGTGTCAAAACTTTAAAAAAATTATCTTCCAAGGAACCCCAAGCCTGCCCATTCAGTCACATGACCTCCTATATGATGTTAAATCATCCCTTAGGTGATTTAGGAAATTTATTTTAACCCCCTAGGTGATTTTATGTGTTCTTGAAAACTGCTATTTTTTAGCAACATTGGGAAGGGCTACCACTAGCCTTCCCAAGATAGATGCACTCCCTTGGAGAAAAACAGAGGAGAAAAATCCAATGCGTAGGAATTTTTAAGCTCTAAAAAACACCATGGAAGTTATTTTAGAATATTAGGAATGATTTGGAGAAGTTGGAGCAGTTTGATTAAAAATAGGGTTCACAAGCTTAAAGCAATGCACAAGGCCAAAAGAGCTACTAAGCTTCGAGAGGTGATTCTGGGAGCTCTACATGGAGTTAGGAGAAAAACAATACAGCTTCAGAAAGGTAATTAAAATCCCTAAAATAATATTAAATATTATGTTTCACAACATCTTAAATACAATAGTTTTGCATGTAGTTTTTCTCATGCACATGTAAGAGACAGATCAAAATCCAATTTTGTAGGGATTAAGTGGAAGAATAAAGATTTTATACCCCATCCATTGAATTTTAAAGGAAATTTTCAGTCAATTTCATATAAAATTTCATCAAAAACATCCATCGAGAGCTCAAGATATCACCGTTTGAAGTTTCCCTCAAGGAACAAGTTTGAAAGTTAATCAAATTCACAAGAGGACACGTATCAGCTTCCAAGATCCCGGTGCAATTTTGTGTCCCTTTAATCCCTCAAGATAAGTTACATGAGGGATGATAAAATTTTCCCATCCCCAATAAGCATTCGGACACACATACGACCTCTCGGATCGCTAATTCAACCCCGTGTGCTTACAGGAGCTCAAACCCTCAACTATCGGATCTGTGACAAGTGTCAAGATGAGGTGCCGCATGAAAATTTATGACCCTAATGTCCCTATTTTCTTGGCTACATGATGTAAATTAAAATTCTCCCAGCCCCAAGAAGTCTTCAAGTCACCCATGTTACCTTCTCCAGTGCATTTTCTCACCCCTCAGGAGATAGTGGAGCTACAACCTCAACCGATGGATCTCCGCCAAGTTTCGAGCTGAGGTGCCCGATGAAAATTGATGACCCTCATGTCCATTTGTGCTGGGGGACATGAGGGACATAAAAATGTGCCCATCCCAAGGAATGTCTAATGGTTCCTCATGCAATCAGCTTTCAGCCCCTAGGTCCTTCCAGCATGCTTTTTGGCCAAAACCCTCCACCGTTTGATTTCCGCCAAGTTTCAAGCTAAGGCACCATGTGAAAATTGATGTCCCCCATATCCCTTAATTCTTTAGGGAAATAAAGGACATAAAATTTCCCCCATCCCTGGCATGTAAGTTTTTAAAACATTTTTGAATTTTGTGTTGAAGTTAACTTTCCTACTTCTAATTATACTCGGCTTCATCCTTGTCATTACTCTACAACTTGCTCACACCCAATCCACCATTTCTAAACCTAAAACAAGTTTTGACACAAAAACAATATCCTCCACTCCATGATATTATACAGGTCTCATAAGAAGTATTGATAAAATGAAGAATGAAGAAGAAGAAATAAAGAAATCCACCAAAAAACCTCCATTGTCGTGAAGCAAAAATTTGAAAAGATCTTACAAACCAATACATATAAAAACAAACCATTATTTTCTATATTTTTCATTCTTAGACACCAAAAAAACCTCTCCTTTAGACCTCCCATTCACATCAAATAATTTTCATAGCGAAAAAAATATCTTTCTTTTCACAACCAAGGAAAAATTTGGATTTCTCGTCAAACTAGCAATCGATCAAATAAAAATTCATCGGTAGAAAAAGAATAAAAACCATATAAAAATGTGGCTTTCATCACAAACAAAGAAGAAAACCATACCTATAAGTTTCAAGGTCCATTAATGGTTGTCATGTTTAGAGGTGCTGCCAAGTCAAAAATTTGAAACTTTAAAATCTCCCAAACCACTGATTGAGTAAGTCCAAGATTTTAGAGGGGTGATATTGAGAAAAAAACCATATCAAAAATTTATTCAATAGCAATCCAACCACCGGAGAAACACACTTTCTAAAAATAGTAGGCCTTCTACGTGGGATACTGCAATTTTGGGAAAGTCACCAACTAAAAGTAGTTGCAAAGGAGGCAAAGTGAACATAGAAGGTGTATCGCAGGGGAGAAATCATGGAGATGGTCGTCTTGGTCCAAAAATTGATACTTACTAAAAAGAGTAAGTGGTCTCACAGGAACCTACTAAAAATAGAAAATTAATCCAAAAGGTGAGGGGAATGCAGGGAGAAAGGGTAATTCGAGCTACCATAATCATTTGAGGTCTGGAAAAGCTAATTTGTGCACTTTCCAAAAATAGTAAGTTGTCCTATGGGCACTTACTAAAAAAATAAAGTTATTCAGAGGGTGAATTTCACAAAAGGAGAATTCGAGAGTTGAACATTCAAATAAACATCCATAGTTGGAGTTCAAAGAAGGATTTACTCACTTACTAAGAATAGTAATTTTCTTGTTCCGGAAATAGTAGGTGTCAAGTGAAGCTTAGATTCTCAGGAGTGAAAATAGTGCAGTCTCTATCATTGGACTATGTAGAATTAGATGACTATGAGGTTACTTATATGGATCTCAAAAGTGTCTTTTAACACTCATTTCATGCCTCAATAGATATGCAAGGTGGAATTTACAATCAACACCGTCAGACCATTCATGAGATACTTGATCGGGATCATGTCCGAATTAACTGAGCAATGTGGCAGCGTTGTAGGGATTCGGGAAAGTTTTGTTTCAAGGTTTCAAGTATCTTCATAAGGGATCTTCATGAGTGATGCTCATGGTCACCAAATGAGACATTCAATAGTGTTTTTAAACACTTGATTTGCAACATTCACGTGTCATTCAAAGAAAATTTCTCAAAGTGTACACAAGAGTTTAGAGACTCAGAGTTCATCACATTAGAGCATGTCATCGAGTCATTTGGAAGGATCAACGGGCTTCATTAGAGGTATAATTTTTCATCATCAACATCGTTCTTCCTTATTTCTCTCTCTGCTCTCTCTCTCTCTCTCTCCCTCCTCAATGTTTTAATCTTACATTGGGGTTGCACTTTTTTACATGCTTTAATGTTTTTAATGTAATAAGTCACCCTTAAGTTATAAAATGGGACTTAATGTTTTCCTAGGAATGTGAAACGTTTCAAGGCATATAAAGGTTCAATGGGGGATAGGTGAAGAGACTTCCAAAATTCTATAAATTTTAATGAGCTCCTCATTCCAAGGGGTTCTAATTCTGAGATTCTTCTAGTTGGTTGTATTCTTGTAAGTTCATGAGAGATATTTTTCTTACTTGTGAGTGAAAAGAGTTAGTCATTTTTCCTTTCAAATTTCTTCATTTCTCCACTATGTACAATTTTTTTGAGAAATCAATACAAGAAGAATGAGTTTCTAGTTTTTTTTGGCTAAGGGATTTCTTGATACTTTATGATCATAAATTTTATTTGTTTAGATTTATTTCCTCTTTATTTTAATGCATGTGATGAAACTTCTAACTAGTGTGTGCAAGAATCGATTTTCTACCCGCAACATTAGTTTTCCTATATAATTTATCATCCTCTTTTCCCGCTCTATAGACAAATTCCTCTCTAGCAAGAAATTGTTAGCTTTTCTATAGGGTCATTGGATTTCCCCCTGTTGGATCCTCGGTCAAAATGCTACCAACTATATCCACATTTTCTTGCGCATGCATATATGATAGTTGCACTAGTTAAGTAGAGGGACTTAGATTCCTAGAGCGTTGGCAATAAATCCACCAATTTTTCCCCAATAAATTTTCTTTCCAACATTTTTTGGCACCCATTGTGGGGCAGATTTGGCAACATCTACACCCAAAATATGACCGCAAGGTCCAAAATTTAAAAAAAAATCAAATATTGAAAAAAAAAAAAAATATAGTTCATGAAAATCCATTATTGAAAGATACATTATCAATTCCTACACATGACCTTTCATATTCCACAATGTCCTTTTGTATTCCCACTGCAAGAATTTCCAAAATCTAGTTGAAAGGAGATACACCAAGTTGAATAGATCGAGAGGAATTGTCAACCCCACTTTTGAGGCTTTACAAAATCAGCAAGAACAAGTTAGAGACAATCCCTACTACTTTTCTCAAGCCTCATCCCCATCCATGGGTCATCAATTAGTTCACCTAGAAATCCCATCCAAACTCCTATTGATACTCTCCCTTTAGATTCCTCCAATTTTCAACCACCATTGAGAATTGAGTTCCGAAGGAGGAAGGAAGAATAAATTGTACAACCAAAAGTAGAAAGAAAAAAATGATGATGGATGAAGTAGAAATACCTCAACCCATTATTCCATGGGGAAGAAATACAGGCCCACTCACTCTCGAACCACCTCTTCATGACCTACCAATAGGTTCCTGCAATAACTTTCCAAAGTTCAAAGGTGATGACACACATATACCTGAAGAAAACATCACCGATTTCACCACATCATGTAGGATCCTTAGAGTTAAACATGAATATATTGTTGTAATATTTTTCATGGAATCTCTCTAATAAAAATCAGCAAAATGGTTTGAACTCCTATCTCTGCCTAATCCATCACTAGTTCGAATGACATCAATACTTCCTTCGAGGAAAGATTTAAATCAACTTAAGACCTTTCAAGACCTCATGGTGCAATTGGCTCAAATAAAGAAAGTAGAATCAAAACTATGAGAAAATTTGTGGCTTGTTTTATTTGGTTACTTCACAAGATACCGGGAGAGGATTTGTCATCTAAAAACAACGCTAAGAGGTCCTTCATAAATGCTCAACCACTAGAGGTAGGATTTTTCCTATGAAGAGTTAAACCAAGGAATATTATAGAAGCACAAAGGATGGCCATCAAACTTGATGATGATCTCATCCTCTCTAAAAAGATAAAAAAATCCCTCAAAGGGTAAATCTCATAATCTTGGAGATGAGAGAACAAATTTGTTGCTGCAAAAATTGGTGAATAAGATGGCATCATTGAAGAGGGAATTTTTGAATGAGTATCTTCTCAAAAAAACAACAGAAATCAAATTGCATGAGCACCCCAAAGGATTTCCTTAGAGGCCCCACCTGTCAATATAAGTTGTAGGATTCAAGAAAATGAAGAAGAGCTTGAACAAGAAAGTGAAGGTGGTAATTTCCTAGAAGTTGATGAACTTGATAACAATACACAAATCAGATTCTATGAGTATTCTAGAGGTGATGAACATGAAAAATAATATACACCCATTTTATCGTTTGTGGTATTCACTCATTATCAGTTTGACAAAGGACCACCTCCCTCCACTGTTGCAAAGAAAAAGAAGTTTGATGATCCTCCTATGGTGACTCTGCAAAACAAAATAATCAGATCGAGGATATCCACTCCCACCTTGTATGGAGTCCACATTGGAGAAACCTGATCCTGTAACAAGTATGAGGTCACCCGCTATTCCAAGTAATTCTTCCAATGTTTCTTCCAGTTTTAAATCTAAATCTACTCCTGTAGAATCTAGTGTTTCAAAAGTTCCTAGTGTGCCTTTCAAAATACCCTCCATTCCCCAAACATCAAACCCTTCTTCCAAACCTATCCCAAATCCAAAAGCAATCCCTTCATTCCCCTTTTCCACATCTGATCCCTTTTGACTTCATAGAATATGCTAGTAAAGACAAGGTGCAGATTACTAAAATTGAATATTTGTGGACTCACCCCGAATAGTTTAAGATATTTGTCCGATACATCAGGAGTGGTAGTTTAACACCCAATACCGTAACTCCCATTTGTAAAGGAATACTACCAAACCAACATGTTTCTCCCTCACAAAACATGTTAGCCATGAGTGCATCAAAGAAAGACAAGCTCGATCCTTATAAATGTATTCCTTCTAGTTAGGAAATATGTATTGAACAATTACATAATAGATTCGGGTGCCTTAGATAATGTCATACCTGTGAAGGTTTCCAAATCTCTTAAACTCCCCATGAATCTATCTGGTGGCTCTTGTTACTCCATGGAATCAAAGGAAGTCCCACTTGTGGGGAAGATTAAAGATGCACATGTGGCTCTTGCTGAATTTCCAAATAAAAGGATATCAATGACTATTTTGGTAGCAGACATCCCGGAAACCTTTGGAATGTTGTTAGGTTAAAGCTTTTATCGAGATTTGGGAGGAAAATTTAGATGAATTGGTCTTCCATAACCATACCAGTAAAATAATATGTGGAGAAATTTTTTCTAGTTAAGAAGATGAGGTACACGGTGTGAAATTCCATAAGTCCATGAACCAACATATTGTAACAAGATAGCAGGAAGATGAATATTTTCATAACAACTAAAGAATAAGAGGATATTCCCATCTTGATAAATCCAAGTATTCCTTCCCGAGAGAGGTATGGACCTTGAAGAAGCATTAAGGAGATTCGAGTTATAAGAAGGTATCCTTGAATTTTTGGATGACATAAACCATGAAGAAGAGGAAATGGTTCTTAGTGAATCTCAAATGGAGAAACCAACTAATAATATTACCCACGAAGAGGATATGTTATCATTCCCATTTGGATATGAAGATGATCTCAACTTTGCCATGCATGGAGGGACAAGACCTGTTTGTGATGAACCCATAAAAGGTTTGAAAGAACTATTTGTACAAGAACTACTTAGATCCATGGAAGAAATAGAATACCCTGAGCTAAGTCTCAAACTCTTTATACAAGCCATGAATCTACAAGACAAGCATGAATCTGATTTGGAATCCTCAACCAGTGTGAATATTAACCATGTTGAAATAAAGAAAGAGGAGAAATATGATGTCCCTCCTGAGCCAATGGTTGATGGATACAATGATAAAAGGGAGGTATTTTCTTTCCCATTTGAAAAGGAAGAATCTTTCCATGATGAATAAATTGAAGCAAGGATTTTTAGGCCCTTGAAGCCAAGGCTCCCTTGAAAAAGAGTGATAGAATGTAATAATTCCTGATATGATGAAGTAATCCCTCCATATAGTTGTCTTGAGCTTCAGAATGAAGATTCTTTGAAGGTGTACAAAGATGAACTGCATGAAGTAACCAAGGAGAAATCCATACAGGAAATCTTGGATGTGGTAGAAAGTGTAGAAGATCCTGAGATAATTCTTGATCTCTTAGCTCGTGCCATGGCCATACAGGATAGGTATGAAGCTACTTTTGATCCTCCATTCAATATTTGAGCACCTCATAGTGGAGTAGAGAAAAAGGATAGGTCTAAGGTTTCTCATGGAAAAGAGGTCAATGAGCATAGACCTGGGAAAGAAAAGAATCTAGAATATTCAAGTAATTTGAATGAAAATCATCCCTACGGAAGTGGTAGGATGCTCAATGAAGAATCAACTATGTGTATAAATGTGGAATGCAACGGCACTATGAAACCAATTTCAAAGGGAATGAAGGAAATGGAATTTCTAAGTGAAGGCATGAGCATCAAGAATATCATGTGGACTCACTCCTACAAAAACACAAACAATCATAAAAGCACCCAACTTTCATAAATAGTTAAGGAGAGGAGGCTACTTTCTGGAACTAGTCAATGGCTTCACATAACAACATCACTTAGTGTTGCCCACTCAAGGGTAAATTTTGAGAAATGAAAAGTGCTTCATTGAAAGTGGGTTTTCCCTGAATTTTCCATAAGTGAGTGTTATGTGTGTTCCCCTTTCGTTGTTTTTGCGTGTTTATTTTTTGTCATTTTTTTGTGTGTGTGTCTTCTTATTATTATCTCTCTCTTGCCAAGTTGTAGATAACTGCGGGCAGGAACCAATGGACAAGGAACTATTCTTTGTATTGTCTTTTTGGGATTCTTAATCTCATGTATTCACTCTTCTTATTCCATGTCATGTCCCCAAGCTAAAGCCGATGTTGTCATGCAAATGTGTAACGTGAAAATTAACTATTTTCAAGCATGACAACTATACCCCAATGTCAAAAATTTAAAATTTTCTCTTGAGGCACCCAGGCCTACCCAATCAATCCCATGACATCCTAGATGATGTTTACTCAGTCCCCTAGGTGATTTAGGAAATTCAATTTAACCCCTATGTTATTTTAGGTGTTCTTCAAAACTACTATTTTTGAGCAAAGCATTTGGGAAGGGCTAGCACTAGGCTTCCCAAGATAGATGCACTCCCTCGGAGAAGAAAGGAGGATCCAAATACAATACAGAGGAATTGTAAAGGTCTAGAAACACCATGTAAGTTATTTTGGAAGATTCGGGAAGAATTTGGAGAAGTTGGAGTAGTTTGATCAAAACAAGGTTCACGGGCTTAGGCAATGCACAGGGCCAAAAGAGCTATTCAGCTTCAAGAGGTGATTCTAGGATCTTTGGATGGATTTATGAGATAAATAATACAATTTGGAAAGGGAATTAAAATCCCTAAAATATGTGAAATCATATTTTTCACAACACCTTGGAAAATAGGTTTGCAGGAAGTTTTTCTCATGCACACGTAAGAGATCAAATCAAAAATCTGATTTTTCAAGGATTAAATATAGGATTAAAGATATGATATCCCCGCCATTGGATTCTAAAGGCCATTTTTCAGTCAATTTCATATAAAATTTCATAAATAAATTCCATTGGGAGCTCAAGATATCAACATTTGATGTTGCCCTCAAGGAACGACTTCGGGAGTTAGTCAAATTTACAAGAGGACACGTGTCATCTGAAGGAGTCTAGCATTATTTTGTGTCACTTTTGTCCCTCAAGATAAGGTACATGAGGGACAAGAAAATTCACCCAGCCCCAATAATCCCTTTGGACACACATACGACCTCTCGGATCGCCAGTTCAGCCCCCAGGTGCTTGCAGGAGCTCAAACCCTCAACCGTCAAATCTGTGACAAGTGTCAAGCTAAGGCACCGCATGCAAATTGATGACCCTCATGTACCTTTTTTCTGGGGGACATGAGGGACATAAAAATTCTCCCAGCCCCAAGAAGTCTTCAAGTCACCCATGTGACCCTCTCCAGTGTATTTTCTCAGCCCCCAGGAGCTAGTGGAGCTAAACCCTCAACCGTTGGATCTTCGCCAAGTGTTGAGCTGAGATACTATGTGAAAATTGATGAACCTCATGTACCTTTATGTAGGGGAAATTAGGTACATAAAAATATTCCTAGTCTAAGGAATGTCTCTTGGTTTCTCATGTGATCAGCTTTGAGCCCCCAGGTGCTTCCAACATGCTTTTTGGCCAAAACCCTCCATCGTTGGATCTCCGCCAAGTGTCGAGCTGAGGTGCCAAGTGAAAATTGATGTCCCTCATGTATCTTAATGCTTTAGGGACATCAAGTACATAAAATTTCACCCCATACCTAGCATGCAATTTTTTAAAACATTTTTGAATTTTGTGTTGAAACTAACTTTCCCGCTTTTAACTCTACACAACTTCATCCTTACCATTTCTCTACAATTTGCTCACACCTAGTCCACCATTGCTGAACCTCAAACCAGATCCACCACATAAAAAATATCCTCCACTCCATGATAGTATATAGGTCTCATAAGAAATATTGATCAAATGAAGAAGAAGAAATGAAGAACAAAGAAGAAGAAACAGAGAAATCCCCCTGAAAACCTCCATTGTCGTGAAACAAAAATTTAAAAGATATTGTAAACCAGTTCACATAAAAACAAACCATTTTATTCTATATTATTCATTCTAAAAGATCACAAAACCTCTCTTGCATACCTCTCATTTGTAGCAAAGAGTGTTCACAGTGAAGAAATCTCTTTCTTTGCACAACGGAGGAAAAAGTTGGATTTCACGTCAAACTAGCAGTCTCAAAGAAAAAATTCACCGGTGGAACGAGAATAAAAAACCCATATCAAAAACATAATTTTCATCATGAATGAAGAAGAAAACAAGACCTACAGCTTTTAAGGTCCATTAATGGTTTTCGTGTTCGGAGCTGGCCGCTGGGAGTCAAAATTTGAGACTTTAAAATATCTTAAAGCACTAATCGAGTAGGTCCAAGATTTTAGAGGGCGATATTGAGAAAAAACCCATATCATAAAACTTCGTTCCATAGTGATCTGACCACCAGAAACACATTTTCTAAAAATAGCAAGCCTTCTACATGGGAGACTGTAATTTAGGAAAGTCACCAACTTAAGTAGCTACGAAGGAGGCGGTGAACATAGAAAGGTGTATATATTGCAAGGAGAAATCATTGAAATGGTCATCTTGGTCCAAAATTGAAACTTACTAAAAATAGTAAGTGGTCTCATGAGCACCGCTAAAAATAGTAAATCTATCTAGAAGGTGAGGGAATGCAGGGAGAAAAGGTAATTCAAGCTACCATAATCATTTAAGGTCTGGAAAAGCTAATTTGTGCACTTGCAAAAATAGTAATTTGTCCTATGGGCACTTACTAAAAATAACAAAGTTATTCCAAAGGGTGAATTTCACAAAAGGAGAATTATGAGAGTTGAACATTTAAATTTACATCCGTAGTTAGAGTTCGGAGAAGGATTTTCTCACTTCTCGAGAATAGTGAGTTTCATGTTCCAGAAATAGTAGGTGTCAAGTGAAGCTGAAAGATTCTCGGGGTGAAAACAGTGTAGTCTCTATCATCAAACTATGTGGAAGTAGATGATAGTGAGGTTACTTATATGGATCTCAAAAGCATCTTTCGACACTCATTTCATGCCTCAATCAGTATATGCAAGGTGGAATTTTCAATCTACACCATGGACCATTCATAAGATATTTTATCAAGATCATGTCTGAATCAGCCGAGTAGTGTGGCAGCATTGTAGGGAGTCCGGGAAAGTTTTGTTTCAAGGTTTCAGTCCCTTTTGAAGGGATCTTCATGATTAATGCTCATGGTCACCAAATGAGCCATTCGACGGTGTTTTTAAACACTTAATTCGTAGAGTTTATGTGTCATTCAAAGGAATTTTCTCAGTGTACATAAGAGTTTGAAGACTCGGAGTTCATCACATTGGAGAATGTCATCAAGTTATCTAGAAGGATCAATGGGCTTCATCACGAAGGTGGAATTTTTTTCATTGACATTGTTTCTCTCTCTCTCTCTCTCTCTCTCTCTCTCTCTCCCCCCCTCTCTCTCTCTCTCTTAATGTTGGTATCTTGCATTTGGGTTGCACTTTTTGCATGCTTTAATGTTTTCAATGTAATAAGTCACCCTTAAGTTATAAAAGGGGACTTAATGTTTTCCTAGGAATGTGAAAAGTTTCAAGGCATATGAAGGGTCAATGGGGGATAGGCAAAGAGACTTCCAAAATTCTATAAATTGTAATGAGCTCCTCATTCCAAGGGTTCTAACTCTGATATGCTTCTATCTAGTTGTATTCTTGTAAGTTCATGAGAGAGATTTTGTTTACTTGTGAGTGAAATTAGCCATTTTTCCTTCCAAATTGCTTCATTTCTCTACTATGTATAAATTTTGTTTTGATCAATACAAGAAGAAGGATTTTCTAGCTTTATTTTACTAAGGTATTTCTTGATACTTTGTGATCATAAATTCTATTTGGTATTGTTGCTACTTGCAGATTTGTTTCCTCTTAATTTTAATACATGTGATAAAACTTCTAACTAGTGTGTGTAGGAATCTAATTTTCTACTTGCAACATTAGTTCTCCTATCTAATTTCTCACTCCCCTTTCCCACTCTACAGACAAAGTCTTCTCTAGCAAGAAATTGTTAACTTTTCTGTAGGGTCAGTGGAGTGCCCCTATTGGATCCCTCGATTGAAAGGCCACCACAAAAATCAACATTTTCTTGGGCATGCATATACGGCAGTTGTACCAGTTAAGTAGAGGGACTTAGATTCCTATAACATTGGCAAGAAATCCACCAATTTGTCCCCGAGAAAATTTTCTCACCAACACACTCCTACTAGGTTGTCTCTTGCATTACCAGATAAACCTAAGCAGTCTCCCTTGAGACTCAATGCAACATGGCTTCTTCCCAAATCTACTCTCCAACCAATTAATTTTGTCAAAGTAATGAATCCCCTTCCTAGTGTTTATGATACATTTTCGCCCTCACGGCCACCACCTAGTTCTGCTACAAACTTTGTCCAATAAGGTCCCACTACGCATAAACTTGGCCTTTGGTAGGTGACTCTTGTTACTCTACCTTCTTAATGACACATTCATATTTTTGGGTATCTTATATGGTTGTTAAGGGTTTTTACCATTAAAAACCTTGTTTCATCTTGCATTTCTCCATTACATCACCACACATCTATAATAATTCTTGCACATCATCAATTTAACAAATGTCTTATCACCCCTATACATCATTTATTACATTTTACATGCATTATCATACACTTGGGGGCATAGGATTTTCCATCCCCCTAATCTTAGCATCCACACATATTTTACTTTTGCATTCTCATACATTAATCTCATAGCATACACATACTCCTCTCACATTTTAGCAATTTCATTACCCGATGATGCACTCTTATGCTTCAGTTCACACTTGACTATTGAGGGATTACCATTACACTAAACCCCACACACTACACCTTAGGCATTTCATTCCATATGCACGTCATAAACCATCCATTCTATGCTTATTCTACATTATACTAGTCCTCATCTACGCATTACATTCATTACGATATCTATGCACTTAGTCACATTATACACTGCGCATTTTCATATCATACATTTTCTATATACTATACTAGTCATCATTACCTATGAGTCTAGTTTTACATTTCATCCATACATTCTACATTACACCATATACATTATTAGGCTATCTATGTATAACCTATTCGTATCACGGTCATACACTATGCATTTTCACATACATTTTACATACTATGTTAGATTACATTACATATGGGTCTAGCTTTACATTTTATCATTACATATTCAATTTCTATCTACACCTTCATCCCATCTTACATATTACATATTATACATACCCTACACATCCTACATTGTATTATTTAAACCACGCATTTATACACTCTACATATCCTATAATCATTTTACTATTACTACATACACTACATTGTTCTACGCGTTGCACTTAAGCACCCTATAACGCACATTAGTTCCTCTTTCCATACTCAATCGCTAAGGTTTTACCAATCAAATGTACCTTACACTCACCATACAACATTTCCACCTTAGTGACATACACGTTAGGCTACATCCTCACCTATTCTATCACTTTGTAGTGATATACAGCTTAGGTTACATCACCGCTCCCTTATTATTCATCTCATAATGACATACGCCATAGGTTAAATCATCACCTCATCATCATATAATCACGGTATATGCTTAGGCTATAATTTCCATGCACATCTCTCCATATGTTGTATCTCATCTTAATTTATATATACACACTCACCACAGCTCGCTAGACACACAAAATACTACTCAACCATTTCCCGATGACGCACTCTCGTTTACGGTTCATTCTTGACTACTAAGGGAGAAAAAATGAACCTAATTACATATACTTCCATACACTTTGGGAACATGGCTCCTATAATTCCATCTTACATTTCATTCCATTCATCCACAACATATTGCATTGTCTTGGGGACATTTACTTTTGCTTGCTAGTGTTTTACATGATCACTTTACTACACATGTTAGGTTGATTACTTATATTTCATTATCCATATCATACATACATGCACGTTCATGCCTTTGTTTAGTGTGATGGCTCCATCGATATGTGCATGCAAAGAATTTGTGGAGCTATTTTCATTTAAATTGTAAATGAACTTCGTGCATGTTTTAAAAAATTGCATAAAATCTGGTGAGATTTTTATAGGTTATTTATGATGTTTGAAAAGTTAAGAAGGAGGTTTCTTGTTCGATTCAAAAATAATTCTTGCTTGTATTTTTGAGATCACCTTTGAAATTTTCTTAAAGAGATCTTGTTGAACCCAATGACTGAAAAGAAAATCAAAAGGCTTTTGGGAAATCATTTCGTGCATGAAATCATTCTTCACCCATATTTATTATTTATAGCATTCAAATGTTTTAATGGATTTTGGTTTGAAATATTTCTTCTATGTTCTATTATGTGAGAAGAATAATTTTTCCATTGGGAGTTGCCATTGAAAAATCTATGTTTGAGTTTACTACGGAAAATGAAAACGGTTGTGTTATTTTGGGAGATTTGGTTATGGCCGTTTATGGGTTTTTGAATGTCTTGTATTGTTAAAGTTTTGTGATTGCATGCACTTCGATTTACTCAAAAAAACATTGGGTTAAAACCCAATTTGATTTTTGGTTATTGTTAATATATATATCAGGGTTATATTATTTTTCCTTCACGAATAGTCTATTAGAGAAAAGTAATGAAATTTTATTATGGATATGATTTTTAATGTTCTTATAACTACAAACAAGAAACAATAGTGAGTACGTATATATATGGGAATTATGTATGAAACCCACCTAAGTTAAGGGATATGTTTCATGTATTGTTTAAGTTTATACATTATGTATATTCAATCACCATTTCCTAGGGAATAAGAATGACACATTTATATTTTTAATTGTTAAGATGGTGGAATGGATTGAAACACATTTGGGCTTTTTCTATTCTCTTCTTGTGGTGAAGAGAATTTTATATTACAGTTGAATCGTTCATTATCGGAGCTTTTGAAGCTATTTATTAAAAAAATGGCATGTATATATTATACTGATTGTCACTTGTTTTTGAAACAAGACATATATGCATATGTGTGTGTGTGTACATATGTTTTATTCTAAAGGATTCATAATAAATAGAATTCACTTTCCTAAAGATCCTAAGTCGATTGTGTAATGAGTGAGTAAAACCACTTAGGTTCTTTGTGAATTGCATGATGACTTGAACTATGGTTTTTGAATGGATATGTAAATTGGGATTTTGTAGTCACATAATCATGCACTTTAGGCATTATTTAGCCTCATCTCATGCTACTCTTTATAAGGTTCTCAAATGAAGAAAGTACTAATTAATCCTACCTTTTGGCCATCTTATTTTTACCTTTTATTTTGTCATTCCCATGTATTTTCCTACATATGCTTATTAATTTTGTCACTATACCATCATTTTATCCTAAATTGAGGTTCCTAGGCTTTTTCACCGGGCACCCCTGGGTTCCCTGGTCCCACCTAGGGTGCCTCGATTCTGTTTTACTTTACCACCTCTTTTTGGGATCTTTCTAGCTATTTTTCATCCTTATCTTTTCCTATTTGGCCATGTCGGGTTAATTACAAAATTAGATCAAGAGAACCCTATAAATATAAAGTTATGAGACCATAATGAGGGTCCTAGTGTCACTTACTACTATCAGCCCATCTAGAGTTACATCCATTTCATCACTTGCATCCACATAATTCCATGCATCAAGGCTAGGATATCTGCATCAACACACACAACATAGAGGGATTATATTCTATTCCATGCACACATGCTATTACATTTTATATAGTTATTATTGCTCACTAATTCATAAAGTGTGACTGGCACAAGAGTATCTAGGGCATGACATGCACGCGTGTGCTGCGCGCGCACACACACACACACCATAAATACATTTGGGTCTGAAATGTAGTGCAATGCTCATATTAGTAAGCCCACTATTATGACATCGAGGTCATCGACCCACTCATTTTTTATCTTTTATTTTTAGGGTTTTGATACTTCCTTTGTCTTTTCCAAGTCATTCCTTTATCCTACGTTATTTCGTACATCCGGCACAATTTGGTAGATCCAAAGTTGCAACATAATGAGAATATTTCAGTGGTATCTTGCGACAATCGCTAAAAAAATGATTATGAGATTTTACACATATCGTGGCACCTATACTAGAGACCAGGTGCCCCAATACCTTCGTAGGCACTACAGTCTACTCATACCTTACATATCTAGCCTTTATGGGGCCTTTGAGTGATCTTTCTTACTCCTAGAATCCACATTTAGACCTACAATAACTTGAAAGTCTTTGTCAATCAGCTAAGTCCTGTTCCTTTTACATACTTAGGTTTTTATTTCATTTGATATAATTATTTAAAATCATTCAATATTGTCCTAACGTAGTGTACAACGCTTTAGTCCTCCTATATTAGATTAACTATTATTACACTCCCCATAGTATGGTTTAATTTTAGTTAATAAGCTTAAGATTTAATAAGGTAATTTTGATGTTTTTAAGGTAATGATATAATATCATATATTTTAGTAGTCAATGTGTTGACTATTATTATTATTAAGACCATTATGATAAACTGATTTCTATTCGAGTGAATGGATGATCTAAGGTTTAATCAAGTAGTTTGATTTGATTAATTAAATCATCATTTATTATGTAACATAGATTTATATGTTGATAAAACATGGAAAGGAATTTTGTTTATGCGCTTAATGATGGTTATGTTTGATCTTGTATAAACATGATGCTAGAAATCATGCAGATTATCTAGAATGAATTGTATTGGTTAATTCATTTAGATTTATTTAAATTTATTCAAGTTTAATGGATGCATTATGTGTAGTGTGAATTGAATATAAATTCTTTCTTTTATAATATAATTAAGAAATAAAGGCAAATGAGGGAAAAAGGAAATGTTATTTGATTTCTTTTATTTGTCTTATGATGTTCTTTCACTGTTGTATTTTGATCATTGAAATATTTTAGTGCTATAAAAAGTAGAGATGAGGTGGATAACCTTTTCATGCTAGTTCTTTTGAATTGGCCGATTTCTAACATTTTACAGATGGCAGAAATTAAGTCTATATTGGTGGATGATATAAAAAGGATATGTTGATTCAAATATATTTCTTATGATTTAAGTTGTTCATTTGATTTGTGTTATTGTATACCAGAGCATGAGCTCCATCGCACTATTTATTTTCAAAGGAAAATTAAACTTTTAAGTTTTAATGTGTTGTGCTAGAAATGGATTGTTGACATGTAATAATCCCGATCTTTTTTGTAAGGTGTTCAATATCGGCTACTTGTGTATTGATGTATTGTTATGAAATGAATATTTAAGCATGTAATACTCATGGGATATTATTAATTGGGTGTTCAAAATTGATTGTATACTATATTGAGTGGCTTATTGAACTCAACCTTATATGACATATGTTGATTATTTCTTTATGGACTTATTGTGTTATGAGTTATCATGTTTATAGAGAAATAAATAAGGATGATACAACTTTACATGGGGGAAATTACAACTATGAATGTTAGTTAACTATGATGATAGTGAGATCAATTATATGTATCGTTTTGGATTAATACGACAATGTCGTAAATAGTTAATTATGGACTATGTTACCCACGCAACAAACTATCTTAAATTACATTTAAGATGCATAATGGATGTGAGTAAATAAATTTCAAAATGATTACGATCTATATCAAAAATAAGTTATGGACCTTAGGGTCATATTCTGATATGACAAAGTGTCACTACAATAAAATGGAACTTGTCATAAACTAATTATTTTCTAATTAATTAATTATGTATTATAGCATTCCTAATGTATAGAACTCAAAGAGGTCAACTTCGAGTGGATGTTATAAGGCATTATATTCTTAATGACATGAGTCATTAATTGAACAACGTCATATAGCAGATACTCTAATTTGTCCTATCAAGGTTCATTTATTATGTATGTCACAATCCATTAAAGAATTTGTGTTACTCTAAAGATACAATTTTTTTACATGCACGAGCAAGCTTCCTTGATACCAACTTACATTGGCTATGGGGAATAAAATGGCTACATAATGATGAAATTCATTATGTAAGCACTTTCTCTCTCATAGGCAACCTAAGTTGGAACAAATTTGTTTTTTCACATAGGTTGAATAGATTTGTACCTTGTGTGTAGCTTACAACTAAATTTAACTCAACTAACTGATTCAATTCTTGAAACTAAAAAAAGTGATATGGTGATGGGACATGTTTTTATTGATGAATGTGTCATCTAGAAATAGAGCATGCAATGCATGACTCTTAAACTTTGGCCAAAGTAGTGTAAGAAATTACACTTTCAGGTTCACCAAGTTCTAAAAAATAGTGTGAGATGTCAAATGGGATTCAACCGACTAAATTCTAGGTAGACACTTAGAATACATCAAGTAAATCAATGCCAAGAAGGGTACCACTTGTATACTTGTATACTTTGTATACAACCTCAAAATGGTAATCAATGGGGATAGGGTAGATCTTATTGACCCATAGTATTATGCACATGAGTAATTGATTTGTTATCTGATGAATTATAATTTTGTAGTTTCTAGATTTAAATGTTGTTCATTTAAATCATTCAAGGTAATAGTTAGTATGGGAAAAAATCTTGTAATATGAAGTATTGAATAATAGTCATTACAATCAACTTCATATTCAAAATTGACAACTAGATCATCTGCTTTCGTTAGGGAAAGTGAGTCAGTTAAGTTGATGGTGATATGTGGGAGTGTGACTATTAGAGCAATCTGAGGCTCGTGCACCGGTGGGGAAGAATTTTCAAATGTGCTCAAAGGTTCCTCTTGTACTAGGATGACATTTATGTCATGAGAAAATTTGGTGTAAAGGGTTTCTTGGTAACACAATAATTCTCAATCACAAATATGGACATAACTATCTAGGTGAGGATCATCTAAATCGTAACCATCTTTTTAATATGATATAGAATCATCCACCACATAAGAATCAACTACGGTATCAAGTTGGACCTCATGCTCTCGTGGGGCTGCGGTGTACATGAGATAATTACGGGAATTGAAGATTCCTTTCTTGTGAGGCTATGAGGAAGGTGGTAACAAAGATATGATGAATTCTAAAAGATCAAAGGTATTTATTCTAAGTTTGAATTCATCAAGCCCATCATCATCTAATTCCAAAAGATTGGGAAGCATGAGCTCGACCAAATCGGGATGACTAGCATTATCACGAAGAGTATTTATAGGGTATTTAAAATGTTGATATTACTTAAAAAGGATATATGATAGCTTATCAAGTGTGGGGAGCTTGTATGTTCCATTTTTATAAATTATATCATAGTTTTAATGGTTATTATGCCATTGAATCTTATAAATAGCTCCTTGGTGAGAAAACTTCACACACTGACATGCGGAAGAAGCAATGACACGCATACAATGAGTCCAAGGTCATCCTAGGAGAATATTATAAGATAGGGGAAATTAAAAATTATGACTTTGATGTAGACAATCCTAGGGGGATGGTGATGGGTAACCAAATACACCCCATAGGAGGCATATGTCGGTGATCATATCCTTAACAAGTGGTTCATGTAGATTTTAAGTTATCGATAAAATAACTAAGAGCCTTAATGAAATCTAATGAGGCCACACATGTACCTCTCTCCTCACTAATGTGAGAATTCTTGACTATAATGTGACCTATATGAACTTAAATGAAGAGGGTTGGATCATCTTCACAAAGCAATATCTCATATGGGATCATAAAATCTATAGGGAAATGAATGCAAGAGTGAGCATTCATAGTGAGATTAGTATGAATGGAGAGTTCCTCACATTTCCAATGGATGTTTTCCTCTCGAGCCATGAAATGTAGGACTCTGTCCCAAAAATGGAGGAAAGAGAATGTTTGTATCAAACAATGCAGTCATAAGATTCTCATGATAGTGAGGTGACATACGCAAAAGCTTTAAGAAGTTAATTACACTAGGAACTTAGGAAAGTTATTCAAGAGGATCCCACTCATCATGGATAGACTATGTAGTAGGTTGAGATTATTAGGAGTCCTTGAAACATACCCAAAAGGAGAAGGGGTGATTAAAGAAAAATTTGAAACTTATTTTTCCTTGGTTTTGATGTCATTGGCCCTACAATTTTAATATTCACAAGGGTTGATGGTGTCTATAGACAAATATGCAAATCTAAATATAATGACCCTATAGGAGAATTTCCATAGGGTCCGATGGCTTACGGAGGAGACAGGTTCTTTCTTTGAGGAGCTCTATTCTAAGGTATAGAAGCATATATAAATTTGTGAGTCTAAGGTTGAAATGTTATAGGATATTTTGGTTCTACATAAGCTATTACATGTTTTACATCGTTAATTTCAACCTGTAATTTCATCAGGGTAATCCATGTCGACTACATTGGTCGTAGAATTTTCTTGCTTCTTATAGCTTTTAGAGACATCATGATTATTCATAGGATTAGAGATTATTTTTATCTTTTCATTATCCTAGTTAATATCTTCATGATGATCCTTTTGTTGAGTCACATCACGGGCTTTGGCCATTTGTTCAAACACTGCTAGTGATGACATCATAGTCAAATCTATTTCCTAAGTAGAATTTGATGGCAGTCATTTAGAGTACACAAAATTCTCATGTGAGTGACCCCAATTAGTGTGCCACCAATAAAATTTGATCACATCATACCAATGAGGAATAAGTCAAGAGGGATCCAAGATCACAATAAATGGATAAGGAAATTAATGCTTCAACTCTTCCTTACTCAATGGTTGATGAAAGTTAGGTTGGATTTTGTTGTTATTAGGTTATTGGTCAATATTGAAAACAATCCTATTTGAAGAAGTGATAAGAGGAAGAGTATTTGAGACTCTATCATCTGTCATGTTTTTCTTAAAACGTTGAAGGATTTGGACTTGTTTGTTGGCTTGTGTCTTGGGTGGATAGTTCTCAAATTCTCTCATGATGTAGTCTTTCCTTTTGGATTGTTCAAAGGCCTCTTCTAGGAAGTAGAAGAAAATTACGCACCTTTTCCTAAAGGCAAGGTTCAAGAGCTTGTAAGAAAAGTTAGAAGAGGCTATAATTAGGAATATTATGTTTTTCCCATGTAGATAGGGTCTTCTAACACTTAATGAAATATTATTCTGATTTGTTCTCATATTTCTAATAATTGATGAAATCATTGATGTTGTTTTTAAGTAGATTATTGGAATTTGCTTTACTAGGGTTGTCACTAGGGACTCTAGATCAACTATAGAATTAGGAGGTAAAGTATGGTACCAATCTAAAGCATCTCTAGTGATATTTTTAGCTAGGATTTTGGTGGCATCATATGAATTGGTTATGATCTACTCCTTGTAAATATTACTAAAGGCCTTGATATAAAGGGTGGGATTAGTAAACTTGTAATAAGATATAGAAGGCACAGTGCCACCAATATCCATACTATTGATATAATTTCTTAAAGGATATTATTAGACTACTTGCAATACTTTGATGGGGGTTGTGTGATGGGAACCCTGTTAGGCCCATTTGGAAAAGGAGGGCATGTGCCTTAAGATATCATTGTAGTGCAGTTGACTAATTGAGCCATGTTGGCTTGAAGGACTTGAGCAAGTAGTAGTGGATTGTTGTTGGCTCATTCTTTCAATGAGTTGGAGAATGAGGTTAGTAGGGTTAGAAATAGAGGAATTTTCATATTAACCTTATTCAATAGCTTTCCCCTTTTCTGACCTATGGTCAAGTCATTCAGAGACAAATTCAAGAAGGCATTTTCCAAGCATGTATTTTGATTCTCCTTTATATTGAGGAAACTAAGATAGAAATTTCTAAATCAGGAGGATGGTCAAAAGTATCATCATTTTGTATTTCTTCTTCATCATACTTAGGTGGGCCATTACAGTAGATAAAAGGATTCTTTCTAGGTGTTCCTATGAAGTAACAATCCATACAAAAGGGGAACTCAACTTTAAGATGATATGATTCTAGAAATTTCTGCATAATAGAGTCGAGGACTCCAAGCTTCCAGATACTCCATGATGGAGTGTTGATTTGACTAAGAACATGTCCGAAAGTTAAGGTTACAGACACAATCATCCATACAGAGGATGTACACAAGGGATGAAGGATTCTAGGAGCATAGTCGGGAAAATAGACAGGATCGGTCATGTTAATAGGTCAACATGGGGGTTGAAGGTGTTTAGATATGAGAAAAATGAGATAGACAAGATCACCTAGGGTAATGATGTCTCGTGCATATAGGTTTTTAAATTTTTGTGGTTCTTTGGTTATTTAAACATATTCAAAATTAAAAATGGGTGCTTTTAACGAGTTGTTCTCTATCGGAAAAGTTGTAGGATTCACATCAGTTCACCAAAGAATGTATGTGGGCTAAAGATGTGTCTCAATAACTTCCACTCCTAAATCATTAGTTCTATAATGGTATCGAGGCAATGAGTGGGAAAGCAGACATGTATTGACATACAAAGGGGTATACTTAAAAGGGCTACAATGAGCGTTAGGGTCACATATCTAGAGGACGGTAATCCCTACACTAGGTCAACCTATGGTTTCCAAGGCTCGCAGATTAAGGTAGAGGAAGGAACCCTATTTGAGATATCAATAGTTAGGTGTGTAGAGGTATAAATCAACCAAAAATGAAATAATCATACATGATATAACTAAAATGGAAGTGGTAAGGTATAAGGATTTGATAAGAAATAAGAGGAATATGATAACTAGCATCCAAGCATGTTTATAACTAAGCTAACATAGCACAATGAGGAAAGGAAATGAATTTTTCTATGAAAAATGACAAGAAATAGCTAGAGCGCTCTCCTTGTACCTCAAAGGTGGTCACTAATGCATCTATCTCTTCGGAGAAACAACACACTAAGAGAGAATTATCTTTAGGTCGAGTAAGGGAATACCATTCCTATCCTAGACTCACTATAGGTGACCTAATAGTGCAAAAAAATCATCCAAGAAGAAGAGTATCTAATCCAATCCAAGAAAGATTCAAGATGAACCAAGTGTAAGGAGAGTAGATGCAAATATGGTGAAAAGAGTAGAACAAATGGTAGTTCAAATGATTTGGCTTCCTTTTCTTATGAATGTCATATGTGTGGACCATTTGAAAACATAACACCGAAACCAATGCCCATAGGTGATGGCATCAACCAAGGATATTGAAAAGAGGTAACGTGTCATACAAATTAAAAAATAGTGTATTGTAGATCACATATGTGGATAAACAAGGTTCAAAGTGGTGAGAGGTAAGCAAGAATTTATGAATGTGATTTGAATGAGACCTAAGAGGAAAAGGATAACTGGTGCAAGGAAAATAAGGACAAGACCAAATAACGACACTCTCTTTGTGCATTATCTCTAATCCATAATGGTTACATGAATAAAAATTCCCCATTCCTTAAAGGCCCCTTAAAACACTAACTATATAAATAGATGCATCAATGACCCTTATTTGTACAACACAAATTATTAGTAATAGGTATGAAATATGAAAAGTGAAAAATTAGGTGTATACTGAGTGCGTGGTTCAAATAAATAGATGTGTAACCATGTTTGATAAGTTTCATAATCTGTGTAGAAAACACATGAAGGGCTTAGGTGGTGGCCACCAATAATAACATGTTCTGTAAAGAGGATGTGCATGGTTGATACCATAACATGTAATAAGAGAAACAGTTGTAACAAGAATAATAGTAGTAACAATGTCAATAAGAGAATTATTATCAACAACAATAGTGCATATGTAAGTAGAAACAAGTACAAATATGGTAGTGTAAACATTTTCACATAAAATTCTCAGCACCTACAAATAGTGAGACACCCATGGTGTCATAAGACAAAGGCCCTTGAGCTTGTAATCAAGAAATATCATACAAGAAGGCATAATACCACAAACATGGGACACCCATGGTGTCATAAGATAAACAAGGCCCTTAAGACACAATCATAGTAGCAAATAAGTAACTACACACATAACTAGCAAGCATGTATAGAAAACAAGAGCATCATATAGTAAAAAGAATGACATATAGAAGCATGTGAAATAATATTTGTCAAATATTGTACAAGACACATGTGTTAGTCTTGTTATCTTGAAAGATAGCAAATACATTGTGTATGTAATTAAACATGATAAGGAAGTGAAAAAGGTACTATAATGAAATAATATCCCTGGATTGTGTGGAGGGATACCCCTATAAAAGTATGTAAGGAACCATGATATATCCCATAATCATGTATCAATTTATATTTCCTACATCATGCTCAATATACCTCATGAACACATGTGTGTAAAGAAGAAAAATTTTATCTATCAAACCATAAGGATAAACAACATGTATAATGTAAAGTGCTAATAATGTATGCTAGAGAAACATGTCCTAATTTTTGCATTTTGAAAATATTTGAATGTTTTTTTCTTTTTGTGATTATATTGGTGTTTTTTTATTTTATAGTGCATAGCTATGTACAAGAAAGGGGATAGCATGAAATATATCCAATGAGAACCTCCTAAGGATGTGAATCAACTTCCATAGATGATGGATTTCCGGGCCTCGTACGTGTCAAATATTGAGACTCAACTACCAATATTAAGACTCAACGACTTGCATTTGATGAATGATATTTGTATGTTGTACTATAAGAATTAGTATCCCTCAAATAATGATGAGGATATGTAGAGTGGAATTTCATAAAAAGGATCGATAAGAAATCCAATGAGAATGTAAGACACTAGAGGCAATATGTGTAGAGGAAGGGCTAGTTAGAGGTCTACGAAGACTACAGAGCATATGTCTATGTCCCACTTTTTTACACTTTTTGTACCTTCAAAAAAATATTTCCCACAACTAAACACATGTAATATTACCAAACATATATTTTAAAAGCTTAAATATACCAAGGTGTAGGGCGTCTGAAATTTACCTAAAATTTTTAAATTGTTATAGTATTTTTTAATATTTACTTAGTCAAATTTGAAAATTATTTTGGCCACCAAGTGGGACACAATTATATGCTTTAACCAAACATCAACATCAAGAATCAACATGTGCAACCAAATGCATAGCAAGAGGACTTCAGCTATGTGAATCAACATGTGCAACCAAAGTCCTAGCATAAGACCTAGGAGGACTAGATCTATGTGAATAAATGTGTGAATTCAAGGACATAAAAATACCTAAAAGGATTAGATCTATGTTTATGGTGGGAAAAATGCTTCTAGACACCATGCACTCTTATCATCCATTTAACTAGGGTATCTAGAAAACAAGTGAGGGATATACCAAGACCCACACACAAACAAATAGAATTAAAGGGGGAAGTGGACACCACTATGATCGTATGCCCCAAGGAAATAACCCTTACACTATGAAAACATAAGGTTTTCAATTCCCTGGGAGAAGAAGAGGATAAAATCCTATGGAGGTATTGGCACTATGGGGGCTTATGAATGAAATAATAATGCAATATCTATGCTAACCAAAATAAAGCATATAAATTGAAAGGAATGAATTACAATATGTTAACCTAGCATGTGCATAAAATACTAAGCTAACATAAAGTATGAAGCAAATATGTAGTAAAATGAAAAATTGGTTAGAGAACTTAACTATTGGGGGTCGTCGTTGATGAATCTATCTCCCAAAATACCATACACCAAGAGACAACAACTTTCAATTGGAGAAGGAGAAATAATCCAGTCCTAACTCACTATCGATGACCCAAAAGTGAAAGTAACCCAATCCAAGCAATAATAATCTCTAAGGCAAGAGTCAAAATGTAAGAAATCCAAAAGCTAAGTGAGTATGGGCAAGTTGGTGCAAGAGAGCAAAGCTAATGGTGAGTTCCGATAGATCTGATCTAATGTTGATGATGTGAAAATGTGAGTTGGGGTATTTATACCGACGTCATCACCCGTAGGTCAAGGTGCCACTAAGGATTTGGATTTGACCGATGAAATCACCCATTGGTGATGGCATCAGCCAAAGGTGAAAAATACAAGGGGAGTGTGCAAAATGTAATGAAAATAAAGAATAATAAAACGTGGAAGAAATGGGGTCATAAGCAAGCTAGATGTTGGAAGAATGCGAGGAAAAATAAGAAGATGATAGAAAAATAAATACATAAATGGGACCAAAATTTGTTCTCTCTCTATGTATCATCCCTAACCTAATGGTTATGTGAATAACCATACCCTATCCCAAAACAAGCCCCTTAAGGCACCTGTTCCTAGAAATAGATGCATTAGCGACCTCTAACCTAGAAAGAGAAATTGTTAGTAACATGTATGAAAATAGAAAGCATAAAAAAATAGGTGTATACATATTCCCTAGCCATTTATTATCACATGTCACAAAAGTGAAACATGGGGTAGTCAACGAAAAGAAAAATACATAACACCAAAATTGAAAGTATGTGCCAAAAGTAAAGAAAATACTATCTAAAATGAAATATACCCACTAATGTGTACCTGATAGTGTCAGTCATCCTACCACGTACAGGAATAATCAATGTTGCTAGAACCATGGAGAATAAAAATGAAAGGAAACATAAAAGGATTGCCGGTAAAAATCATATATAAATCACTTAGCTAGGGGCCCATGGGATGGATGTCATGATGTCATAAATTGAAATGAGGGTTGAAAAAACATGATTTTTAGCCAAAGAGAGGAATAAGGCATATAATATGTCAAGATGAACAAGAGAAGATCATGATCCCAACGCAATCGACGACAGATTTTTTAGACATCGGGAACTAAAATGATGGGTATTTAAAGATTGGGAAGAATCGCGACAAAATTGAATAGAAATATTAGGTTTATATAGGATTTTTGAGTTTATTTGCTTATAACTATTTTTGAAATTAAGAGAACTAAGCTCTAGAGTTCAAATCTTGGAGATTAGAGATAAGAGATAGCATGATTATGATGAGGAGGCCGAGATCCATGGGGAGGTGTAAGCAATAGCCCTCGACCACGGGTAAGTCTATGTATTTAATTTTATTATGCAGATTACGAGTAATTGGGTATTTTAGAAATGTGAAAATAATAGGGATCCATTTTAATTCAAAATTACGTCATTATGAAGGGTAGGAAAAAGCAATTACGTTTTGGAGGGATTTAATTTTACCTTTTTCATTTTGTATATTTTTACTTTTTAATTTTTGAAAGTTGTGGTCATGACGGACTAAGACACCATCGCCCTAAAAAACAAGGCCGATGGCATTAAGATCATGCATAAATTTTGTGACAGGACCAATGGAATATGCTAGAGGGCTGATGATGTAGGAAATATTATAAATGCACATGATTTTTATGATTTTAGATTTTAAATTTATTTTTGATGAATCTAATGCCCTTATTTTAATGATTTGTGATTACAAGAGGACCGGAAGATTTGCCTATTTGTCAGGAGTGGTTGACATACCATGGTTGAATGATATGATTGTGACATTGATAGATGTAGAGATAGCACATATACATAAATGGGGATTTAGGGTCATCATGCAGATGCCTAGGATACCGTTAAGTCTAGATTTGATGTAGATGTTTTTGGCACTATGGGATCCTAGGGCCAACACCTTTCGGTGGTGGGAAAGTGAGACAGAGGAGATGACTGTAACACTTAAGGATGTGTACAATATATTGTGCTTGCCAATAGAGGGATCTTATTTGTATTGTGATCTCACCATGGATGTTTTAGAGAGGAGATCCCTAGCCATATGTTCCATGGGTAGTAAGACATACAATGAGGGGATGTTTATCATTAGACAAAACACAATACACAGTGTACAAATTTTGACCATCTAAAAGGTGGTTATGGGCATTACCGTGGCATGTATATGTGTCATAAGGCAGATGAGACCATTCCATTATTTTTGGTGGTTGTATACAAAGATTTGATTGAGTATGATGTGTTATTTAGTCGGGGACCACCATATGGGTTGTTAGTACACAACTTGTACGGTGGTCCGACGAAGGGCGTATAGGACTATAGGTCCCATTATATTACTGACAACTTGGATATATGAGAGATTTCCAATATACAAGCCTACATGGATGCCATTGATCATAGCATCAGATTCCTTAAGAGTTCTCCATTGGGCACATGGGCCGATGGTGAGAGTATTTAAGGCATATTGGTAGCTATGAAAGGTACATACAAACAAAGTCATATGGGATCCCTACATAGGGAATGTTGATCAGTGGCCCATTGACCACAAGTACATGATTTAGAGGTACCAGAGGAGGTGATGAGACATTATTTACATCTAGTGGAGGCCCATAAAATAGAAAGGTCACCCGGATAGTTTAGGAGGCCTCGATCCTATTGTGATACCACCACTACCAACCTACAAACAATGCATGTGAGAGAGGTTGTAAGTTTAGTAGACAACGCACTACCATTACGGCCCTGGAGAGTATAATTTGTAGGTAGCTAGGGGCATAGATATAGATAGAGAGGTGGGGTAGCTTAGGATCCACCACAGACATTATTGCAAGTGGAGAGCATGGATGAGGGATCCGATGGATGACTCGTCACTCAAACCCATAAGTGGGAGATACATGCACAATGGGTCCTAGCACTAAAGGGGGAGAGGGGAGACAACCAAGGTCATGGATGAGAGAGCATAGGATATGGTGACTAGGAGGTGGTTACCTAACACCATTGGGGATGGAGATGGCCCTACAAGCCTACTAGACATTCTTATGGCCCGCTATAGAGTAGATATGATTTTGATGCCCGAGATAGATGGGCACAATATGTCGGGTGGAGATCTCGGAGATTTTATGAGGTGGAGTTAGTATTGGGTGGCCGAGGAGATGACAAGACCTTCGTTGAGAAAATCGGGAAACGGTATGAATGATGATAGCTTTATTTAACAATGTACATGATTAGATTTGATGGTCATTTGGTAAGATTTGTATTGACTAACAAATTTAGGGTTGTCAGATTGATTGGACAACCGAGGAGAGGATTTCCTTGATTAATAGTTCACACCATGATGAGATCCTAGACCCTTTATTAGACATTGGGATACCTCGGTCATGGAAAACCCTACAGTACCATCGCCTAGTGAGTCGAGAGAGCATTCCATCTTGTTGGAGAGGCTATCAAGATATTGTAGATCTAGAGAGATGAGTAGGAACTAACAAACACGGGAAGCATAGATGTGATGTTAAAGAGTTTATTGTAGGTATAAGGTACCTTGGTTTAGGAGCAGGAAAAACACTTTTTAGATGCCAAGAGTGCTACATAGAGGATCACGAGGCTAGAGGCAAAGCTGGAAAGAGCACAAGGAGAGGCCTTTAGAGCCTAATCTAGGGTGTAGTCTCTATCTCGCATATCTCGATCATCCAATGTGTTAGGATTGTGGAGTTGAATTGCCGGAGTTATCATGATTTACACCTTATTGGTTTACCAAGATGGCATTTGGTGCCGGTCGGGGTAATGCGGCACCGATCGATCAAGATCAAGGTAATCGCACCGGTTACCTATGCATGAAATTTTATCTTTAAATCATAGGAATTAGATCCAAATTTATTATAAATTTGATCTAAAGGTTGTAAATACATAGCTAAGCTACCCTAAGTTTTTCTAAGCTTATATAATCTAGAAAACTATGGTTATAACATAAGGAAAGAGAAGAATTGAGCTATCCTTAGTTAAAGAATGAAGAAGAAGAAGAAAAAGAAAAAGCATATTGCATGAAGACGAAGATTTCATAGAGAGAAGTTGAAATGGAAGGAAAGTGCAAGTATCTGTTTGTTGGTGAGAAGATGGTATTATCTTCTACTTCGTATTTCCTTTGTATTATTTAGTCACATATAAATGCTTACATAATATGCAAAGCACTTAGTTTTTCTTCTTGTTAGATCCATAGGTTGTTGTGTGATCTTATTATTATTCATTCTTGTATATCCACATGTTGTGATATATTGTATTACTGAGATCCATGAGATCATGATATATTGTTGATCCGTAGGAATCTAGTATCAGAGAGGAATTTATCTCCATGTTTACATAGGTTGATGCAAAGTGATGGAGGAGAGACTTACTTCTTGGTGCATGGTTAGGGTTGCACATTGGTAGATCCTTCTATATGTCTTGTTTGCATATTCACGAGACGGTGAGAGCTTGGTTGCATAGTGGAAGATGTAGGGTAGCTTTAGGTATGTGAGATATAGTGGTATGGAGGCACGGTTTAGTATGCTCAGGAAGATCCATTTGGAGATTTGGGAGGAAGAGATACTCTTGTAGAGATACATGTACTCTTGTGTATAAGAGTTGGTTTGTAATCTCTTGTTATATTATATATATGATATCTCTATCTTTGGTGGACGTAACCCACATTGGGTGAACCACGATACATGATGTGTTATGTGTGTGTACTTTTGTGTGATTTGGATTATTCTTGTTTATACTTCCACTGCTGTAGATTTTGTGGGGATTGTTAGATCCGTATTTGCATGTTTTGGATTTGATATTCTATAGTTGCAAATGTTTCCGCATAGACCCATCCCCAACAAGTAGTATCAGAGCTTGGTTATTTCAGAGAAAGGGTTTGCTTCATGGTTTTTTTAGTGCCAATTACTGACATATATGAGAGTAGGGTTTGTTTTTCTTGATGTGAAAATCACTAGGAAGAGATTGAATCTCAAGTGGGAGATGGAAGAGTAAGGTTTCGTAAATTACGGTGACCGGCGTCGGTTAGGTGGAAAGCTGGTGTTGGTAGGGTGACCATGGATGGTTACAAGGTGACCATGGTTGGCACACTTGGGCAGCCTAGTTTTAAATAGAAAATCACATATCTAAAGAAATGGAGAGATGCATGTAATGTATCTTCTTTGCTGAGGTGTCCCTTGTTCTTGGAGGCACAAGCATGGTAGTCGATTGTAGATCCGATTTATAAAGGTATGGTTTTATTACCTTATTATTGCATTTTTGTATTATTTTGGTTGCACATGCATGTTTGGGATTGTAGATCTGAGTATGAGATAGAGGAGCAGTTATGCATCCTTTCATGCAGTTAGATGCATGGGATTTATTCTGAAAGCTGAATATAGTAGCAAAGAATGAAGACGGGGTTTCCATCGAGAAGCATGCTCTTCGATTTAAGATGTGGTTGAGTATCTTGGTGTTGATAAGGTGATCTATTTCATCTTAGTGCAGTTTTATTGCATGTATTATTGTTATTAAGTTTTTGTACAATTTTGGGTACTTCTTGAAATGAGCTCGGCTCAAGACAACTATCGTATTTAGTCAAAGTAAGCACCTGGTTTGGTGACCTATGCCAATTTGTGGCATTGTGTTCATTCCAAGAAAGCACTAATATCTGGTGTAAATGACATCACCACGAGAGTAACCGGTATAGGTCATCGAACCACGGTCATCCTTTGTGACAACAAGTTTGCACATGGTTTCTTACAGTATAAGAGGGCATGGATGGTTCAGTGTCCTATTTTAGAGGATCATGTTTCTTGCACAAGTGTGCACAGGAAGAAACAATGCAGATCACTTTAATATTTGGATTAGAAAGAGGACGGAGTTGGCTTAGTTAGTCCAATGAGACTTTGAGTCAAGTATCTCTATATGATTCATGTTTTATTTCTTTCATTTGGAGAAACTGATATTATGTTTGGATTGTGTGCACAAATAAAATTTACACCATGGATATTTGGTGAGCTTGAATTTTATTTTCAGGATATGTTGGAATCTTGAGGATAAGGATATCTAGTCTAAGGATGGGATCCTCAATGAAAATTCATGTTTAGACATAGTTGCAATAATGAAAGATGTTGAGTACACATGATGAAAATAAGTTGATTCACCTACTTCACAAGAATTCCAAACTTCGTGATGTAGAAGTATTCTTTGATAAGAAGGGAATCAGTTTATATTTTCTTTCATCTGTTTTATTTCTCACTGACATATATAGCTTTTGAGCTTGGTGATTAGAAGCAGTGCAGGGGATTTCAAGTTAAGTGGGAGAAAGCCATGGTTATTGGCATTGCAGGTTGGACATATATGCACATGTAGAGTGAGAGGAGTATGCTACATTTTTTTGTGGCATGAGGCACAAGTTGTTTTGGAGGAAAGTCACGGTTTTGCAGGTATTTTGAGTTTATTGCATGATGATGTCACTTCTAGTTTTATTTATAGTGCTTGGATATCCCTATGGGATTGCAGTTGATGGTTGTTCAACTGGGTTAAGAAGAGAGAGAAATGTTATTGACATTGAAGGGTAAAGAAGGAAAATCTGTTTGTTATAGGTTACAATGTGACAACAAAGTGTATATTTACATCTTATTGATGTTTCCCTTGTTTGCTTTCATCTTAGATGGTTGTGCAGTAGGTTGATGACATTTTTGTTTGTATTAGTGGCATGGTTTATCATGGATGTTTTTATTGACATTGATGAGCATGGGATTCATATTCGGATCTAGATTTAGTCGGTGGTATACTTGGAGCTTTGAGAGATCTTGGAGATATGGATGGATGTACATGGTGAGTTTGTATATGTGGATAGATTCAATTTTGTGATTCTATGATGATACAGATGTTTGATTTGCACATGGATTCCTATGAGCATGGGTTAGATGCCTTAAGAATGTTTAGGGGATGTTTTTATTTCCTCTTTTAACTATGTTACTCCATGATAGATATGTTATCTACTTATGGTTGTCTTGGACATACAAGTCGTTTATGTAGGATTGGATCTCAGAGATTACAATGTTTATATTCTTTGAGTTATGTAGGTGTTTTTGGATTCATCACCCACCGGTTGTATGTAGAAATCATTTGGTTTGTCTTACCAAGGACCTTTTTATTGCTTGTGCTTATTCTAGTTTGACTTTTCTTTAGTCGATTTGCATTGGTAGTAGCATGGAGATATGTATAGATGGTTGGAGAACATGGCTGATTTTATAGGTATGGATATGGTTACGATTGAAGCTCATTATTTCACTTTGAGTGGGAGCTCTTGTAATTTTGTTATTCATGGTGGCTTAGTTACATGAGAGGTTTGGAGTTATGATTCGGTTGGAGCTTGATGTATGGATTTCTCATGTATCACGGATCAAGAGTAACCACAGCAGTATATGGTAAGTCACTGGTTTATTATCTTCTTGGTTTTAGAAGATGGTTTAATCTTCTTGATTTCATTTGAGATAATTGTTGATATAAATAATAGATGGTCTTCACGATATGTAGATGATGAGTGATGTATATGTAAAGGTTCAGAAATTTATCTCCAAGTGGGAGATTATTAGGATTATGGAGTTGAATTGCTTCACAATTAGCATGATTTACACCTTTCTAGTTTACAGTAATTAGTGTCGGTCAGGGTAACCGGCTTCAGTTAGGGTAACCAGCACTGGTCAATATTATGGTAGCCAACACCGGTCAAAGCATCGGGGTAACCACCACCGATCAAGGTAATTTCCACTGTTCAAGGTAAGCGCATGAGTTACCTATGCATGAAATTTTATATTTAACTCATGGGAATTAGATCTAAATTTATTATAAATTTGATCTAAAGGTTGTAAATGCATAGCTAAAGTTCCCTAAGTTTGTATAAGCTTATATAAGCTAGAAAACTAGGGTTAGAACATAAGGAAAGAGAAGAATTGAGCTACCCTTAGTTGAAAGGATAAAGAAGAAGAAGAAAAAGAAAAAGCATATTACATGAAGACATGAGCTTTCATAGAGAGAACTGAATAGAAGGAAAGTGCGGGGTACTATTGGTGAGAAGATGGTATTATCTTCTACTATATTTCATTTGTATTATTTAGTCTCATGTAATGGCTTGCATAGTATGTAAAGCACTTAGTGTTTCTTCTTGTTAGATCCATAGGTTATTGTGAGATCTTGTTATTTCTCATTCTTGTAGATCCACATGTTGTGATATCTTGTATTACAGATCCATGAGATCATGATGTATTGTTGATCCATAGGAATCTAAAGCTGTAGATGGAGTTGCCTCCATGTTTTCACAAAGTTGATGCGGGGATGGAGGAGAGAATTACTTCTTGGTGCATGGTTATGGGTTTACATTGGTAGACCCTTCTAGAGGTCTTTTTACAGATTCACAAAGACGGTGAGAGTTTGGTTGCATAGTGGAAAATGCATGGTAGCTTTAGGTATATGAGATCTAGTGGTGTTTCAAAGGCACGGTTGTAGTGCACTTAGGTAGATCCGGTTAGAGATCCGGAGGAGACACATGTGGTGGTATGCGGGAAAATTTTAGTGTACTCAAGAAGATCCAGTTGGAGATCTAGGAGGAAGAGATACTCGTGTAGAGATACATGTAGTCTTTTTAGAAGATTTGGTTTTAACCTCTTGTTATATTATATATATATATATATATATATATATATATATATGAGATCTCTGTCTTTGGTGGACATAGCCCACATTGGGTGAACCACGGTACAAGTTGTGTTATGTGTGTGTACTTTTGTGTGATTTAGATTATTCTTATTTATACTTCCATTGTTGTAGATTTTGTGCAGATTGTTTGATCCATATTTGCATGTTTTGGATTTTATATTCTATAGTTGCAAATGTTTCGCATAGTCCCATCCCCAATGACAGAATGTAACACCTTCAATATAAAGAATCCAAATATCCCCAAGGCAAGTAAGAATGTTTGAGCCACCTAGATATTTGATGATACACTATGATGGATTATGATTTTATTTTGTTGATGTATAAAATTGTGTAGCATAGGAAGATATCCCAAGGTAGGAAGGAAAGGTATGTTTATATCAAATAACACATTCATAAGATGCTCCTAATAGTGAGGTGACATGCACATGAGTTCTAAAAAGAGAATTGGTATGAGAATCTGAGATAGTGTTTCCATAAGATCCCACTCATCATCGTTGGGTGAGAAACAAGCCGAGAGTGCTTAGGATCCTTAGAAACAAGTTCAAAAAGAAGAGTGATCATAGATACTTGAAATTACTATTTTTAGGATCGACACCATCTTCCCGGTTGAAGGTGTCTATGTTTAGAGAAATAGTTTCAAATGCCTTTGACCATGTAACAGTTTTGTCACGAGAGGCCGATGGTGTTTGTGGAAGATGGGATTTTAACTTTAGGATCCGATTTTGGAATACACAAGAGGAAAATTACTATGAGTTATAGGCTGAAATGATGGAGGGTATTATGGATCTACATATGCTATCGCATGCCTCACATCTTGGAGGGATAGTCAAGATCAATCATGTTTATTGTGGCATTTTCTAGTTTCTTATATCTTTCACCTAAACTATGGTTAGGCATAGGGTCAGATAAAACTTTAAATTATTCATTAGCTTAATTAATGGAATTATGACAATCTTTTTGCCTTTGAGCATCTTGATCCTTGACCACTTCATTCAAACACTCTCTAGTGATGGCTTCATGGTCAAATTGAGGGCCTAAAAATAAATTGATGATAGTCATATAAAGGGCACAATAATTCTCATGAGAATGTCTCGATTATTGTGCCAAAAACCAAAAAAAAATCATCATGCCAATATGTGATAGGTCTAGAAAGATCAAGGATATGACTAAATTGTTTAGGCATACACTTTCACAACTCATCCTTGGTTAATGGTTGATAGTAAGTAGGTTGGTTCTTATTATTATTATTATCCTTTTGATAAATAGCAAAGACATTCCTATTTATAGAATCCATAAGAGGAAGGGTATTTGAGACCCTTTCATCCATGGCAATCTTGTTCTTTGATTTTTGAAGGATTTTTTTATGTTTAGTTGTTTGATCCTTAGGAGGAGAATTATCAAATTCCCTCATGAGGTAATCTTGTCATTTGGCTTGTTCAAAATATTTGTCAAGGGAAGTAGGAGAAAAGGACCTAACCTTGTATTGAAGGTGAGGTTTTAGGAATCGAAGGAAGAGTTGGAATAAACTATCATTTGGCATATTGTGTTCTTCCTTAGTAGATAAGGTCTTCCAATGTTTAATGAAGGTTGTAGTTGATTCATTATCATGTTTTTGTAGTTAATGGAATCATTAATATTAATTTGAGGTAAATCATGATATTAGAATTCATTAACTAAGGTCGTCACTAGAGATTCTAGCTCCACTATGGAGTTATAGGGTAAAGTTTGATACCAGTCTAAGGCATCTCCACTAAGCTTCTTAGTTAAGATTTTAGTGTTAGCTTAAGAATTAACTTAGATCTATTTTTATAAAGGTTAACAAAGGCCTTATTATGTAAGGTAGGATCGGTTGACCCATCATATGAGATAGAAGGGGAAATGCCTTCAATATCCATGTTATCAATGTAGGGCCTTTGGATGCTCTTGTTGACTACCCGCAAGAATTTTTGTGAATGGGAGGTTGAGAAATAGGTGCCCCATTAGTTTTGTTAGGAAAGGGTAGGGAATTACACCCCAAGAGCCTGGATTAGGATGGTTAACCATTTGGACCATATTGGCTTGCATTTGAAGGATTTGGGCCATGGTGGTAGTTTTTACTCATCTTATCGATGAGTTGGAGGATCAAATTAGTGGTGTCGAACTATATTTATTTTTAGATGAGCCCACCATAGTAGCCTTCCCACTATCCACCCTATTTTCAATTTTATTAGAATATAAAGTCAAGGAGGTGTTTATGAATTTATGACTCAGGTTTCCCTTTGTATTGAGGAAACTTATCAAGGAATTTTTGAATCTCAAGTGGAAGATCAAAGGTATCCTAAATTTTAATCTCTTCCTCTTCATCACCTAAGATGTTATTGTTGTGGGTGTTGTACTTTTTCTATTAGCTCCTATCACACAACAAGTATGAGTAGAAAGTAAAGATGGATTTTGTGTGATTAATTTCGAAAATGAATATTTGCTAGAGTTGGAGAGCCCTAGGCCAAGATACTCCATGATGGAGTTCTAATCGACCCAAAATAAGCATGGAAGAATGGACTACCGACACAATTTTCCTTATAAAATGGGTTTCATATGGTCTAAAGGCATCGTGAGGAATTTTTGCTAACACTGATAGGATAGGCCTTTCACAGAAATTGATATAGGGGCCGAAAGCATCTAAAAAGATTGATTTTTAGGGTTTTTGAATTTTAAGAACTGAAACAAGACAAAAATGTAAGATGGGTACTTTTAACGAGCCATGCTTAATCATAAGGGACAAAATAAGGATTCACTTTGGGTTCACCAAGGATAAATGGCAGGGAAAAAATGTGTCTAGACACCGTGCACTCTTACCATCCATTCAACAAGGGTATCGCGACAATAAGTGAGGGACACATGAAGATCGAAACATAAATGGATAAAATTAAAGGGGGTACAGAGACCACTATGATTGCACATACCCCAAGGGAAGTAACCCTTACACTAGGACAACCTAAGGTTTCCAAGGCCCTAGGTTGAAGAAGAGGAAGGAACCCTATGGAGGTATCGACACTATAGGGAGGTTATGAATGAAATAAGCATGCAATATCTATGCTAACTGAAGTAAAGAATGTAACATGAAAGGAACTAAAATACAATATGCTAACCTAACATGTGCATAAAATACTAATCTAACATAAAGTATATGGTAAATATGTAGGAAACTACTCTATACAAAATGAAAAAATTTGTTAGAGCACTTACATTTTGGGGAGGGCATTGATGCATCTATCTCCTAAAGAACCATACACCAAGAGAGAATAAATTTCAAGTGGATAAGGGGAAACAATCCAATCCTAGCTCAATATAGATGACCCAAAAGTGCAAGCAAACCAATCTAAATAAGAATAATCTCAAGCCAAGACTCAAGATGTAAGAAATTCATACACTAAGGAGAAGGTGCAAGTTAGTGCAAGAGATAAAATTGAATGGTGAGATTATTTTAATATGATGATGATGATGATGATGATGATGATGATGATGATGATGATGATGATGTTGTGAAAATAGGATTTGGGGTATTTATACCAATGCCATCGTGTGTGTGGGTGAATGCATCACCAAGGATTTGGATTTGGAGGACGTAATCACTGCGGATGATGGCATCGGCGAGGTGAAAAAACCAAGGGGAGTGTGCAAAATGTTGTGAAAAGTAAGAATAATATAAGGTAGAATAAATGGGATCATAAGAAAGCTATATGTTAGAAGAATGCGATGCAAAATAAGAATATAATAGAAAAAGAAATACATAAATGGGACTATATTTTATTCTCTTTCTATATATCATCCCTAACCCAATGGTTATGTGAATAACCATACCCCTATCCCAGAACGATCCCCTTAAGGCACCCATTCCTAGAAATAGATGCATTAGTGACCTCTAACCTTAGAAGATTGTTGAGCGAACAAGAGTATGATGTGAAGGAGAGAGCACACAAAATATTCATGCACAAGGGTAAAGCACGATAAGGGCACGAAGGATAGGGAAGGACACGTGTGTGAAAGATAAGGGTAGACTCGGGAGTTATTTGATTTCACATGTACGGGCTATTTTTGAAGATAGCGTGTTGAGCACACAACCTGGGTAAATAATTGTGCAACACACATGGGTTATTATTGGAAGAGAAGCACTACTAAGTTCTTTACATGGGTGTGGGCTAAGAATAGAATTGCTCGCTAGTTAACCGAGAAGATGTCTATTGTTAGTGAATTTGCATGTGTGGATATTATTTTAAAGGCACATGGTTATTTTCATCATGCGACCTATTTTTAGAATTATGCAAGTGGTGAAGGGAAATTCACCACCCTTATAAATATGTAGTGATCTCGCATAAAAAAGGAGGACTATGTGAGAACTTAATTCTTTGTGACTTTATGTTTCCATTTATGTTGTGCACATGAACTTATGGTATTACTTATTGTGGTAAGCTTTTGTGTATTTATTGTGGTTAATATAATGGAGTGTATTGGCTGAATAAAGTTATTAAGCATGAGTATAACAGGTTCTTACGTGATTGACTTCATTATGGATATTATTTAAATATGTTACTCTTTAGATCTAGATCTAGACATGCTCTATAGAATTTTATATTAATTATGGATCTGAAAGCATTAAGTCTTCATCATGCTAACATTCTGCAACAGCAATCCTAAAGAGGGGCCTAGTACCTTTGCACGCTTCGGGTGAGCGCTCAGTCTAGGCTAGGTGATGTGTTAGCACACCAGGTTATTCTTGGTAAATTATAGGTTGCATTAAAGATAAATTATTAGTAACATGTATGAAAATAGATTTAAAAAATAGGTGGATATATATGCCCCATCCTTTGATTTTTGCATGTCCTAATAGTAAAACATGGGGTAATTAGTGGAAAGAATGATACATAACACCAAAACTGAAAGTACGTGTCGAAAGTAAAGAAAAGACTAGCTAAAATGAAATATACCCACCAATGTGTACCTGATAGTGTCATTTTTCCTACCACATATGGGTGTAGACACAAAATCACGCACATATTATTATTTTACTATCTCTGCTAAGTATGTTGCTATATATATGGATCTTAAGTAAGAATATTATTCACTAGTGACACACTACCTAGTCCATCCACTTACTTTGGCTATTTTTATTTTCTTTCTCTCTCACATACGTCACTTTTGCACTCAATTTTGTTCAAGTCATAGGGATCCCTATCTCGTGAGTATTTTCATATCTATCGTCATTTATCCCGGGATACCAAGTGCCCATTTTAAACACTAGCACCCTGACGTTCCTATCCATTATGGGTGCTTCGCCCTATTTGTTCTTGCTCACATTTTTACATTTGTGGTCAGAATTTTAATTTTTCTTATCCTTATCTCGAGGTCATAATCAAAATCTTGTGTCACTAGTTTCAAAATTCAAATAAAATATCCATATATATACACAACATACATACTATTATATGCATGGGAAATTCTAAAGGTAAATATCATCTACATACCATCACTATCATAAAAGGGGCTACATTTTTGGGCTACATATTCTACATGCACTATATAGGAAGGGGAAATGATGAATTCCATCTCACACATTTGCATTTTATCTAGCCATATCTCGTTATCTTGGTGTCATTAGCATGAAGGAAGCCTAAGAACACTATTTCACACACAAACACAAAGAACTACATGGATTTTGGAATGTAGTTGTTGGCAATAAAATTTCTCAACGAAAAATTTGTGGGTTCCTTGCTAACGCTCTAGGAGTCTAAGTCCCTGTACTTAACTAGGGAAGTTATCGTATATGCATGTGTGAGTGAAAGTGAGTTTTCTCTAGGTGGCCTTACTGCGACGAGAGATCCAACAGGGGAACTCTACTAACCTGCAGAAAATCTAGCAATATCTTGCTAGGGAATACTTTGTCTAAAGAGTGGGAAAGGGAGTGATAAATGATATGGGAGAACTAACGTTGTAGGTAGAAAATCATATTCCTGCACACACTAGTTAGAAATTTCAACACATGCATTTATGGGAAGAAACAACTCTGCAAATAGCAACAAGACCAAATAGAATTTATTGATCACAAAGTATCAAGAAACCCCTTAGTCAAAGAAATCTAGAAACTCCTTCTTCTTGTATTGATTTCTTAAACAAAAGTTGTACATAGTGTGGGAATGGAGGAAAACTAGTGAGGGGGAATGGATCACCAACCCTTTGAAATGGGAATGGCTTTACATTTTATAGAATGAGATATGACTCTTCATCTACCCCCTAATGCCTTTTCATATGTCCTCACACAACTTATAACTTTTCAACTTCTAGGAAAATTCTAAGTCCCTTTTTATAACATAAAGGTGACTTATTACATTAGGAACATTAATACATATGAAAAAGTTCAACCCCAATGTAAAATTAGAACATTGAGAAGAGAGAGAAATTTGGGGGATGAAGAGAAGAGAGAGAAGAAGAAGAGAATATTTTTCCCGATGAATTTCAATGATCCTCGTTGATGGAAGGCTCCAATGCGATGAAAATTTGAATCTTTAAACTCATGTGAAACTCCTTCAAATTATCTCATAGATGCTTTGGAATGATTGTTTAAAAACACTATTGAATGGTTTTTTTGATGACCGCAACTTCCACCCTACACAAGATACTCCTGCAACTTGAGCCATGAAGTGAGTTTCGGGAGATACTGTTGAATTCTCATGAGATGAGTCTCGAATTCCCTATGAGAAATTCCCATGGATGATCTTAAATGATGGTATTGACCTGAATGATCATCCCTTTATGTCCCATTGTTCCAAAACTTCCCCTTGAGTATGACTTACCATTGATAGCGAGTACCCACATGGGAGACTTACTATTTATAGTAAGAGGTGATTCTTGCTTCTTCTTGACCATCTTGATGTGATGAAGTTCTTCATTCAATCTTGTGCACACTACCTTTGCCTCGGCCACTTCTTTGGTTGACTTACTATTTTTAGTAAACACCCATATAGAGAGCTTACTATTTTTAGTAAGTGGTCATTTTCACTATTTTATGCTCTGGACAATCATTTTGGCTTCCTAGTGATCTTCAAAGTGCACAATTCCTTTTCCATAGCTACTTTTGATGATGACTTTCCAAACATAGCGAGTTTGTATAGGAAAACTTACTATTTTTAGAAAGTGGACTTCCACTACTTAGTTTGTGACAAAACATATTTTTCCAAACTCAACTTGTCGTTGCGGTCATGTCCTCGAATTTCACTTGATTTCGCCCACTAGAATGCTTGGAAATAAAATTTAAAATTTTCACCTAGCAGTGGCTTCGAGCATGGAGCTGCCATGGCAGCCATTAATGGAGCTCAAAATTTATAGGTCTGGTTTTGTCTCCGTTCATGATGAAAACAACTCCATTGGAATAGGTTTTCCATTTGGAGCCCGTGTACAAGTTTTTAGCTTGTTTGCATTACACGAATTGATGGAAAATCTAAAAATGGTAGTCGGTGCATGAAATGGAGATTTTTTCAACCTCCCATTTGTTGCATCTTGATCATTTTGAAAAATTTCGAAGTATGCAAAAGACAGACACCTCAATCTTACTTGTATATTGCAGGATATGAGGATTTTTTATTCGGTGACTTTGTGGTTATCTAGCAAAAATCTTCATTTTTCTTCATTTCTCTTTTGTTTCTCATTTTTGACCCATTTTTCTCTATGACTGTGCATTTTTATGAAGTGGATGTTTTTTTGACTATGGTGGAGTTGGTTTAGAGAAAAAATGGTGGACCGGGTGTCTAGACAATCATGAACAAAGCCATGGCAAGGTATGAAGTTGTGAAGAAGAAATGGGGAAATGGCTAAGTGTCAGATTTAAATTATTCAAAAAGAATGCACAGCAAGGGTGGGGTGAATTTTTTCATGTTTTATGTCCCTCACCTCAAAGGTATGTGAGGGACATCAAATTCCATGGTGAGCAAGTGTGACGGTGGCGGAGATCTAGCGGTTGAGAATGAAGGCTGTGAGCACACTGGGGCTAGAAATTCACTCTTGAAGAGGTCACATGAGTGAATAGGAGTCTCCTTAGGGTATAGGTGATTTTTTCCATGTTTTATTTCCCTCACCTCAAAGGGACATGAGGGACATCAAATTCCATGGTGCTCCAGGTGATGACATGTGGCAATGATCCAACGGTGAAGGCTTTGAGCTCCCGCAAGCACTTGGGGCTGAACTAGAAATCCTAGAGGTCATATGTGGGTATGAAGAGATTCGTGGGGATTGGGTACATTTTCCCAACCTTTATTTCCCTAACCTTGAGGGATGTGAGGAACACAAAATCTGTCAGGCTCCTGGATCTAAAAAATTTGACTAACTCCCAAACCTTGAGGACAACTTGTGACGGTAAATCTTGAGCTCCCGATGGAATTGTTTGATTAAATTTTATATGATATTTACTATAAATTCCCTTATAAATCCAATGGTGGGGTTTTAATTCTTGATTCATCCATTTTATCCTTTAAAAATAGGGTTTTTGATCTGGTACTCCACCTGTACATGAGAAAAAATACTTGTAAAACCAGTGCGCCAAAGTGTTGTGAAAAAAATAATTTCACCATATTGTATGATGAGGCCATAATATGCCCGTTAAATGTATAATAAATGATCTCATCTTACTCTCCTTTTTATTAAGTTTGATTGAATTTTGTGAATTTTATTTGATCTGATATGAGTTAGGATGTAATTGTCTGTCTTTTGATTGATTGTGATTCTAACATTTAAAAGCTCTAAAATTCCTGATGAAGTGTGTGTTTGAAATTCAGTTTTGTAATAAATCAAGTCTAATCAGTTGAAGAAATGAAGTATGTAGCATTCAACATGATTTCAAAGAGTATCTGTTCTAATACTGACTTAGTTCTAGAACTTCTACGCTAGTTCGGAACTCCATTACACAGTCATCATCTAGTTCTGGAACTTTTGGACTTAGTTTGGAACTCCAGTATTTAGTTCTGGAATTTTTGGACTTAGTTCGGAACTCCTGGGTATAGCTCGGAACTCTCATGATTTTGATCCTTAACGATTTCCTATGGTTCTGGAACTTCTCTGAAGTTCCGAACCGATGGAATTTTATCTATTATAACCACATCCGGTGATTTATCATCGACCACCCTTTCAATCAAGAAAGGATGAGAAGATTTCAATTGCAGATCTAGGGATAGTTATCTTACAGTTGTCTAATCAGCCACAATTTGAGTTAGCATCTATTTTGGGCATGATTTGATTTCATCATAATCATAGAGACAACTATGATTTTAAATGTATATATAAGAATACCTCTAGTAGATAAATATAGAAAGATAGAACAGAGAAGATAGATATAGAATAAGTACACAGATCCAGTACGTTTTGTAATATCGAATGTTTTATCAATAAATAGCCATTCCTATTTGAGATAATTCTAAGTTGTTAAATCCTTATTCAAGGAGGAGCAAGGGCCCACTCCCCCAAGGACCAGGATATTCGTCTATTTGGTATTTATATTTCCTAAGCAAATAGTTTAGATCTATTAATTTTGTATCGCTTTTAATTCTTCTAGTTAAACTCTATTGTATACTTGTTCCTGCATGTGTCTAGATAGATTCTTATTTTTCTTACAACCATTTTTAAGCACTTTAAGTTATGTGTGTTTATTTTCAAAAGCAAGTGTGTTTACTTCAAAAATTAAGTGTGTTTACTTTCAAAAGCAAGTGTGTTTATTTCCATTCTATAAAGTGTGTTTCCTTTCAGCAAATCTTTCAGTGTGTTTCCTTTCAACAAATTTTTCATAGTATGATTTAAATAAGGTTTTTACCAAGAATTCCTTAAGACATTGAAAAGATCCCCTAGAAAATACAAAAATAACTACAGTCAACTACTAGATCAATAGGATTACTCTTGTTGCATATAGCTTTAGACACACCCCTGGTTTGAATATGACATCAACAAGAAGTTGATTAAATGAAGGGAATAATGACACCCATCATTTTTGGCATCGTTTCTAGGGACACACTAGTTGGAATTTTCTAATTAAGTGTCAGCAAGAGAAACAATCATACATCTAGTAGTTGAAGGATCTTCCCTACTATATCATAAAATATATGAGTAGACCAAGAGACTCAAAGGGTAGATTCCTCCCAAGAACATCTTCACAAGAATTCATAACATCCTCTAGTCCAAATAAGGAAATTGATCAAGAATTGGAGGCACCATCATCCCCTGTCATACAAGAAATAGAATTGCCACCTTTGGAATTCTTAGATCAGTCACCTGAAGGAAGTAGAACTTTTAGGAGAAGGATTATTTCTCAAGATCCATTTAGGGTGAGTTTTGATTCTCAATTGAGTAGTCAACCTCCTACTCTTGATTTTTCACCTTCCCCAAGGCATACCACATACCACATTGATTGGGAGGAAAATTCAGAAAATATTTTTAAAATGGCACAAGAAGCTGAAAGAGAACCTAATATGACCTTTACTTATCCAATCCAATTGGGTGATGATGATACACCAATGAAAAATATCTCACTTGAACATTTACCCACATTTAGAGGGATTTCATTTGAATATCTTGACCAATTTTTGTTTAAGTTCAAGGTACTATGTCAGACCTATGACTACAAAACAGATAATCAAAAACTCATGTTGTTTCCATCCACTCTGAAGGATGCAGCAATGAGGTGGTTCATGGGACTACCATCTAACTCTATTACCACTTGGTCACAAATGAAAATTGCCTTCCTAAAAAAATACCAGGATTATTGTAGAGGAAGAAATAGGAAGGAAGAATTCTTCAAAATCAAGCAAGAGGAAGATGAAAATATAGAAGACTATTTAGACAGATTCCTCTTTGTGAGCAAAAGGTGTGGATTTGTACTTCAAGAGGAGTTAAGTAAAACCATTTTTCTTAAGGGTTTGGATGATGAATCTAGGGAAGCCCTTAACTTGATAGGAGGTGGAGACATTGATTAGTTAAGGATGAATGAAATTAAGGATATTTGTAGAAGCTATTCCAGAACAAGGGGTGGACCTAGAAAAGGAAAATCAATGAAAAGTTTAAATCCAAATATGAACAAACTAATGGATGAGTTAGCAAAATTTAAAACATATATTTTAGTTCAATTAACCTCTACTATGGATGGATTACAAGCTAAATAAAATGCCAAAACTGAACCATTGGCTATGTATTGTCCTAGATGCAGGAAGAAGCATACTAATAAGAGACTATCCTTTGGATAAAATAGAAATGTGTCTTATCTGTGAATCTAAAGAACATGATACTGATGCTTGTTCTCTACTCCCAGTCATAAAGAATTAGCTTAAACAAACCTAGTACATCATCCACAATAGAAGAATTGAATTTTGTTCAGAGACAACCTCACCAAGGGTAGTTTATGCCAAGATCAGTTCCTAATCCCTGGATGATGCCATGGGCTGCTCAGACAGTACCAAAAATTGGGGACAACCACCTTGGGTACCTCAACCAACATGGAATCCTCAGGATTGGGCAAGTCAAGCTTGGTATGCTCAAGGACATCAACAACCATGGGCTAGTCAAGGAAATCCTTATGCTTGGTCACAACCTAGATGGAACCCTAGTAATTATGCTCAAGGAAAAACATATCCAAATCAGAATCAACAAGCCATCATGGGATCCCTGCATAGAATTCACAAATTGAGAATATAGTCCAAACACAAATACCAAAGCATAGCTAGTAGTAAACCCAAGAAACAAACAAACAACTCCTGTTTATGGAACAGAACTAGAAAAATCAGTTTATCTACATGTCATGGACTGTAATGATATTCAAAGTAGATCTGGGAAAATAATTAGCAGTCCACCTATTATAATCATTAAAATGACATAAGAAAATGTAACACCTAGTACTGTTGTTCCAAAAGAGGATATAAAAAGAAAAGAAAAGGAGTTAGATAGTGACACTACTGAGACTCCATTTCTAGAGAGATTTAAAGAAGCTATAGAAACTAAGGAGTCTGAATTGGTACAGGAACTAAGGAAATTGAATATTGAAATACCATTGTTACAAGAAATTAAGAACATTCCAGAATTAAACAAATTAATCAAAATGTTATGTTTAAAAAATCTTGGAAGGAAGAAATAGTACCCCAAGACTATCAAAGTAGATGGGAAACTTGTTGATTTATTAGCAGGAAAACTTTTACTTCCCAAATACAAAGATCCTAGAAGTCCTGTTATTTCTATCTCTATAGGGAATAAGGATATACATAACATTTTGGTAGATTTGGGAGTGGCTATAAATGTAATGACAATGGACACTTTGAAAACATTACCATTAATGGGTATACAACCTACTAATACCATATTGCATATGGTAGACCAGTTTGTAGAAAAACCAAAAGGGATTATTGAAGACATGGTAGTTATGGTGGACTAATGGGAATATCTAGTTGACTTCCTTATTACAATGACCAAAAGGTAAAACATTGGTTTATCCCATTATTTTGGGTAGACAATGGTTAGATACAGTTATTGCCTTAATTGATTGCAGGTCAGGTGATATGACAATCTCGAATGGTAAGAACTCTAAGAAAATTTCCTTATATCCTTCTGCACAATCTTTTATTAACAATCAAGAACAATTGTGGGTTGATTCTCCTGATACTAATAAGAAAAATTTGTCTTCTTTGGCTATGATCACATTACAAGATCATGTAAGAGAAGTAGAAGAGATGATTAATCCACCATTGTATGAGCATCACCGTGTCCTCGAAGTAATCGAACTAGTTTTGAACCTACGACCATAGTTTCAGAACCTACGAACTTAGTTCCGAAAACACCACATTTAGTTTTTGAGCTAAGAATAGAGGTTCTGTAGCTAAGAACAAAGCTTCTACAGGTAAGAACAGAGGTTCCATAGCTAAGAGCAGAGATTTTGCAGCTAAGAAATAAGGCTCATGCAACTAATTTACATAAAATCAAACAAAACAGAACTTGAGTCGATATGGGGATTAAAAAGAAATCAGAACTAGAGGATGATTCCCAACTACTCACGGATGAAGAAGTGGCATCTATCTTTGAGCATGTAGGATGGCTAGAGTTCTTGAATAAGTTTTCAAAGTATAATGACAAATTAGTAAGATAATTCGTCATAAACCTAGATCAATCCAGGACAAAGGTTAGAAATATTTTTATTCATTTTTCTATTAATACAATAAGTAATGTGTCTAGAGTGCCAATTGTGCATGTCCCACATCCTACCAAAGGGACCTTGAAAGAACTGGTTGAAACCCTACTACAAGAAGGGGAAACTAAACCCCAATACATTTACAATACAAAGAAAATCATAAAAGGGGTCAGAAGGGCCAGTTTTCCCAAACCCTTTAACAGGGTAGCATTTTGGATAGTGAAGTATTTAACCTATGATGGTCAATTTGGGTTCGTAGGAAAAGAAGTCCTGAAGATGCTCATATATCTGAAATATGGAGCCATAAAACCATAATACATAATAAACCTTCCAGGGTTTATCTTTGATCCTATCCAGGACCATGACCCGAGAGGTATTCACGGGGTGTTGGGACAATCAAGAATCACGGGTTAGTTCATTTAGTATGCCAGCACCATTTTCTATTAAATGAAAATGGAGAAGAAATTTGGGAAAAGTTCCTTGGAAAGTTTAAGAAAAACCTTGATATTATCATAAGGACAATACCAACTCCATTTTCTCCTTCAACTAATTTGGAAATTGATGCCCCTATAGAAGAACAGAAGGAAGTGGGAAGAGAGAATATACCAAAAAGAAGATCTATGAGAAAGATCAAAATATTAGAGCCTTATGTGCCTTTGAAGGAAATTCCTTCTTCTGCAGCAGCTACAGGGGAGCTAATATCTGTCTCTGACGGTGATAGCTCACCCGTGTAAAAGCAAGGGTGTTTATTTCCATTCTATAAAGTTTGTTCCCTTTTAGCAAAGCTTTCAGTGTATTTCCTTTTAGCAAAGTTTTCATAGTATGATTTAAATAAGGTTTTTACCAAGAAGTCCTTAAGACATTGAAAATATCCCCCAGAAAATACAAAAATAACTACATTCAACTACTAGATCAATAGGATTACTCTTGTTGCATATAGCTTTAGACACACCCCTGGTTTGAATATGACATCAATAAGAATTTGATTAAATGAAGGGAATAATGACACCCATCATTATAGGGATTGTAATTACATTTCCTAAGATTTTTCTATTTTCTCCTAACTCCATCTGGAGCTCCCAAAATCACCTTTTGAAGCTCAAAGACTTTTTTGGCCTATGCACTGCCTAAGCTGTGAACCCTAATTTTGGTGAAACTGCCCCAACTTTTCCAAGTCCTTCAGAATCTTCCTGAATCACTTCCATGATGTCCTAAGGCCTTTTATTCACCTCCATGTATAGGTTGTTTTTTTGTTCCGCTACATTGGGTTGTTCCATTCCTAGGAAAGCCAATGATAGCCCTTCCCACAACTTCCTGAAGCTTGCAACTTTTAATGAACTCCTAAAATCACCTAGGGGGAATGAATGGACTTTCCTAAATCACCTATGGGAATGAGATAACATTAATTGAGATGTCAATTGGGTGACTAAGAAGACACGAGGTGCCTTCAAATGGTAATACTTGAAAAAATTAACACAGGGGTATATTTGTCATGCTTGGAAATTGTTAATTTCCTTGTTACACATTTGCATGACAATAGCAGTGTAGCGCTCGATTATAAATTCACTCTTGAGTCACCATCGGGGTTAATCTAACTTCACATATAGCATATTTCATTCCAATTTGATGTGTTTGTGAGCTTGTGTAGGTATCTAGGGGTTTTTTTCAGGTTACAGGTACCCTTGGTCATTAAAGTGCAAATAACATGCGATCAACAATGAATAAGTGTGAAACCTTATTAACATAGAAGAAACCAGATTCCAAGCACTTACACGATCCACTGACACCCAAAAGAGGTCTCTAGTGTCTAAGCACCCTCACCCTAGCCCAGGCACCCGTGTCTAGCTATGTCTACAAGTTCCATTATCAATACCGAGTAATTCTTACACTCTACCCATCTTTTTCATCAGTTTCTTCATTTCATATGTGTTCCAAGATAAGTGTAAATTAGATAAGTCTCCTATATCTCCATTTTCTCACAAGGTTGCATCATTAGAGTGCTTTGCATTTGTATTCTACTCTACTTTATCATATTAGTGAATCTAAAATTATATTTGATAATTCTATTTTTGTTAAATAATTTGGTGAACCCCTCTCTTGTTCAAACTCCTTTCCCTAGGATCCCCAAAACCCTCATGGCTAAAAATAGATCCTCTTCTCCCAAGCAGGTTATGGAACATATTAGTGTGCAACCTATCCTTGATGATGTTGTATAAGCTGAACTTAGTGATATTTATCACCATGCTCAATGTGATTCCAAAATTCTCCAACAACTTCTTGCTTACAAAAACACCATTCCCACTAGCTTTCACAACTCTAGCATTTGCATAGTCTCTCGACCAAAAATTCACTTCATGTTTTCCTTATTCTTCCATAGTCACCCATGTTGTTCCACCTTCTTCTACTCATATTAGAGAACATAATAATATTGTTATAGATTCTATGTCCGGTCTTGTTTGTGACACTGTAGATACAAATAATGTTACTTCTAATGTTAAAAATGTACATGTGCATGATGTTATTTCTATTAGTAGTCAAGATGAATGAAAAGTTGTATATCTTACTCTTCCTACTTCTGAAAATGATTCCAATGAATGCAATTCTAAATCTCATGATAGTTCTCCTACTACTTCTCTATATGTTGATGACTCTCTTGATGAATTACTTGCATGTGAAAATATGTCTGATAGTGATGTAGGCTATGCTTCCGATCATGAACTTTCTAGTAATGATGTTACTTCTCTTCCATATGCTAAATGTGAATTTAGTACTCCTCTTTCTTCTCTTTCTAAAAATGTTGTGCATGATGATTCTACTCCCACTACTAGTACACCTATTATCATATCTTTTTATTCTACTTCTATCATTTCCATCGATATTCCATGTTCTTATCCTCCTCTTCCATCTCTTTCTTCTTCTTCTACATATGATATTCGTAATGATTCCACTATTCCTACTAGTACACCTCTTATTATTTCTTCTGCATCTACATCTATCATTCCCATAAAGCCTTCATGTTCTTCTCCTCCTTCCACATCCACTCTTCTTCTCACATTCCCATGATCACTCATAATGGAAAACTTCAACCTCTCAATGTGCCTCTCACTTCTTCTACCATCGCTTCATGTGATATTTTATCTCTCATGCATGTCAGTAATTTACAAGATCAAGTTCATACTCTTACTCTTGAAATTAAATCCTACTATGATTCCATTGATAATAATTCTTTGCATGGCAATCTTATTCCTAAAAATATTCATAATTTTGCTTTACCAAAAGACTTCATCATGCCTAACTTTTCATGCTTTGATGGCACTGGTAATCCCTATCTACATCTTAAGCATTTTCGATCAACCATGTTTGCTTATTCTAATGATTGCTTGTTTCTCAAATCATTCCTTCATAGTCTTTTTATCATGCTCTTCAATGGTAAACTCATTTTCCTTATGGCTCTATTATCACATTTTATGATATAGAGGATTCTTTTCTTAGGAAATTTATGGTTAATAATGGACCTAGAGTTACATATGATTGTTTACCTAATTTGCATCAAGGAAAGAAAGAACCCATTATAGATTACATTTTACACTTTAATTATTGTATGCATCAATTATTATTTGAGCCAATTGATTTAGAAAAGTAATTTATCTTTTGTTATGGCTTAATTCCTGCATTAAAAAAAAATTATTATATGATACATGTGAATATTTTACACTTTTGTGCTATAAAGTTATAGATATAGAACAAGATTTAATTTATACATATTTTATATCACCCCCTTCTACTACTTCCCCTCTTCCATTTTTAAGCTTCCACCACAGTCACCATCTCCACCTCCGTGTAAGCATATTCCTTCACCTCCACTGCATTGGCATACACCTAAGTATTTTGCACCACCTCCTCCTAAACCATTACATTTCCATATGTTATTAAAACTCATGATATATTGTATACTTTGATTGATAAGTTCCTCATTAATTTTCCTTCTAATCATCATCATCTTACTCATCATTTGCATCTCTAACACAATCGTCCTTATTACAATTTCCACCGCATCAATGGCCACCATTATAATGATTGTTGTGCTCTCCATAATAAATTACAACAATTAGAATAAAAAGGTGACATTTCCTTTATCTCTCACTCTCATGAGTGGTCTCTTTCTCCCATTTCACATAATAATTCTTCCATATTTGTCCACTTGTCTCCTCCACCCACTTCTAAGGTTGTCATTCATCCACCTCCTAAGATCATTATCCATCCACGTCCTCCATCTAGCTCATCCATTGCCACATCATCTCATCCACCTCACAGTGCTAATACATCCCATTGGCTTCCAAATTTGTCAAAATCTATGTTTCCCACCACTACACCTCCCATGATTGGCACCATTTCATTTGACATTCAGTTTTTCTCTTACACCCGTGTCGATACTACTTCACATGCTTCCACTATCCCTCGCATAGGCCTCTCCATATTTGGTAGGTGATCTCCATATGATCACCTCATTACCCAATGATGCACTCATGTTCTTAAGGTTCTTACATGATTGTTGAGGGATCTATTACAAAAATGAACCTCATTACAAAGGGGGCATTGTTCTTCTTTCCCCTCCTCTTTTTCATCATTTATCACACGTTATTATCAACATACTCGTACATCTTCTCATTATACAACTATCAACATATCATTATTCTAATCTCTTATAATATCTACATCACATTACCATTTATACTACTTTATCACATTACATCATATACATACATTCTTATCATGATACCACTATACTACTCATTCACATACAATTCATCTTTAATTCACTACTTACCTATTATTTTCACATCATCATATGTTTCAATATACTACAATCGAGACAATTATACAACATCTAGCAAATCAAAAGTACACATGAATAACATCACATCATGCAAGTACACAACACATAACAAATATAATACATGTATCTATATATATCTCGTCAAAAATCATAGTTGTAAAAATACAAATCACTAGAGGGCAAGCCCCCATGCATCACTACATCCATATACATCATACATCATTCTTACTATCACTATATCCAATCACGGGAGCTCTAAAATGAGATGCTTCACCACTTAATCTACATCACTAGTCACAACCTCTATATCTCTCTACCTATCTCCATAATATAGCTACCTCAGCTGAATACTCCGTGAATCAGCCATATAACTCCACATATCTAGTGAATAAATCCTAAGATAAGGATCCTCCTCCTGCTGATCGTCTATCTCACTCCATCTTCGCATGATCCTCATCACTCTCACTCAATAGATTAGTACATTTTATTTCCACTATAACCACTAGCTCAAATAAATGGGCATGCTCTCCCACAATCACATCCACTCACTCTAGCATACCACCTCCCATGATCACATCTGGAGGCACATTTTGCGTCAATGTGTGTATTGATGAATCAACAATCAATGACCAATAGACATCACCTACAACCATACAACAACACATTAGTTACTACACACATTTACAATATCCAAAAACTAAGACACAAGTGACATTTCACAAATACCAATGAGTAATACTTATGCTCCACTAGCGTTGCTACTCGGCCATCTCCATTAGGGGCAGTCACTTGCCCCTCTACTCCTCCAACTATTAGTCCACTAGCCACATCCACCACTATTGGAAAGAGAAACACCCATTGATGTGTCACCCACCCATCTCTATAGTCCTAAGTGCACCCCCATCATCAACCTATATTAGCTCTATGGTTGCATCTCCCTCATCTAGACCAAGATGCACTGGTTGTTCTCCTATATGACTTGGACTCACTCTTAGCTTCCTCAATGCTCTAATATCTCTCACCCATACAAATGGCTCTTAGGGCATATCCTGAGCCATTCCAAACTATCTCAATACTTTTTTCCATAGAATAACTCAACCACTTTTGGGAATTGGACCTCCAACCAAATGGTGCACCGAATGCACCGCAACTCTAGTCCATCCTCTAACCAACCACCATAGTCTCTATATGGCCTCCATATGATGGCACTTGGCCCCATCCTATCAATCATCAACCTATAGGTGGTCATCTCAAGTCTCTTGCAATAGGTACTTACCCACCCCATTGAAAATATCTCAAGCCTCACCTAATCAGCTCGTGGCCCACTGAGTGGCCTCAATATCACAATATACTCATACATATAACAAAGTGGTGGCTCCTATTCCACCTCCATGATCCTCTGTGTAAATATACATCGTGCCTAGGTGTATCTCATCACATCCTTCTCTATACAGCAATAAATATCATGCATCTTATATAATATACCCACTCCACTACCCTATACTACCATCGATGATGCTAGAATCACAGTGATGAACTTCCACAATTACAGAATACCAGATATCAATATAGCATCTAGACTAATATAGGTCTTTGTCTATATTCAAGTCCTAGTAAAATATTTCCTCACTAGCCTCATCTTCCTCTCTGGGAATCCACTATGTTTGTCACCTACACTCTCTCTCCTATAATAGATAATCGCAATATCGATAAACATCCTCTAGGGTCACTTTCATCTCCCTAGTAGGAAACCAAAAGGTACATGTATTTGCACACCATCTCTCACACAGTGCAGTCAACATAGGCATATTATGGGAATCTCCCCCAATCTCTCCATATGCCACAAGCCGGCATGCAGTCCAAGATATCCCACTCAATATCAAATAATCTCAAAGTAAACAAAGTGCTTAAATGATGACCCCGCAAAACTCTCTCGAGTGCATATCCCTCTAAAAATAAAAAAGAAAAAAACTTCTTCTATTAACATCTCATATACACTGCAAACTAACTCATCATAACACAAAAATATTCAAAATTTACACATTTTACGAACATCGCTAGAAACCCTACTCTAGTATGTCGAGCCAGGATCAGGTTACAAGTACCCCAAAATAGGTCAATAGCACCTTGAACTAGATGCTAATGTCTCCGAGATATGACAATGCCCTCTCTAATCCTACCCAGGTTAGAAATTTTGAAAAATACAATAATACAAATTTTCCAAAAATTGCCAAAACAGACATATTTCAGACAATTTTCTAAAAATAATCCCACATACCAACTCATCGGTTGTGCAGTGAATTTATGGCCACCACTAGTCTCTTGAATCTTTTCAAACTTGTTGCTCTAACATGCAGCATTCTTACATCTCATAGCTCTAATTTTCACTCAAACACAAAGTACAAATGAAATCATTATTCACTTCTCACTAGTACTATATATAGCAATTCTTATTTATGTCATATTATAGTCATTATTTACAACCACTTTTCCAAGTAATACACAACACATGGTTTCGCTCACATCTTGAGCCTCATTAGTCCATTTTATTCCCTGTTTATGCCATTCAAATAAAAATTTCTCCAAAAACCGTACTATACACATTGCACAATGTTATATTCAAATATGGAATAGGTACTCATCAATCTACACCCATTATTACAATATCTTCTATATTATCTCTTGTTCACTCTTATCTTTAATTTTGAATCAATGCTCGTCTCTTCACCCCTCACCCTTTCGCTGAAAGGGGGCATACAATCAAGATCACCTTAAGATTCCTCTCATGTTACAACATGATCAATATATACTCTTAACACATTACTATTGCAATTTTTTTCTCTAATTATATTCAAACAAAGGATCAAAATCATTCTATACTACAACTAACACTCTCTACTACTTCAAATTGATTCCCCCAAAAGACCTAATATGGGGACAAAGCACAAAAACCTCTATGTGAGTAATTTAATAAATACACAATATCAAAGTAATCTTCTATCATTCAAATCAAATCAATCAATTGGTACAACAAGCATGCTTTACTATCTCTCCTAGATGACCTAACTTGGGAGCTACATCACAGTTACTATCACTCCCAGATGACTTAACTTGGAAATATCTTTACATTTTCTATCACTTCTAGATGACCTAACATGAAATATAATAACATTATACAAATCGGAACACCCTCGGGAGTGGGGAAAATGAGACTCCATTACCTTTCCTAGACTACTCCAATATGGGTTCTTCAATATATAACAATATTGTACAACACGGAACTAAATTTGGTCTCTATCTGTCTGCAGTGGTTGGAAATTTTGGGGATGTATTCATATATGGAGGGTAAAACTTGACCTCCCTCCCCAACACTCTTTCTCTACTATTAGGATGCCCAAATCCTCCCATTTAAAAACAAAATTGGCTTAGGAATTGATCACTTCTTACCTCCTAAATCTCTATTGGAGACAATCACAATCTGCACAATCTACAAAATCATCTCAATGTTTCTCTAATTACTCCTTACAACATTTTACTATCTCTATTTTTTCCACATGGGTTTATACACTGATCCATGGTGCGTCACACTACAAGTTGTTACATTCTATGTGCACTTTTACAATTCGGCTTCTTTGGATTTTATACGGGTATGTCCCTTACTTCCTTTACACTACTTGAATTTCATTCAAATAGTATAAAAGGGGAAAATGTAGACACAAAGTCACATAAATATTACAATTTTACTATACCTCCAAGTATGTTTTTATATGCATGGATATTATGTAAGAAAAGTATTCACTAGTGACACACTCCCTATTCCATCCACTTACTTTGGTTGTTTCTAGTGTCTTTTTCTCTCACATCTATCACTTTTGCACCAGATTTTGAGTCGTCACAAGGATCCTTATCTATCATAATTTTCATATCTATTTTCATTTATCCAAGGACACTCAAAGCACCCATTTTGAACACTAGCACCTGTAGGCGCTCCTGTCCGGTTTGGGTGCTTATACCTGTTTGTTCTTGTTCACATTTTTTACATTTTTGGTCAGCCATTTTAGTTTTCTTATCCTTATCCCAAGGTCATATCGGGCATGTTGTTTCACTAGCATTGAAATTTAAACAAAAGACCCGTATATATACATACTATATGTGCGGTCAATTCTAAGGGCAATCTCATCTACATACTATCACTATCATCAAAGGGACTGCATTTTTGGGCTGCATATTATGCATACACTACATAGGAAGGGGAAGTTTTGAATTCCATCTCACACATTTTCATTTTATCTATCCATATCCCACTATCTTGGCATCATTGGTGTGAGGGAAACCTAAGGACACTATTTCACACAAAAGCACAAATAAATACATGGAGTCTGGAATGTAGTAAAGACTCAATAATAATTTCACGCTTTCGGTGACCGTTGGGTCGAGTACCCAATCTCACATATTACATATTTCATTCCAATTTGATGTGTTTGTGAGCTTGTGTAGGTAGCTAGGGTTTTTTTGTAGGTTACATGTACCTCGATGATCAAAGTGCGAATAGCATGTGATCAATAGTGAATAAGTGTGAAACCCTAGTGACACAGAAGAAAGAATATTTCAAAAACTTACGCGATCCTTTGGCACCTAGAAGGGGTCTTTGGGAACCTAGGTACCCTTGCCCTATCCTCGCACTGTGTCCAGCTCTAACCATAGGCTCCATAGATAATACGATAATTTTTACTCTCTTCCCAACTTTGTTCATCGGTTGCTCTGTCTCAAATTTATTCCATGATAAGCATAAATTAGATAAGTCTCCTATCTCTCCTATTTTCTTACAAGGTTACATCATTAGAGTGCTTAGTATTTGTATTCTACTGTACTTCATCATATTAGTGACTCTAAAATTAGATTTAATAATTCTATTTTTGTTAAATCAATGTGTGCAATCCATGTTATGAATTAAACCGAAAGGAAACACTAGAGGATCATCAATAAATAAGATATAAATCAACTAGCTAGGGGCTCATGGTATGGATGTCGTGATGTCGTAAATTGGAAAGGGGGTCGAAAAAACATAATTTTTGGCCAAAGAGCGAAATAAGGCATATAATATGTCAAAATGAATGAGAAAAGATCACGATCCCAACACAACTAGCAAAGTGGATTTTTCAAGGATCGGGAACTAAAATGATGGGTATTTAAATATTGGGAAGCATCGTGGGAAAATTGAATAGAAGGATTAGGTTTATATAGGATTTTTAGTTTTTTTTTATTACTATTTTTAGAATTAAGATAATCGAGCTCGGGAATTCCAAAATTGGAGATTAGTGGGATGAGATGACATGAGTATGAGTAGGAGGTCGAGATTGATGAGGAGGTGCATGCATCATAACTTGACCACCGGTAAGCTAGTGCATTTATTTTATTAGGCAGATTACAAATAATTAGATCTTTTTAGAAATGTGAAGATAATAGGGTATCATTTTAAGTCAAATTTATGTCATTAGGAAGGGTAGGAAAAAATGCAAGTAGGTTTTAGAGGGATTTACTTTTAGCTTTTTCATTTTTTATATTATTACTTTTTAATTTTTAACATTTGTGGTCATATAGACATAGGCACCATCGGCCCCCTAAAACAACGGGGTTGATGGCATCGAGATCATGCGAGATATTTTGATAGGGGCCAATGGCATATGCTAGAGGGCCAATGGTGTACATATATGATATTTATGATTTTAGATTTTGAATAGATTTTTGATTAATCTAATTCCTTGATTTTTTTATTTGTGATTGTAAGAGGACTGCTAGAATTCACTTATAATGAGTGGTTGACATAGAATCGGTTGAATGATATGATTGTGACATTGAAAAATGTAGAGATAGATAGCACAACTACATAGATGGGGATTTGGGGGCATCATGTAGATGCCTAGGATATCATTGAGTCTAGATTTGCTGCAGATGTTTTTGGTAGCATGGGATCCTAGGGCCAACATCTTTTGGTGGTGATAAGGAAATACAATAGAGATGACCATGACACTTTAGGATGTGTAAGGGATATTAGGTTTTCCAATAGAGGGATCACATGTATTGTGATCTCACCATGGATGTTTTGGAGAGGATATCCCTAGTCGTATGGGCCACACGTAGTGATACATACGATGAGGGCATGTGATGAGGGTCATCAATCCTCGCCATTAATAATGTCAATCCAGGTTGGTGTCCAAAGGTTGTATGCATTAAGAGAAGAAAATCTTGGAAAGTAACTCCTTTAAACACAAACCAAACTTGCATAAAATAAATCACACTTGCAGAAATTGAAAGGCACACTTAGAAATAAAGTTTGCATGAAAGAAACACACTTGCATGAATTAAAAGGCACACTTGCATAAATGAAATTTGCATGAAAGAAACACACTTGCATGAATTAAAAGGCACACTTGCATAAATGAAATTGTTGAATTAAAAATAAACACAATTGAATGAAACACCTGTAGGTTTACAACAGACTGAATTTTCACAATACAAAGATAAAAACAATACAACATAATGAATTAAAGACAAATGAATAAACATAAACATAAATACACATATCCATCTTCCTTGGAATGAGTGGCCAGATCATTCCTTGGAAGAGGATTTAAATCATACTTCTGAGATCTTAAAACTACATAATATTTGAGAGGAAAGAATAGATCTTTATTTCTTTGGAGAAAAGCATTACATATCTAAGTGTGGAAGGTTGCAATTATAATTTATGCATCCAACCAAATCCTTATTTTAGGAAATGCAATCTGATCTTATCTTTATTCCAATCCTAACAACTAAGATCTTCATCTCCACAAAATGTGGAGAGAGATATATTATTGAAATCAAATCTTATCTTGCTTTTTTTAAAATATTTGCTTCCAAGTATTCTCCTTGCTTTTTGTAATAAGAATCATAATGATTTTATTCCTCTACATTATTGGAAGAAGGATTTTCCTCAAAATATGATTTTGAGAAAATGTCTTTCTCATATTTTCCATTTGACTTTGTTGTTTTTTACTGTGGAACTTTTGACGCTTATCAAATACACTTTTTCCTCGGACTGCAGTTCACTAAAAGTTAGATTTCTCTTGATTGGTAAAACTTGTAGAATATCTTAATGAGGTTTTTGTTAAAAAAAATTCTATGAACAAAAACCTATGTCAGATTTTCCATTTGACTTTTCTATTTATGTTTATGGAACTTTTAGTGCTCAAATCGATACACTTTTCCTCGGACTACAACTTACTAAAAGTTAGATCTCTCTTAATTGGTAAAACCTGTAACAATATGAATGAGGTTTTTGTTAAACACATTTCTATGAACAAAACCTCTCTCATATTTTCCATTTGACTTTTCTATTTCTATTTATGGAACTTTTAGTGTTTATCTTATACACTTTTCCTCATACTACAGCTCACTAAAAGTTAGATCTCTCTTCATTGGTAAAACCTGTAGCAACTCTGAATGAGGTTTTGTTAAAAAAAATTATATGAACAAAAATATCTCTCAGATTTCCCATTGGAATCTCTAAGTTTTCACAATCCCTCAAAACCTGTCATTTCATTGATGCAAGTTCCAGAACTAAAGTTGTCATTCCTTTTATGCAAGTTTCGGAACTAAATCTAATTTGTCCATGAATTGAAAGTTCTGGAACTAACTATCATTCAATTGATACAAGTTCTAGAACTAAACCTGCAAGTTCTGGAACTAACTTTGTGAGTTCCAGAACTAACTCTGTAAGTTCCGCAGCTAACTTAAAACAAGCTATAACTTTTGCATGCAACCTCGGATTGAGATGATTATTTTTTTGAACTTGCATAATTTTTTGAGAGGAATCTGAATATGAAATCATATCTTATTTTAAATGTACTATTCATGATAAATTCCACTTTTCCCAATACTAGCATTATCTTTCCTTTATGGCCTGCATACACAAGACTTTGCATATTTTCCCAAATAATCAATAGTATTAGTCAAAAAATAGATAACAAAATATTTCTAAAGAATGAACAAGATATATATCCTATATTATATCTTAAGCAAACTATAAGTTCCTAAATTACATTTAAATCCACTTTCAAAGGTAACTTGGAAGGACAAAATAATGGTAATTTATGGCCAATTTATGGCCTCATCGGGATGCTTAGCGTTAGACGCAACACATCACACACTACTGAATTTGACCATCCAAAAGGTGGTAATGGGCATTACTTTGGCATGCATATTGTGTCACAAAGAGGATAGTACCATTCCATTTTTTTGGTATGTGTAGACACCAAATTTGGGTCACACTCCCCTTGGTCCCCTTTCAATCAATTAATGTAACGTGTTCACCTAACCATGACCCCTTTACCCCGCATTCGTATTAATTTAATTACTTATAATTGAATTAATGTTCATCCTCACATTATTAATTAATTGAATTACTTTAATTAAGTTAATTTACACATCACCTAGTGTAGACACCTAAATTTGGTCACATTCCCTTAGCCCCGATTAGATAACCAACTTAAACATGCGCACCTAACCATGGCCCCTTTCACCCCACATTAATATTAAAATAATTATTTCAATTAAATTAATCCTCATCCTCACAACTTTCATTATTTTATTATCTTAATTGACCTAGTTCCCACCTCACCCAACCATCTCACCCTAGACCTATTCTTGGCATGTTCCTATAACTAACTACAACTAAGTCTTACTTGCCTTAATGAGCTAAGATTTGCTCTAACCCTAAAAGCACATGCCTAAGATTTCTCTAACCACATTCCCACTCATTAGAAGGGAATCTTCCGTTCTGATCTATAACAATAAACCATCTTGGCTCAAGAAATTAGAAAGATCTACCCATTTTAGTAAACCTAGGGAATCTCGCCTTAACCGACGCCGGTCAGACCTAAACCAACGTCGGTCAAGATAGAACCGTCATTGGTTACCATTTATTCACCTTAGCAACCTTGTTTTAGGGGTTGGCACATTCTGGACCAGAGGAGAGAGATCAGAGTTGCATGCAAGTAGAACCAACATCCTTTCATGCATCTAGACATTCACAACCAGCACCAGACAAATCTAGAAGCATTGCACTCATAGAAGCATTCTAGGATTCACTGCTACGGTACCAAATACCATCCTTTTGATCAACTACCATTACCATTCATCCATCTAATCTGCATCACAGTAAGTGTATCCCTAACTAGCATTGTTATTTCAGTTAGTAGCTTTTGTTACTCTTGTTATTAATCTACACTTTGCATGCTCATTCTTCTATCCCTTACCAACCTATAACCCAACCATTTCCTTACCCACACCACCAAATCACCCATCCTCACTTATTGTTCATCCCTAAATACACCTGAGACTTCTATAAACCTCCTTATCCACCCTACCATCTCTATCAAATCCCAGATCAAACCTTGTAATTAGATCTCTTTGAGTTTCATACACCCCAACCTTACTGATGTCGGTTACCCATAACCATCGTCGAGTTCTACATAAACTGTCACCGGTCATACAGAATGACATCGATCTCTGTGTTTTATACCCTACCTAAGAATAGAGCCAAACAACCTCCTACCAATTGACCTAAACAACCCAGAATCAGACCTTGACCAGTCCCAGTACCTTGATAGTCACCTCATCCTTTAGATCCAACTATAGCCTAGCCTGTTGTGATTGGATTTGCTTATTGTACTTGAATGAGATACCTAAATCATATCAACTACAATAGGAATTTACTTATTTCTCACATTAATTTGTTTTAAAACAATGTATTGACAACCATCTAGGAAGTATCACACTTCTGGAACTAGCATACGTTAGGCACTCCACTGTCATATATCATTTAACTTCTCTTCTATGGTCTTGTTTTTTATTACAGGTAGTTCCTCCTAGCCAAAAGGAAGCTCTCATAATTGGCATTGGGTCAAGAAGTCAGAACACGTGCATCAACCTCCAACCAACCCATTTAACAGGTAATCCTCCTAGCCAATAACCCTATTTGTTTTGTCTCAATAAAGAAAAGAAAATGGTGAAACATTTTGTCACACCGGTGGGACCCATCGTGGGTTCTATTGCATTTTCTTCATTTCTAAGTGAAATTTTTATGTTTTTTCCTTTAAAAGGATTACATAGTAATTTTATTCTCTAGTAATCCTCTCTTCTTTCTATTGCTCTAAAAGAAACTTTTCTCTTGGTGCATTTAAAAGGAATCATTTTTTCTTGCTTTCGCATTTAGTAAAAGAGCATACCCTCTCTTATTCATCATTTGCTTCATCGAACGTAATCTTTTTGATTTGGGCTAAAAATGGTTGCATTACATTTTATTTGCTACATTTAGCTCACATTAAAATGAGGGCAACCTATATGCTGGAAGGCATGCCCAGCTGATGGTTGACACAAACAATCGTAGAAAGAACATTCTCTCTCTTTTTGTGTCTTACAAAACTGCATAAAATTTAAATATACACATCTTTCTTAAACAATATCTTACTTGGGAGCACCTGTCAGCGATCACATGATCCGATAGGTAGGTACTCCCTAGCTCATTACTTTTGTCAATTCATTACCTCAGAAGATGGCCCATCCCAGCCATAACATACCTGAAACCTCTCCTTTTAGATATCATTCTTTGTAAGAAGCCTTCCTCACCAAAAAATCTATTCTAAATTAATGATTTAGTCTTCTAAATATCATAATCTCAACACATTAAAAATAACTTGTTAGGTACATTTTTTTAATGTTTGATTGACGTGCGTTTTTGAGTGTGAGGATACGTTTCTCCATTATTTCCATTATGTTTCTTTGCACACTCCACAATCATAATTGGAGTATTCTAACTTCTTTTGAGTGTATCAGTGCTTCATTTCATCATCTCCAGACCTTTGGGTTAATTATTTATCTCACTAAAATTCACAACAATCCATTTTTCTACATTTTTCCAAATTTTCACAGTAACCGGCATCAGTTTTCTTTTCTTTTCTTTTGGGTGAAATTGCCTAAAGAAACCTTATTCATTTTCTTTGTTGTCAAAGTTCTTGTGAGTCTCCTGTACTCTCTAGGATTTGATAAACAGTCATCATATAACTTGTTCATCTAACCGTCAATAGTGTTTGCTTCATCTAGTAAAATTGTTCCTATCTCACAATAATCGACATCAGTTACCCCTCGAACTGTATTCTGTCACCCTTAACCATTTTCGATTACCCTGTGTTGAATCTCTACTAATACATTGCCCTAATCCACCTATAAACACATGTTTTCTTCATTCATGTTGCTCTCTATGTCATGTGTAGGATACAACATCACCTAATATACATTCATTCACATGGTGTTGACTCGCAATCAAGCTAACGCTCTTACATTTCACGCAAGTCATCAACCACTCCCACCTAGTCCTTCACCACCCTCTGTCCTATCACCCATGGATCCAACCCTACCTACCACCATTTCGTAGGTGATGAAGAATTTGCACAAATCCATGATCAGAATCTCACAGCCTTATAGTTCTACCTTTCCCACTCTTCCACCCGGGACTCCTCAAGTCAATTGATATATGGCATGTATGTATCCATCTCTCCTTCCTTTTTCCCACTCCTGCATCAGCCCCTAATAATGCGGTGTTACCTTCACCTACTTCACCCCAGTGGTTTCATAGCTAGGACCCATACTGTTATGATTATTGCATCTGCAGTATCATTCGCACCTATAGTGTCTATTGTCCCTTCATCAACCACCCAAACCATAACCTCATATGTAACCATTGTCTCACAAATACTGATTACAACACAATCGCTCATGGTGTCAATGACCCCTAATCCATTCCAAAATCTTATCCTCTCCATCCCATAAACACTACCCCCAATTGCTACTAGATTCACCACAATCGTCCCACCTACATACACATACTATCAACAACCCCCTATCTCATCTATCACCCATTCTGGATATATGCCCTCTATGTTGGTACCCTATTCTCAACCTCCTATTCGGAATCACCATACACTGGAATTCCACCCACATCACATGTTCAATACTAGCCCCCTTATGCCACAGGAGGTGCCCTTCCATCACAACCTACTAATGACCTCATCAAATTGATGATGGAAAGGATGCAGACACTGGAAGCATCGGTTTCAAGCTCACGTAATTCTCTCACCTACAATGAAATCTGTAATGATCCCATTCATCCATCCATCCCTATTCACCCATACCCTGTACATTGGGAAATGCCAAAATTCAACCATTTCAATAGTAAAGAAGACCCACAACAACATTTGTGGTCTTTTAAACATGGGTGTTACCTAATCACCCATGATGACGCTTTACTCCTCTGAGACCTTCCAATGTCCCCGACAGACCCCCATTGGACTAGTACGGAGGCTACAAGACACTCCATCTAGTCATTTAATTAAGTATCCCAAGCCTTCTTAGATCACTTCTCCATCAACATTGTTAACAAGGTTACCATGGTGATCTTTAATCCACATGATAATATGATGATGAGTCTATCACCGACTTTTTTCGCTCATTGTGGCGCAGTCTAATTAATCAGCTCATATTTCAATTACCTCAAATTAAACTCATAGAGTTATTTACTTGGGCTTGCACTAGGCACATCTCACCAACCCTACGGTGTAAACCTTTTTCACTTTTGATGACACATTCACCATGGCATAGAAATTCAAAATTCATGCTATCGAAGAGAATAAAATTCAACTTCGTAACAAGAACATTGGGTTCAAATCAAATTATGCTTCTTCATCTTGAAACCGCAAAAAATATTCAAAACCCAAAGGATCTTCCAATGTCATAGTTCTCAAGGTTGGTCCCCTCATCATTTAAACCTAGCCAAACCTCCTTCTAATCTCTCTCCTATCCAACCTTTCTAGTTCAAATGAGAACAATGAAAGTACACTTTGATAGGAGAATCTTATTCTTCTATTTTTGAAAAGCTTGTTAAGGATGGTGCCATTACCCTTCCACCTATAAAACTACATATTGGTTTTGACCCTGAGCAACCCATGCCTGAATGGATAAGGAACATGACATTTACAACTATCATCATGTCAAAGGTCATAGTGACAATAACTACATCACCTTCAAGAATATTGTCCAAGAAATGTTAGACAACATAGATCTAGTCTTGGATAGCCTAAATGCACCCACTAACCAAAACCTAAAGCTAAAAATATGCTACCCTCCAATAAGGTAGTTAAACCAACCAAACCCTCGCCACTAGCTCTTCTACCATGCCCGTACCCAAGCAGATGCAACCAAGACCTAAGACCACTCCACACACCAAACTAGTAAACCAAACCATCCCCCTCTGTAAAACCTCTTCCTCCACAATTAGCCACACCTGTACCCAAACCCACATTCACCTCCCATTGTGATCCACTAGTAGGGTCCTACACCAAAATCTTAACCAATCTCCTCAAAACTTATGTCATCACATTACCACCTCTTAGACCTTACAACCCACTCAAACCCAAACCAAAAGGGTTTGACAAAACCAAAATTTGTGCCTACCATCATGTGTCAGGACACAATGTAGAGAATTGTAAGGATTTAAAGACTGCCTTATCCAATTATGTCCTCCGAAGAAAATTTTGATGATGACAATCTTCTTGATGAGGACCCCATTTCACCTTCACCAATTTTCATAGATCTTCTCCCATTACCTACTCAGTGACCAAAATATCCACCCCCATAACTCTTTGATCCACCCTCGAGATTCAAGATTAACATGGTCTGTATAAGAGAGTTGGCCAAACCACCACCCAAATGCCAATGTGCCTTACTCATTTCACAAGGATCATATCCCCCATTAGGGTTTTGTCCCTCATGTCACTATACCTTCCATGACACACCCTCTTCATCCACTTCCCCTCAAATTAACATGGTTCACGTTACCACTTGTGCTCAAAAAGACAAGGGAAAGGAAAAGGAAACTAGCCCATCAACTAACCTTGTATACCCAACATACCATCTGTACCCATACCCAAAGTCACCATTCAAGGTCCTACATATCCTATTTCCGATGGGGTCACACATCGCATAATGCTAAAACAACTACACAAATCCCCCTCAAAATGTCTTTATATGACCTCATCCAAACCTTTGAGTCACATCGTCAAGCCCTCATGGAGGTCCTTCAATCTATTGAAGTCTTACCAAACAACCCCATACCCATGACCTCCATCATTACCCCTCACCATGTTTCCTCTCTCACTAGGTCATCATCTTCCTCTATGCCGCCACATACTTTCCAAGTAGTTACCCTTAGCTTTTCAAATGAAGAGATCACCACCTTCTAGTCCAACGACCTCGACCCCACTCTTTTCATCTCTATCTTTATCAATAATATATGCATATGACGTGTTATGGTCAATGGTGGTGATAGCATTAACATCATCTCCTCCCATGCATATGACCAAATGTGAATACCTGCCAATTGCATGCATGGTAACCCGGTTATGTTTTGATCCTTCAATGACGCCATGACCTCTACCCTAGGTACCGTCATTCTCCATGTCCATGTAGGTCCCCGCACTATCCGGAACTTTTCTATGTCCTAGAGGGGGAGTTCCAGTATAATCTATTGCTTGGCCAACCTTGGATCCACTCTATGGGTTATGTCCCTTTGACTTTACATTGTTGCCTCAAATTTGAACATGAGGGACATAATTACACCATCCATGCTAACCCATCATCTTTTAAGACCTGTAACATGTTATACCATCCTAATGATGTACTTATACTAGTCAAGGCATCTGCCACTATCCCTACTTCACCTTTGCCTACAAGTCAATCGACTAAAATGGCCACTACCTCTACTGCATCTAACCTTGCTATCCCCATTATTGTTGCATCCTCTACCGTGTACCTAGCTATTTCCCCATCATCTAGCGAGCCATCTATCCTGCTACCCACATACCAACTACGATCCCTTAGAAAAAAAAATTCAACGCCTCACTGGGTAATACCACCTATACAATATCGACACCTTCCTCACCCTGCAAGAGTATGGGAACTCGCGCCAACACCCCAATTTATGACATCCACGTTGGTAAAGTTTTTCCTTATGGCCCTCACTAGCTTCACACGATCGATGTATGGGGGACTTGATATTGCCACCTATAAACCTGAACCTCCATCCCAAACCCAACCATTTTCATCTGACCTACACTCCCTCACTAACCGTTGCTTCGCTCACACTTTCCTCCACGGTGTGTGTGGAAAGGATTTAGCTTCAGATTTTATGAACATGGCCGCCATACTGTCATTTCTGTACCTCTCATAAACACAATGACCGTAGTGGCATTGGTTTTGATGCACCACCTTCTAAGAAGGTTTGTGTCGACCTCATTCGGAGACGAAAAACTTCCCCACCTCATTCACCCACATTACCATCCTCACCCATGGATTCCATCGATTCCAAATCTATTCCTCCTAACTTTTTTTTCATAAACACCATTTCCCTGGGACCGCTAACCTATCAACATGATGGTGAAGCTCCCTCTTCTCTCCCATTCCTATATCCTGACATGATCGATGACGATACACCTTCTATTAATGTCATTCAATGTTAGGATGATGAATCCATCCTCACTTACCTCGGTGTAAAAGATTCTTATATTCATCGGTTGTTACCTTCTGAGATGCAAACCATGTTGAATGAATTAACTATCAAAATCAAGATCAACACTCACGATGACCCACATATTCTAAAAATCAGCCAATCCTTATACGCCATCGAACAGAGGCCTTCACCTCTTTTCTTTAGGACCATAGAAACGCATTTTCCTAGTCCTATGCCGATATGCCCAGTATTGACCCAAAAATTGTGGTTCACAATATCGTAACCATTCCTAATGCCAAACCCATCAAACAAAAGCTACGAAAAATGCATCCTTGCATTGCTCTTTTAGTCAAAGAAGAGCTTCAACACCTTCTCTCGGTTTCCTTCATTCTACCCATTGACTATCCCCAATGGATTTCTAACATCATTCATGTCACAAAGGTGACAAGGGACTCTGCATTTGCACGGACTTCGTGACCTCAACCTAGCTTGTCCCAAAGATGATTTCCCCTACCAAGAATTGACCAACTAGTTGATCTCACCATTGGCCATGAAATGCTATCACTCATGGATGGTTTCTCGGGCTACAATCAAATATTACTAGCTCTAGAGGATCAACACAAAGACTGCCTTCATCACCCCTTGGGAGACTTTCTGCTATTGGGTCATGCCTTTTGGCATCAAAATCACTAGTGCTACATATATCGTGAGCCATGACTTACATCTTCCATGACATCATGTATCACATATTGGAAGATTACGTAGATGATCTACTTGTCAAATAAAAACATCAAACCAAACACTTGTCAGTCCTTAAATTCATCTTTGACCGTCTCATCAAGTATTGTGTGCGTCTTCAACCAAAGAAGTGTGTCTTTGCGGTAATTTTCATAAAACTCCTAGGTTTCATCATTTCTTTGTGTGGCATAGAAGTCAATCCTACTAAATTCAAGGCTATTCTAGAAATGCCTCCACCCACTAATCTTTGTCAACTTTGAAGCCTATAAGGAAATTTGCAATCTATTCATCATTTTATCTCGCAGCCTTTTCGACAGCGTTATCAACCATTTCATCATCTTCTCAAGAAAGACATTTCATTCAAATGGGATGATGAATGCCATAAATCCTTTGAGGCATTAAAACAATACCTCCTTCAACCACCAATGCTCATTCCTCCTAAGGATGACTAACCCTTTTACCTATATATTTTTGCCACTGACCATTCTTTAGGTGTCATGCTCGCTCATCGCGATAAGAAGCACTAGAGAGCAAGCAATTTATTACATAAGTTATACCCTTCTTGACTATGAAACTAGATATACCCATGCTGAAAAACTCTTCTTATCCTTAGTTTTTGTCACCACCAAACTCCACCATTACCTACTCAATCACAAAACCTTTATCATTACTAATACTGACCCATTGCACTATATGTATGCCAAACCCTATCAACATCAACATGCCGCATGTTGGCTTATGCTTCTTGCCGACCTTGACCTCAAATTCATTCATCAAAATTCCATTAAGGGCTAGGCTATTGCTGACCAACTAGCCGACGCACCTATTTCAGGATTAACCATCTAACTTCGACTTCCCAGATGAGTCTATAGCTACCCTTTCCTTGGATGAACCCACTTACCAAATGACACTCTTCTTCAATGGCTCCAAGTGTCAACATGGGGGTGGGGCTAGTGTTATCCTCATTCCTCTTAAGGGTGAACCTATGCCTTTGTCTTTCAAACTCAATTTTGATTGTACAAACAATATCATGGAATATGAAGCACTCATATTAGGTCTCAGGTTGCATATGCCTTAGATGTTAAGATAATCAATATATTTGGTGATTCTCATTTGGTCATAAACCAAGTCAATGGTCTATACCAATGTCAAAATGAGATCATTCAAAAGTATAAGCAGCACATAGACATACTTCTGACCACCTTTGAGTGTTATGCACTTCAAACCACCCCACATTCTACCAATAAATTTGAGGATACCATGGCCTTCTTGGCTTCAGACACTGCTTTCTGCGACTCTAAAATCTTTGTCACCATACAAAGGCTAAAATCACCCTCTTATTTACCTCATGAATTTGACTTTTTCAGATCGGTTTCCCGACCCACGTGACATTTTATATAAGCAATATGCAGACTATCTTTCCCTTTCTGTTTTACCCACCGATCTCACGTGTAATGGATAATGAGCCTTTCTTTAAAGTGTCTCTCATTATGTCCTCGTGGGTGGTATCCATTACAAGCGTGGCTTCGACGGAATTCTCTTACGATACCTTACAATTTTTGAAAATCCCTACACTATTAAGGAAGTCCATGATGGAATTTGTGGAGGTCACTTTAGTGGTTTAGTTGTCACAAAATGCATTCTTTTCCTAGGCTATTATGGCCAACCCTAAATCGTTGATTGTGAGTATGTCAAACATTGCGTGAAATTCTAAGCAACATGTTAATCTCCATCACACACATAGTCATGCCTTAAAGGTTGCACGAGACCTTTGGCCATTCTCTCAATGGGGTTTGTATCTTGTCGGTGAGATCAACCCCCATTCTTCATAATGCCACCAATGGATCATAACCGCTACTGAATATTACGGTAAATGGGTAGAGGCCATTCCCCTCATTTCTAAAAATTTGAGAAAATATGTGAATTCATCGACCATCACATCAGTTTTCATTTTAGTGTTCATCGTCGGCTCATCACCGATAATGGAAAACAATTTGAAAACAAAACCATACACAAGCTATGTGACACTTTTGGCATCCAACTCAGTTTCTCATCACCTTATTACCCGCAAACCAATGGTCAAGCTGAATCAACCAATAAAACCTTGAACAAAATTCTTATGAAAGTATTCAACAATACTGGGAAAGATTGGCATATGCACATTCCTTTCACCTTGTGGGCTTATCGCACTAGTATTCACACTTCGATTGTTGCACACCCTTTCTCTCGTTTCTACAAGCATCGAGGTTATCTTACCTCTCGAAGTCCAAATTCCATCTCTTTGCATCTCACTACAAGACATGCTCAATGATGATGAATTTCACCAAGATCGTTTGGTGCAACTTGAGTTATTAGATGAATGTCATCTCAATGCTCTTGACCATCTCCAAATCTACCAAAAACGTATCAAACGTGCCTATGAAAAATGTGTTCACAAATGAACTTTTCAAGTTAGTGACCTTATCCTAAAGGAAAATCAACATGTAACCAAAGAGGAGAAAATTAAATGGGGAAAATTTGCTCCTAATTGGCTTGGACCCTATATCGTTACCCATGCCTATGGATCAGGTGCTTATCGTTTATCTTCACTTGAAGGTAAACCTAAACCTAAGCCCCTTAATGCCTTGCATATTCAACCATTTTATTGTTAATATCAAGTCCTATATCACTTTCTGTCAGTTGATCACTCGTCCCTTGAGTGTTTTTCACCTTCCATATTACCTGTTTTGAAGATCCATGACTAAACAAGAATCATGTGATTACCCATCACCATTTTAGCCTTGTCTTCAATATGAGTACCACAACTCTACTCATAACATGATTCTCATGGATACTTTTCATCTTCTCCAAGATGGAATCCCATGGTTGTTCATCACTCAAAACCACCCCCTTTCATAATTAACTCCTGTGTACTATGGTTTTTTACCCTTCCTCTATAGTCTTGTCCATGACTTAAACGTCCAAAAAAAAAAAAAAGGGATACAACTCCTTGATTCAAACTTCCAACAAAAGATGACTCCCTCAAAAGGGACATCTCTTCACTCTAATTCCACCACTATAAATAGACTGCTCCCTTGAAGGACAACTATATCATAGTTATTTCAAAAATTCAATAAAAATATCCAGAAGCTTCCCACATCGATCAGCTTCATGAAGACCTCAAGGAGATAATATACTCATCCCATATAGACTTCCCGCATCGATCAAGTCTATTACAACACAAACAAATGAAGAAAAAGATGAAATTTTCTTCATGGACTTGCCTATTCTTGATCTTGGGTTTCTTTTTCCGAAGACACGCTTTGATACACTAAGTTATGCCAACCCACCTATTCTCACCTCCTTACCTTTTTAACCTAATTCCCTCGTTACTCAAAGGACTTTCCATAAATGCAACATTTGGTGATTATGCAACTTTCTTCACCCTTAGAATGGTCCATTATGCAATGCCTTTAGGGTCTTACGTTCATAATAACCTCTTAGGTATGGTCAACTCATTAGGGTTCTTATCAATTAAGCGGCTCTTTTACCACCTCTTATCGTTTGCCTTCCTCATTACTTATTGATTATCCTATACAGGACCAGATCATCGACACTTATATTTAAAAACCACTCAACCATTCCTATGACCTACATTTAACCATGCCTAACACCTCTCAACCCATTCTTCTACTTCATCCTAATCTTCCCTAGCTTATGGGAGAACTACATCGGCCTGAGGTCCCTTTTCACTGGGACTATGTAGGCAACACTCTGAGGGCATGGGGCCCTCGGAGGTTAGCTCAGCCACTCTTTACCCTAACCACTTTCCCCATTTTTCCTATTTCCCATTCTACTTTAGTTTCCCATTTATACCAACAACTAGAAATAAAACAAACCACACATACATCCATTCACAAGCATAACTACTACACATTTTTGCACACATCATCATAACATTCACCACTTTACTATTTCACATTTCCATAAATAAAAAATATTTGGAAATTTCAACCATCACATACATTTACATCACCATTTGTTTCCTTTGTTCCTAATACCTTGGAACTTAAATCAAAACCTATGACCTGACTCAATCCATGCCTAAACCAACCTAACTCCACCATGCCTAAACTGACCTGACTCAATCCATGCCTATGACCTGACTCAATCCATGCCTATGACCTGACTCAATCCATGCCTAAACCAACTTGACTCTATCATGCCTAACTTACCTAGTTTCCATCACATGTACAAAATCATAATAAGTTACATATACTCTTACACATCATACCATAAAATCATCATCATATATATATATATATATATATATATATATATATATATACATATATATATATATATATATCATCAAAATTTGAGTGTCCATACATATATACTGATCGCAAAATCTATAAAAATATCTCTCATCTACCATGTAACAAATACAAAGGTCTCAGAATCTTCAAAGACGCAGCCGGTATCATGTATACAAAAATCAAAACTCTCTCATAAGCCTCACTATCATCGGTGCATAGGTCGGTATGTATCAAAACAATCACAATACTATCCAAAACAATGATATCCCTTGTCCGCCCTCGGATATCTAAGTAATTCCCTCCCAACTCCCTCTCGTCACTCTTGTGTGGTGCCCACCAACCACCTCCCCTCCTGTTGTGGGCCTCGGTCTAACCACCAATGGCCCCTCACCTAGAGCTGGTCTCCATATACTGGTAGCCTCACCCTACTCCTATCTATGGGCTCGTTGGCCCCCTGTGCTCTCCACACTATGAGTGTGGGATCGGGTCCTCTCACTTGAGGCTGTTGTGCTTAGTACTCTACATATGAAGGTTTATCCTCGCCGCTACCAAATGATCCTAATAATACCTCACCTCACCTAAAGCATCCCTGAATCTCACCATAGGTACTGTCTGAGGAGGTGCCATAGGTCTCACCATGAGATGTGTGCTCGGCCCGCTAATAGCATCCTATGTGCCTATACTTGTACTTATGGGATCATATGCTCGAGCTCGTACTAAAGTGCTGCATCGGTGCACTATACTACAATCTAAGCCTGTAAGGCCACAATTTTTTTCGAGCGGTGGCCAACCGGCTCAGTAACTCCCTATGACTGCGCTTTGTAGGGTGGCTACCTACCTCCCATCTTCGGCTCCACCCTATGCGGGTGTTTGCCCCTATAAACCTATGATCTAGGATTAAATGGCCACCACCTGTGCCTGTAACGTGGCCACCTCTAACTGTGACCCTTTCATCTATCCCTGTAGACTTGTAACCTAGGCCTGTAATGCGACCACTTGTCCCTATAAATTGTCCCTCTGGACTGTGAGGGTCACCACATCTAGCTTCCCTGGCTTGGGTGGTGCTGCTCACAGCCTACATTACCCACCATTGTTTGTATCTTTCTGTGCAACGGACATCATCAATCTACCAGTCCACTGGTGGCTCCTCCTACCTGGTCGGCATGGTAGGTCATGGTGGAGACATAGGTCTCTCCATGTCATCCCTCCTATATTGTGGGAAAGGAGGTGGTACATCCTGCAGTAGCCCAAACTATTGCTCGACCCTATCTACAGGTATCGCTCATGCTCTTTTGTGACGCCCTTTATCCATGAACCAAATGCATCTCATCTAACTCCATGGCCATGTACCTATATGAGGGGAAGCCCACATATGGCCTCCAAATAATGTCTACTCCAGATAAGCCCTCCAATATGTGCTTGTAATAGGCTATATCATATGTAGCCCTAACTGCTCTCTGTGTGCCAAAGAATCGGCTCCTAGTGCTCGTAACCCACTCAAACCAGTCAGCATCAAATGCATCAATCCAGGGGCATACCTAGTGGCCTCACACATACAATGTGCTCGTATGCCCAACAGTGGAGAAGAAAGGTGCAGCATAGGTTGAACCACCGTAATCTCTTGTATGCCCATAACTCCTTGTACAAATTGCACAAGTAACTATGCTAGTACCCAAGAAAAACAAGTCCTCTCCTCCATCATTTCATGGAGGACCCCATCAGTGCCCATAGAAATCTCCCACCCTCTGTACATCTGGAAGTGCAAAACAACACACTACCTCCATAATAAGAAAAACTAGCCTCATCTCCTCAAGATGGGCGCATACATCTCCCCGTATCTTAGACTTGTACTATGGAACCTCATACCTGCCATCCCCTCACCAAACACGATCAGCATCAACTCCTTAGATGCCTCTGAGGAGATCAAATACACTTGTGTTCCCACTATCGGTAACCGCAGGATCTGTACACATCCTCCAGGGTGACTGTGATCTCACCCATTGATAAATGGAAGGCATGGTCACTAAGTCCCATATGTCAATAATGGTGACCATTAAACTTGGATCCTGGACTATGTGCCTATAACGTCTCACTCCTATCAAGCCGACATCCATCATGTGCCTCCACTCATTGGTAGTGACACTCGATCGTACCGAGCGGTAATGGGTGGTACTCGGTCTCTCATCCATAGCTTCTCTCTGGCCTGCATTCAACAAAACACAACCATTATTCAAGCTTGATTTTACCCAACATTGACCTTAACCCTCCCTTCTTACTCACCCTCCCCACCTTGTCTATTTGACCCAATTTACCCATTCTTCTCCTTTATCCTTCATATACCTCTATCCCTTTACCTCTAACCAACATCGGTCACCCCTCACTAACATCAGTCCATTATAATATAAAGCATCGGTTCCTAACACATAATTGATGTCAAGTATATACTGAGACTAACGTTGGACATACCTTGACTAGCATTTGTCTCTATCGCCGCACCCACACCTGAAAACCCCAATTTTCTTTCTCTCAATTATCTCCAATCCACCTACCTACCCACCTACCCCTACCCACACCTAATCTAAATCCCTCTCCAACCTTATTTACCCTTCCTTGTCCCCTTCTATACCTCATTACATCCCTTCTCCCCATAAATTTCAAATTATTTACCCTACCTAAACCCCCAAGCCATGTTCCCTTTTACATATAACCAAAATAATAAAGGGATTTAACCTTACCTCATCTTGGCATCGCCTCCATGGTGGCACGTCTACGCTGGTCGTTGTTGGTGCTCCACCGAACCTTCTCTTGCCTCACCATGTCAAATATCTACCTCACTCCTCTCCACCAATCACCTCACTCTACCCAATCTCATGGACCCATCTACCTAGCTCCTCTAACCAACCGGATCTCTCCACCTCAGTAGGATATCATCCCTCATCCTTTCCTCTCGACAAAGCACAACTCATTCAAGTGCTTTGTCATTTTCCCAAAAGTCAAACCATACAAATGAATCGTATTCTATGGCTTTTTCTTTTTTATACCCAAATCGACATAACCAACATCGGTCAAGTCGTGCGTTTACTAGCCAACCGACGTCGGTCATTACTTAATTGACATCGGTTACTGTTAGACTCCTTTTAGTATCTTTTTCCCATTTTTGACCCACATTTACCCTTCCCACCCCCTTGTTGACCTTACCCATCCTTATAGCCACATACCTACCAGCCCACATTACCTAACCTGTCCTTACTTGCATTTAGGGACCTATTATTTTAACCATACCTCAACCTTCCCTGTGTCATGACCTATATGCCTAGACCCGGAACACTGTTTATGACCTTTGAACCCATGCACTCATTATACCTTGTGATGTTGTTCCCTGTTATTTTCCTAATGACCTTACTTTACCTATTATCGTGACATTTATCCCGACCCTACCTTTGGTGTACTAGAACATACCTAAACATTCCTGCACCTAACCTATGTTGTGTTTCCGCACCATATCCTATGCCTTGGATACCAGAATCACTTCAACCTTGTTTGGATAAACCTATCAACCTTGGACAATGTAGAGTTTGCAAGATCTTCAACCTGGAACCATGTCACAATTTATAACATGTGCATGTGTTTGATTGCCACTACCTTTGACCCTGGCCCATTTACCTATTTGCCTATTTTTGACCTCTACCCTTTCCCACATTCACCCACATCTACGCTCCTTTTCACCACATCCACCTTTTATCAAACCACTCACCACTTCCATCTTCCACCTCACCAGTTCCTAGTTTGAGGGGGATCACCTTCACCCACACATGGGGCACCCACTTCTTATTTTTGTCAACATCACTTACCAATACAAGCTACGTGACAAAAAGGGGCAAATGTAGACACCTAAATTTGGTCACATTCCCCTTAGCCCCTGATCGGATAACCAACTTAAACATGGGCACCTAACCATGGCCCCTTTCACCCCACATTAATATTAATTTAATTATTTTAATTAAATTAATCCTCATCCTCACAACTTTCATTATTTAATTATCTTAATTGACCTAGTTCCCACCTCACCCAACCATCTCACCCTAGACCTATTCTTGGCATGTTCCCATAACTAACTACAACTAAGTCTTACTTGCCTTAATGAGCTAAGATTTGGTCTAACCCTAAAAGCACATGCCTAAGATTTCTCTAACCACATTCCCGCTCATTAGAAGGGAAGCTTCCATTTTGATCCGCAACAACAAACCAACTTGGCCCAAGAAATTAGAAAGATCTGCCCATTTTAGTAAACCTAGGGAATCATGCCTTAACCGACGTTGGTCATACCTAAACCGACACCGGTCAAGATAGAACCATCATCGTTAACATTTATTCATCTTAGCAACCTCATTTTAGGGGTTGGCACATTCGGACCGAGAGGAGATAGATCGGATTTATATACAAGCAGAACCAACATCCTTTCATGCATTCAAACATTCATATCCAAAGCACTAGGATAAATCCGAAGCATTGTACTCATGGAAGCATTCTAGGATTCACTGCTATGGTACCAAATACCATCCTTCTGATCAACTACCATTACCATTCAGCCATCCAATCTGCATCACAAGTAAGTGTATCCCTAACCAGCATTTTTATTTTAGTTAGTAGTTTTTGTTACTCCTGTTATTAATCTACACTTTACATGCTCATTCTTCTATCCCTTACCAACCTGTAACCCAACCATTTCCTTACCCACACCGCCAAATCACCCATCCTCACCTATTGTTCATCCTTGAATACACCTAAGACTTCTATAAACCTCCTTATCCACCCTACCATCTCTATCAAATCCCATATCAAACCTTGTAATCAGATCTCTTTGAGTTTCGTACACCTCAACCTTACCGACGCTGGTTACCCATAACCATTGTCAGTTCTACATAAACCATCACCGGTCATACCAGACCGACGTCGGTCTCTGTGTTTTATACCCTGCCCAAGAACAGAGCCAAACAACCTCCTACCAATTGACCTAAACAACCTCAGAATCAGACCCTGACCAGTCCTAGTACCTTGACAGTCACCTCATCCTTTAGATTCATCTATATCCTAGCCTGTTTTTATTGGATTTTCTTATTTTACTTGAATGATATACCTAAATCATATCAACTACAGTAGAACTTTACTTATTTTTACATTAATTTGATTTAAAGCAGTGGATTGACAACCATCTAGGAAGTATCACACTTCCCGAACTAGGATACGTTCGGCGGTCCACTATCATATATCATTTAACTTCTCTTTTGTGGTCTTGCTATCTATTACGGTGTAGTTCCTCCTAGCCAAAAGGAATCTCTCACAATTGCCATTGATTCAAGAATTCAGAACATGCGCATCAACCCCCAACCAACCCATTTAACAAGTATTCATCCTAGCCCATAACCCTATCTATTCTATCTCAATAAAGAAAATAAAATGGTAAAACACCTAGAAACCTCACCCTGGACCTACACCATGGGTATTTAACTCATAGTGACCAAGTCATCACTCTCAGCACCGAGTCATCACTCTCAGTGTTGAGTCACCACTTGACCTAACTAACTGAGACTTCTTCCTAAAACCTAATTAGACTTCTTCTATGACTTTCCTACCTTCTCTCATGTGAAATTCACTTCCCTAAGTGGACTCAATCAGAATCACGCCAAAAATAGTAAATATCTACCTATTTTTGGTAAACCTATACTTTCCCACCCTAATCAATGTCAATTATCCCTCAACCATCACCAGTCACCTTAACCATTATCGGGTACCTTATATACACTTTCACAACTCTTTACTCGATTTGGTCATTCAGTTATTAGATCCTTATTACATTCAAGTGTGAATCCTCAAGCCCTCCTACATCCAAATGATGAACACACACAACCACAATGCAAGACAAGCATTCGGTTCATCTTTCCAAAGCATTGGAAAACTCACGGGAGCACAGAGTTCATATTTCCATGGCACGAGACTCAAGCATTTCTTCTTCAATCAACCATCAACCATCCCAACTCCGAAGATCTATAAGATATCAAGTAAGTATTTTGATCCTAATCATTTTGCTTATTGCCTTTATAGATATCTAGTTTCTTTCAGTAGTTGATTTTCCTTTGTTGCTTGTACATCACCTTCCTCCCACTAACCCATTATTCAACCATCCCAAGCCTTTTCACTATTCTAAACATCCTTCTCAGTATCCCTAAGTCTTCTCAATCATATTACAACCCAAACCATACTACCTGTTGGTTTCTCAAATGTGTACCCGCATCTTGCATCTCAGAAGGGCCGAGGTGTTTGAGACAACAATGGAACCATCCCCAAGTTGTGGGACCTTACGTGCTTAGGAAGGATCCCGTAGAAGGTCGATTCCTCTATCTATTTCTATTATTACTGCTACTCCTAGTGTTGAAAGGGGAAACTAAGCTAATAATGCTAAGGGACTAGGGATAGGAGGATGACATGAAAGGAAACTACACTAAAAGGTGATAGCACTAAAAAAAAGGGATGAACACTATCTATTCTAAGTGCTAATGAAAGGAAAATGCATGAAAGGAGGTGGGCATGATTAGCATAGTTGAACACATATTCATTCAATCATCCTCCTAGAACACAACTAAATATGGAGTCAGTAAGGAACCTAAAATAGCACAACCAACACACAATGCAAAAGAAAAGGAAAGGAGGAATGAAAACATGTTAGGACAGATAATAGTCACAAAATGATACTTCATTTACTTCGAGAAATGTAAAGAGTTGTTACAATGATGAAGGAGGCTAATATCCACATGTGAGAGCCAGATCTAGAGGTCTAGAACTCAAAATATAGAAAGTATGGAGTCCTGAGCAAAACGTGTAAGGATCTAGAGTGTCAACATAACAAATAAGCCTTGCTCTTACATTTATAAATGAATCCATGGAGGAAGAAGGGAAGAAGGAGGGAAAACCTAAAGTTGAAACACAACCACCAACACAAGTATTGAATGCCTACAAATCCACATGGAAATCTGTGAAATATGCTTCCCCAAGCCTTTTTGGTGTGTTGAACAAGAAAGGAGGGAGGATCATATCAGATCGGGTGGTTGGAGAAATCAAATCTTCTCATCAATGCTTAGAAATAAATTTTCCCATTTCTCACCTACCAGATCCACCAAGAATTTGAATTTGAATTTCTGACACTATAGTTGATGTCAACATCTTTCTGACAAGTCCAGGCACACACTGATTTGAGCTCTGTAGCAAAAGATACGGTTTTCATAATATGTAAGAGTCTTCGGTGCACACAAGACACCTAGTGTGCGCGGATTGGTTGAAATGATGGCCAATTGTGTAAATATTTGTCATTTCTACCATGTGTCACTTGTTGATTTATTGCAAGGATCTAGAACCTTGTTGGTATGCTTTGACTGGTTTTGCATGACAACACATTCAAGCATGTCATAAAAATACCTAGCATGAGAAGGATGTAAAGGATGGCGCGAGGGAAGGACATGCGGAGGAAGGCGTAAAAGGCTTGTGTGTGACATGTGGGGAAAAGAGAAAAACATGTGAGTAGAGAACACATGGTCAAGGCGTGACTATTATAAGGTAATGGGCATGGTGCATGAGAGGGCCAAGGACTTAGCCAATTGCAACAAGTGTGAGTCACGCGGGACAAAAATAAGTTGCTTAGGAAGAAATTAAAAGCATAAAAGGTAGGCGTTAGGAAGGAGTGGAACAAAGAGGGGAAGGAAAATGGAAGGAGAGAACAAAAATTGTGCAACGGTGCTTGAGGAAAAAGAAGGGGTGCTAAGGGGAAACTACAACCAAGGATTTATGCTAATTGAACTTGAGTACACATGCCTTCAATGGGGAAATCGAGCTAGAATGTGTATACAAGTTACCCGAATAACTAGGAGAGTTATTTGGATAACATTTTTGGTAACTTTCGGGGCCATCTTCCTACTAGATGAAGAAGATCAATAGCCTAGAGCATTTATTGGGCATGGAGTCTTCTTATGCAATCATGAAATTTCCATTCATAGTCACTTGAGGATTATTTCTTGACTTTGTTCTAAATCTTGCAAATGCTTGAGAGAAGTTTCACATTCTGAAGCAACAAAAGAACATGTGGAGGAAGCACCGAGAAGAAATAACTATGTACAAACAAACAATGTGTGTACATTGCACTTGGAGGAATTGAAACTACTCTAATATATACAACATGATGCAGGAAACTTAATGGAAGGGTTTGAGATAGATCCCATTTACTGGGATTTTAAGCATGCCTCCATTAAGATGAGTTAACTCAAAAAGTTAGCTTCTTTGTAGAAGCGATGATGTATGGGCCACTCCAAAGTGCATCAAAATTTGAATGGCACCATGGTTTAGCTTTGTTAGCATCCCATTTTAAAACCAAGTCCCCAAATTTGAAATCTAAGGCCTAGCCTTTATGTCGAACCATTTCTTTGTTGCTTGTTGATGTTGTTATAGATTGATCATGGTGGAGTTCTTTAGTTCTTCAAGATTAACCAGCTCTGCCATTCTAATTTCTCTCTGGTCTGTGCCTTCAAATTTCAGTTGTTGGGAAAGTGCTAATGAATTTAGTTCGAGTGTCAAAGGAAGGGTAGCCTCCTTGCCATAGACAAGCTTGTAAGGTGAAGTTCATATTGCCTTTTTACTGCAATTCTATCTACACAAAGCAGGTAGACCTTTGTATGCCACTATCTTTGGCTAATGTTCATTGTGCACTTCATGATTTTGATTAGGTTCTTGTTTGTTGATTCTATCAAACCATTTCCCGAGGGTAATAGTTGGAAAAAATCTTCAAGTAAATTCCCAGACTTAGAGCCCAATCAGTGATTTTAGTACGAAGGAAGGCCTTCACATTATCAGAAATAATGGTTTGAGGAATGTCAAACCTTGTGACTATACCTTCAAGAAAGTCAAGGATGACTGAATCGGTTGATTCCTTAAGTGCAAAAGCTTCTATCCATTTGGTGAAGTAATTTGTAGCTATCAACACCCATTTATGTCCAACGCTTGAAGGCGGATTGATCATGCCTTTGAAGTAAATACCCCATTTTGTAATAGGTTGATCCACTTGTATTGGTTATAGGGGAAGCACGCCAATATTTTATTTCCTGCAAAGAAAGCACATTCCTTGCATTTTGTGACCCACTTGTGTGCATCTGCAAATAGGGTAGGCCAAAACATACTTTCCATTATTATTTTCATCATTATAGTCTTGGTAGAGAATCTGTCTCGTATGTACCCCAAATTGTAGGGTACCACACTGCTTGCCGAATGATGTTACACATGCCCCAATGATGATACAGGTCTCCTTGCAAGGTGTTCGGAATCCAGAAAGGTTCACCAATAATACACTTGTATCCCGCATACCCCACTCACCTCTGCATGCCCGGGGTTTTGCCCCTTTTTCCCCTTTCTTCTTGCATTCTTGTCTTTAGTAACGGAACCACCACCCTGCCTAGGTGGCGGTCCCGTGACCACCGCCCAGACAGGCGGCGGTCCAGAATCGCCACCCGCATAGGGCGGCGGTTTTTTTCACGTTTTCCAGATTCTTCTCGACAATCGCGTCAAACATAAATATTTGAATTTACACACTTTCTTCAACTACTTTGGCTTGCATTAATGTTTTCTGGCTCCTGGGAATAGTGTTTTTCCTTTGTTTATAGTAAAAGAGATCAAATGGGAGTTACCCTCTGGTAAATGCATTGGTTATAAATAGCCAGCTTGTTTTCAAGCAAATGGCCCCTCATCCTCTCAATTCTCTTGTTTAGTTTTTCAATTCCTTGCTTAGAATTCTATTAGTTTCATGTTTTGCTTCCATTGTTGGCATTTTAGAGGTCATATCATCTTCTTGTTTCAAGTCTTATTCCATTGTTGCTGCATACAGTTAGTTTAACATAGAATAGCTTCATTTCTAGACTAGAATCCATTAAAGTTGCAGGTTTTGTTTTGTCACAAGGATAATTTCTGAAACTCTCAATACACTTGTGTTGTATTCCCACAATAAATCCCGCTAGGAATTGCATAGTCAAGCTTTGTTCACTTGCGTTATCCCTCTCCTACTCACATTATATTCGGTCTATATCCAAAGTTGTCATTGTTCGATTGCTATCTTCTGTTGATACTATCATATACACACTTTCTAGATTCACAAGGACACGAAGGAATGAGGAGATCACACTGAGGGGATGAAATCACACACAACTAGATTTACCACTATTCTGTAAATGCCAGGTTTGAGCTATCAAAGTTCTAGTTACAACATATCAAATAGAGTAGTGAATTATTTTATTTCAGTCAAAATCTTGTTCTCGATATCGCCAGGGAAGCTATGGGGATTGATAGTTTCTGAGAAACTGTGATTCATTCCTCACTTCTGAGGTAGAATCGAGAGTCTTTCAATTTAATATATTTAGTTAGATATTTAGTATAATATCACAATTACACAGGCAAATAGCCATACCAGGCTACTTTGTTTGTTTTCATTTTGTTTCTAGATTAGTTGTCCATTTTATAAATATACTAGAGTAGCTACTCTTCAATTTCATTGAAATACGTCATTGAAAAATACAAAAATAGCAGGATGCTTGCATAGTGTAAATACCTCTTTTGTAATCAGTTTATTAAATGTTAGTTAAAATTTGAAGCATTTTATATGAAAATCACAGGACCTAGAGAGCCTAGAGAATATATATTTGAACCCATAGTACCTCAACCAAATTTACCTATGACTTTAGTTGATATAGATCGGGACCTTAGGATACAGTCTTTCGAGTAATGTAAAACTTACAATCAATTAGTGAGCAACTAAGAGGATTGAATATCGAAGATGACAAAGCTTACACATTCTGGTCAAACCATCCGAATTATAGATTACCTTGATAAAACACCTGAATGACCGTGTAAGGGTTTGAACGAGAACAAACATTTGGTTGTGATCCTTTGGTTCTATAGCCTAACGTAGGAGACCTCCTCGTTGATATAGACACTAGCTTACATATCCAAGTTACCAGAACACCTGTTAGTAATCGAGAGAAAATCATACAACTTCTAGTTCTAAATGTAGAAGCTGAAAAGGCATACGATTACTAGATAATTGGGAGAAGGGATTGATTCTTCACATGACCATAATAGGTCCACAACAACCACAAACTCACGGTTGTGATCCCCAAGTCCCACAACCCAATGGGCCTACAAATCAGTCAAGTATTGACACCGGCTTGTGAACGCTGGTGTTTAGATCTTCACCACTCCCACCAAATATTATAGCACAGATTTTCCGTATTAAACATAGAAGCCAATCAATCCAATATTTTCTGGGCTAGACTAGAAAACCACCCATAGCTAACCACAAAATCCACTAAACCACCTACCACTACTTTCATGACCTTGTCTGGAGATATATACAAAGCTCCCACAAGTCACTTCCCACGTATCCAACAACCAAGAAATAGGATCTCGGCAGAGCTCGACATCGATTGGAGCCTCTAAGCAGCCATTATATCCGAATGAGCCATTACACCAATCTAGGTTAGGAGGGCCTTCTTCGCCTTAGATTCGTAGATTCCATTATTGTGTATTGAGGATTTAAGATTACCCGATTAGCTTATACATATCCATTCGCATTCAACATTCACCAGACTGTCTCGACACGACCTCGGGAAGTCAGGTACAAGGAAAGGGTACTTGTAGATTCCCATGCTCGCATGTCACTTTTCCATCGTACAAAATTGGTGAACCCGATGTGAACAAATAGTTCTTCCTTTTATTATTTTTCATTTCTCTCATCCACCTTCGCTCTTTCCCATTATTCTGCGGGTATTCATATACCCCCCAAATATGTCGGGATACGATGCATATGGTAGACCTCTCTCAGGTCTCGAAGTAAACTATAGTCAAACAAATAGACAACCATCACCCTCACTTTCTACATGGGTTGATAACTATTCGAGTAATTACTTGTCATCTCAAACTCCCCCTCACATAACTAGTTCTAGTTCTTCGTTCCGAATTAAGGATTTTGATCAGTTTGCACAAACACAATAGCTAGAGCCATCAAGCTCTAACAATATGATGTTTACTAGAGAATCCACTTCATCTCCTCGGGTCTTGTTCAAACCACGATCAAGTAGAAAATCATACCCACTCCCCTTTTTAGATGAGGAGTACTTAGCACACTTCGCTAAAAGTGAACAATGCTTCCAAAATATGTATCCACCTATAGGGAGTTTACAAATACAGTCTGATGCCCTGTTCCAGGAGAACACCCCCATAACTCCACCCATGGGAAATACACTTGGTGAAGCTTGGCAAGGGTAACGACCAATTCATAGCAGGGTATCATACCCCCTTACAACCTCAAGCTATACAACAAACACCCTTAAGGCAAAGCACTGCGTCTTCACCGATGGAAGTCATTTCAGCCTTAGTTGAGAAGGTTAGAGGGCTAGAACTTTCTCAAGAAAACCAAAATTCATATTTTGGGCAAGTGGGAATCCCCAACCCTCTGCATCACCCTAGTCAAGTTGACCTCCTTACAAGAACAAGCACGTTAGGCATGCCTCCTCAAAATCCTTATAATTATCCACAACAAACACCAACTAGGATAGCGTTTTGAAATGCCGCTCCAATAGAAAACATGACACCGTCCGACTTGGCACCAAATAACCCATACCGTAACAATGCTCCTCCTTATTTAAACATTTATTCAAAATCAAAATCTGATGTTGAAATCAATTATCTACTTATTAAGTGCCCTCTTTGTTATCATTAGTTTTTCCACCAAAGATAGGTGATCTAACTTTTCTTCAAAGTAGTTACAAAGATATGTTCCCATTTCATCTCGGTGGTGATAGATCCAAGTCTCAAGTCACGGTACCATTAAAGTGCTTTACCTTTGAAAGAGGTTGTACATAGCCTCGATGCTACATCATCATGTGTGATCAGATAGAGTGAATACATGTTGGCTATATCTTGGATATGCTCTTGAGGGGTGACTTGATTCTCATTAGTAAAGTAAGGAATACTATTGAATATGCCATTTGGCATATCATGTTCCATAGCCAACAGTAAGGTACTTCCTCTAGAAAAGTTTGCAAAGTTTCTCAATGGAGGAGGTTATTGATGGGCCATTGTAGGGCATGTAGGTTGTCTATTTTGAGGAGTTGAATGGGATTGGTGCACATGAGACAGAGATGTGCGCGTGCACTTTCTAGAATGGATTCTCCTCGGGGATAATTCTAGGTACTCAAAATAATATTTAGTTGTTGGACTTCTTATTATATGCACTTTTCTAATGAAATGCGCCCAAGACTACTGAAAAAGAGATCTTAAAATATTGGTAGTTGTCAAATGTGTTGAAATGAGCCTCTGACAAAGGCTGAAAACACTAAGTCCACACACCAGAAATTAGAGATATGAAATTTGAGCTTTCAATGTTGGTCCCATCTGATGTGCCGTAAGAAGCGTCGGTTTCTCAAATGTACACCAAAGTCTTGGATCTTAGAAGGGCCAAGGTGTTTGAGACCACAATGGAATCGTCCCCAAGTTGTGGGACCTTGCGTGCTTGGGATGGATCTTCGGAGAAGGCCGGTTCCTCTATCTATTTCTACTACTACTATTACTCCTAATTTTGAAAGGGGAAACTAAGCTAATAATGCCGAGGGACCAGAGATAGGAGGATGTAATGAAAGGAAACTACACTAAAAGGTGATAGCACTAGAAAAAAGGGATGAACATTATCTATTCTAAGCGAGAATGAAAGAAAAATGAGTTAAAGGAGGCTAAGCATGATTAGCACAATTAAACACGTATTCATCTAATCATTCTCATGGAACATAACTAAATATGGAACGTAAGGAACCTAAAATAGCACAACCAACACACAACACAAAAGAAAAGGAAAGAAGGAGGAATGAAAACATGTTAGGACATAGAATAGTCACAAAACGATGCTTCTATTACTTCCAGAAATGCACAGAGTTGTTACAATGATGAAGGAGGCCGATATCCACATGCGAGAGCCAGATCTAGAGGTCTACAACTCAAAATACAGAAAGTATGGAGTCCTTAGCAAAACACGTAAGGATCCAGAGTGTCCAACATAACAAATGAGACTTGCTCTTACATTTATAGATGAATCCATGGAGGAAGAAGGGAAGGAGGGAAAACCCGAATTTGAAACACAACCACCAACAAGAAGTATTGAATGCCTGCAAATCCACCTAGAGATCTGTGAAATATGCTTTCCCAAGCCTTTTTGGCATGTTGACAAAGAAAAGAGGGTGGATCATATCATATCGGGTGGTTGGAGTAATCAGATCTTCTCATCAATGCTCATAAATATGTTTTCCCATTTCTCACCTACCAAATCTGCAAAGAATTTGAATTTCAATTTTGGCATTATAGTTAATGTCAAGTAGCTTTTTTAGAAGTACGGGCATGTACTAATCTAAGCTCTATAGAAAAAGATATGACTGTCATAATATGTAAGAGTCATTGGTCAGGCACGCAAGACACGTGGCACACACGGATTAGCTGAAATGATGGCCAATGTGTAAATATTTTTATTTTTGCCATGTGTCACTTATTAATTTTTTGTAAGGATCTGGAGCCTTGTTAGCTCACTTTGACTGGTTTCCCATGGCACATTCAAGCATGTCAAAAGAAAACATAGCATAGAAGGACACAAAGGATGGCATGAGGGAAGGGCGCACGAGGAAGGCATAGTAAGGCTTGCGCGACATGCAAGGAAAAGAGAAAAACACATGAGCAGAGAATGCATGCTCAAAGCATTACTATTACAAGGTAATAAGTATGGTACATGAGAGATCCAAGGACTTAGTCGATTACATCAAGTTTGAGGCACATGGGAGGGCAAAGGAGCTACTTAGGAAGAAAGTTAAAGCACTAAAGGTGGGCATAAGGGAGGAGTGAAACAAAGAGGGAAAGGAAAATGGAAGGAGAGAATAGAAAGCATGTAAGAGAACCTAAGGAAAAATAAGGGGCACCAAGGGGAAACTACAACCAAGGAGTTATGCCAATTGAACTTGAGTGTGCACAACCTTCAATGGGGAACTAAGAGCTAGAATGTGTATACAAGTTACCGAATAACTAGGAGAGTTATTTGGATAGGACTACCCTCACTCTTTGTGTAATCACAGAGAGCCTAAAAGCTTTTGTTTAATAATTAGCTACCAATTTTCCCTTACCGATGCCAATTACCTTAAGCGCAGTCGGTCTGCCCCTCTCTACCGACATCGGTCACCAAACCGATGTCGGTCATTGTGTTTTCTACTAACCTTCACCAAACTGCCTCTAACATCACCCAAATTCCACCCAAACCTTACCAGATACCTTTGTGACCTTACCTAACACCCTTGTGACCTGTCCCAACCAAAAACATACCTTTCTTGATGCTAGATTAGTTTAGATTTCAATACCTTGCTTAATCTAGTTTGTTAGTAACATTTTGAGATACCTAAATCAAAGTGTTAGCAATAGACCTTTATTTCTTGTATTTACTTTCATTAAGTTGATAAAAATAGAGGATTGACATTCATTTGAGGAAGCATCACTTTTCTTGGATCTAACCTTGCTAGGTAGTCTTCGACTCTTGTCATTTAATATCATTTAGTGGTATTGATTTTTATCTACATGTAGTCCTTACTAGACAAAAAGGAGTTCTCTATAAACACTTGGATAAAATCAAGTAACGTGTGCACTTAACCTACCATCTACATAATAATAGGTATTCATCCTTGACCTTTTACCTAATATGTTTTATCACACAACAATTCAGTGAAACATTTTGGCACACTCGGTGGGACCCATCTCGGGATTATTTTGCATTGTTCATTTCTAGGTGAAATATTGTGTGTCTATTTCCTTTTGAAAGTAGTTCACATTAAATTTCTTCCTCTATAACATTCTCTATCTTCTATTTGTCTCATTGACACTCATATTTTGGATTAAAAATAACCATTCTTTTCATTTTTTTATTGCATTAGTGAAAGACATACTCTTGCCTATTCATTATTGTTTTCATCGAATGTCATTGTGGATTTGGGTTTAAAATATTTGCATATCATTTCGAGTGTTGCATCTTTAGCTCATTTAAATATTATGGGAAACCTATATGTTGGAAGTCATGCCCAGCTGATGGTTGACTAATTGAATCATAGTGCACACTCTCTTCTCTACACCAAACCACACAAAATAAAGTACTCATTTTCTTAAACAACATCCTAACCTGAAAGAAGTTTTCAACGATCACATGATCAGAGGATTGAGAATGAGCACCAAAATGGTTTCTCTATCTCGTCATTATCTCATAGAAAGGACCCCCCTCGTAAAAATTGACCTGAAACTATTCTTAGTTCTTGCTTTTTTGTAGGGCACCTTTTATCACACCAAAAACTCTACTCTATTCACAAGTCAGTCCTAAATGGCATAAGCCGGAACATAAAATCCACCACGTAGGATTTTGTGTTTGCTAGTTTTTGCTTGATCTGTGTTTTGAGGTGTGAGATCGTATTCTCCATTCTTCTTTCCTTTCACACTCCATAATCATAGTTTATGTATTCGACTCTTTCGAGTGTGTTAGGGTCAATCATATCCATACTCAAGTTTTTGGGTTGGTCTTTTATTTGATCTAAATTACCAAATTCACTTTTTCAATCTTTTCACAAATTTCATAGTGACCGGTGTTGTTCCAAAGACCATCATCAGTTTACTCATTAGACCATCATCGGTTTACCTAACCATTGTCAGTTTCCTATTATTTTGGTCATTGTCAGAACCAAATAATCATTCATCACATTTCTATTCTTTGTGGGGTTCCTAATATACTTCAACATATCTTTGGGTCTTTGAAGTCACTGTCAAAATCTAGATTTTACTTCATTTTCATCATTTATTGTCACGTTTACAGATATTTTGATTTTCCACAATAATTGGTATTGATCACCTTAACCATCATTGGTTACCCCTATCACCGACATCGGTTACCCAACCCCATTGGTTTCTTTGTTTTAATCTTTCTATTAAAATAGCGACAGTTTTCACCTTCTCGGAACTATTTTATTCATTCCCGTGTTCCTTTATGTCATCTACAGAGATCGGTTTACTGGTATAATATAACTCACATGGTTTTGACTCATAGCCAAGCCAACACCCTCGTATTCCATGTTATCCTTCAGCCACTCCCTCCTAGCCCATCATCACCTTCTATTTTATCACCTATGGATACCACTCAGCTTATTATCATCAATATTGGTGACGAGGAGTTTGCAAGACTCCTTAACCAAAACCCCGTTGTTTTACAATATTATTTATCCCATTCATCCACTCAGGATTCATCATGGCAGCTTGTATATAGCATGCATGTGTCCATTCCTCCTACCCTTGCACCCACTTATACATTAGCTACTACTAGTTCGAAATTACCGTCTTCCACCTTACCACCTATGGTGTCCCAACTTGACCCTACATCATTGATATCTACTACACCTGCAGATCTATCATACCTTTAACATTAGTTGCTCCTGTGGTATCAACCATTCCTTTATCAACCACCTTGAGTGTAAGTCTATCTTCACTCGCCACCTCTCATATACCTATTGCATCTCAGCCACCCATGGTGTCGGCAGCCCATACTCCCTTCCAACACATTTTCCGCTTCATCCTATAGTAACTTATTCCAATTACTATGAGGGTCGTTACATCCACTCCACCTACCTACACTTATCACCAACATCCCCCTATCTCATCTATCACTTATTCAGGATACTTTCCACCTACATCTATTCCTCCCTCACAATTTTCATACTTAGAACCACCCTATACTGGGATGTCGCCCACATCATACCTTCATCATCTACCCCTTTATACTATAGGGGTTCCCAATCATCACAACCTATTAATGATCTTATCAAAATGATGATGCATAAGATGCAAACATTTGAAGCATCAATCTTCGGCTCACGTAATTCTCTGACATACAACAAAATTTGTAATGAGCCCATTCACCCATCCATTCCAATTCATCCATACCCTACGCATTGGGAAATTCCTAAATTCAACCGATTCAATAGTAAAGAAGACCCGCAACAACACTTATGGTCTTTTAAACATGGGTGTTATCTGATCGCTCATGATGACGCTTTTCTCTTACGAAAATTCCCAATGTCCTTAATAAGACTTGTATTGGATTGGTATAATGGTCTACCTAGGCACTCCATTTACTCATTCAACCAAGTGGCTCAAGCTTTCCTAGACCACTTTTCTATCAATATCAAGAAGGTCACCATGACTGACTTGTACTCGACACGACAATATGAAGACGAATCTATCGCAGATTTTGTCAGCAGCGAAGCCTAATCAACCAATTCATGCTTAAACTACCTCAAACTGAGTTAATAGAATTTTTCACTAGGGCTTGTGCTAGGCACATCTCACCGAATCTCCAAGTTCAAACCTTCCACACGTTTGACAAGGCATTCACCATGGCCTGAAAACTTGAAATTTGTGTCATTGAAGAGAAGAAGATATAATTGTGTAACAAGAATGTTACATTTAAATCCAACAATGCCTCTTCTTATTACAAACCAAAAATAATTACTCTAAAGAAAAAGGATCTACCCATGTGGTAGTTTTGAAATCTATCTTGTCTCACCCATCCAACCAATCAAATCCTTCTTCCAACCTTTCTCTTGTTCAGGATTTTCAGTTCAAGCGGGAGCAATGAAAATACACTCCCATAGAGAACCCTATTCTTTGGTTTTCAAAAAATTCTAAAAGATAGATCCATCACTCTTCCACCGTCAAACCACATACTATTTTGACCCTCTCATCCTATGCCTACATGGTATAAAGAAAATTATTATTACAACTATCATCATGTTTAAGGTCATAACGACAGCAATTATATAACTTTCAAAAATATCGTCCAAGAAATGATAGATAGTGGAGATATCGTCTTGGATAACCCTAATGCACCAGCTAATCATAACCTTCACATCTTCAAGAAGTCATTCCCAAATCACACCCCATCATCTAACCAAACCAGCAAACCTTCTACTAATGATAGTAACATTTGTGAGGTTCATGTTATTTTTGACATCATACCGGCTCTTCCTCAATTTCCTCCTACTCCATCTATCAAGGAGATTCTTGCATGAGATCCTTCATCCATGAAGGAACCTGTTTCATTTGCTCCTTTACCCATAGAGGATTCTCCCTTATCTCCCCCTTCACCCACGGAGGATTCCACTATACCTTTCGATGTAGTTTCCCCACGCACCCCTCAAACTAATGAACAACCCGTAATATCAACTCTTCTACCCACGGAGATTCATGTTTAACTTCCTCTTCACCAAAAGATGAACCTACCTCATCCTACTTGTCATCTCCCCTACCCATAGGGGATTCATTAGTAGCACCCCTTCCTATTGGGGATAATTTCTATTGGCTTTCATGATTCTATTTATTTTCTCTCGCTCTTTTACCCACAGTCGAAGCCAACCATTTCCCTATCTCACAAACATTCTTTACATGGGATTACTACCAAATCAACATCATCCCCTCCTTCAATGCAGTGTCTTTTTCACATTTGGATGACTCGCTTGGACTATGTCCACAATTTCATGCTTTGGGACGCCTTGGTTTGCCTTTCTCCTCTCGATGCAAATGTTGTTCGTTGATACTTACACGATCTATCCAAAGGTGTTTTAGACAACCAAACCCACCATTCCCATGCTAGTTATAGCAACCTCTTCTTCATCACCCTCACCCACACCTAAACCTTTATAATCTACTAAACTTTTTCCAATGCCTAAAACCTTACCTATATCTATATCTTCCTCCGCTTCCAAACCCATTGCCACATTAGGATTCATGTCGATATCAATCCTAGTCTATCCCCTTGTCAAATTGGATTTAGCCACATCCTCACAAGCTAGTACAAAGACTATTCCCCCACCTAAGAGGAAGACCCAACCTCCTAGGCTGCATACACCATCTTCGCCTACTACCCCTATGTCACCTTTGCCACTTCAATTTATCCTAGGGCTCCACCCATCAACCTTGGTCAAGCAGCCTCCTACACGGGTAAACTAAAAGCCCAAAGCAGCCCACCACCTTGTCATGATCCTCCATTACACCCAAATTACCTACGCAACTTATGCATTCACCTTCACCGCATCCTTTCTACCACCTATACCTACACCACTTCCAAGTATCCTCATCATTACCTATGATATTCCCTTCTCTTCAACCAATACCTTCCACCTTGCCTCTTCCCACATCCTTCACCACACCTCCATTATCACCTTGGCTAACCCATCATCTTTTTTCATCAACCTTCGCTTCTACATCACATTCACCTTTACCCAAGAAGGTGCAACCAAAGTCCAAAACCCACTACCCTCCAAAGAGGTAGTTAAACCTACAACACCTTCAACCACTAGTTCATCTGCTACATCTTTACCCAAGAAGGTACAATCCAAACCTAAAACTATACTACCTACCAAACATGTGGTCAAACTGACTCAACCTTTGATTCCACCTCCTATGGCACCTCTCCCACAAAAATCACCCACATTTCCATCTAGACCCACACTTACTTTGCATTGTGATCCATTGGCAGGGTCTTACACCAACATCTTAGCTAACCTTTTGGAAACTTTGTCATCACATTGCCACCACTTAGACCTTACAACCCACTCAAACCTAAACCATAAGGGTTTGACGATATAAAAAAATTCTTACCATTGTGTGCTAAGGCATGATGTGGAATATTATAAGGCTCTTAAGAATGTTCTTCTCTAACTATGTCCTTCCAAAGAAAACTTTGACGATGATGATCTTTTAGATGAGGACCCTATTCCACCTCCATCTATCACCACACCTCCTCATCCCGTACCTATTCAACAACCTTCATCTCCACCTCCACAACCCTTTTATCCCCCTCTAACATTTGAGATAAATAAGGTTTGCATAAAAGAGCTAGCCAAACCTCCGCCAAAATGTCAATGTACTACATTCTTTTTAAAAAACTAGTATGTGCCCTCGGTATATTGTTTCTCATCTTTTCACTACACATATCATGAACCACTTTCTCATTTACCAAATATTTAAATGGTTAACATTTCCACTCATGCCTAGAAAGACAAAGGAAAGGAGAAAACAACCAGCCCATTCATCACTCTTTTACCCAATATCCCATCTGCACTGCACCAAAAATCACCATCCGTGGACCCACATACCCTATTTCTCGAGAGTTTCCCATCATATAATGATTAAATAATTACACAGTCTCCTCTCAAAATGTCTTTGTACGTCTTGGTCATAACCTCTGAGTCTCATCAACAGGCCCTCATTGAGGTTCTACAATATATTGAGGTTTTACCTAATTAACCTTCTCTGTGGCATCAATTTCCACCCCTCTCCATGTGGTATCTCTTACCAATTCATCCCTTTCCTCTACACCCACTACCACTCATCAAGTAGTAGTCACTCTCGATTTCTCGACGAAGAAATTATACCTCTTCAATCTGATGATCCCGATCCTACCCTATTAATTTTTGTCTACATTGATAATATACATGTTCAACATGTTATGATCGATGGTAGTGCCAGTATTAACATCATTTCCTCCCATGCATACAACCAAATGTGCATCCCTACCAATTACATGCATAATAACCTAGTTATGTTGCATTCATTCAACAATGCCATGACTTCCACCCTTAGCACCATCATTCTCCACATTCGTGTGGGCCCCATACCATTCTCGGAATTATTCTATATCTTAGAGGGGGAATTCCAATACAACATGTTGTTTGGCCAACCTTGGATCCGTGTCATGGATTGCATTCCTTCAACCTTACACCATTATTTAAAATTTGAACATAAAGGACACAACTATACCATTCTAGTAGACCCTTCACCATTCAAGACATGTAACATGTTGTATCGACCCAATGATGTCCTTATACTAGTTAAGGCATCTACCACCTCTTCTTCAGCCACTTCCTCATCCACCAATGTTGTCGCTACCTCTTCCACAACTAACTCCTCTATTCCCACTGTTGCCACAGCTTTTACAACTTAACCCATCAGCTAACCCATCTACTTCTCAACCAACCAATTCTTCTTCTTCCTAGTTGTCAAGAATTCATCCATTCCCACTACCCACATATCAACTATGGATCCCTTAGAATTTTTTTACAATGCCTCACTCTAAGGGAATACCGCGTTTATAATATTAACACATTTCATACTCCTCAAGAGTATGGTAAAATTCATTAGCACCCCACTATGATCACTGCATAGGTGAGGTTTTCCCTTACGGTCCTCCCCACCTTTACACCAACTTAATGTATGGGGGACTTAATGTTTCTACCTACTCACCCGAGCCACCTTCCCAAACTTAACCAATTTCCTTTGACCTCCAATCTCTCACCAACTTCCGCTTTTCCCACACTTTCCTCCATCACTATGCTTAGAAGGGCTTTGGCTTTGGTTTCTATGAACAAGGCCACCATATTATCATCCCATGCACCACTCATAAACATAAAGACCACAGTTATATTGGCTTTGTCAAACCATCACCCAAGAAGGCCCGAGTTGAACTCATTGAGGATGATAAACCTTCTCCACCGTTCACCAACTTCACCACCTTCACCTACAAAGTCTATGGATCCAGAATCCATTCCTCCTAAAAAAAAATTCATGAACACCATTTCCTAGGACCTCTAACTTATCAATGAGATGGTGAGGCTCCCTCTTCCCTTCCCTTCATGTATCCTGACATGATCGATGATGATACACCTTCTATTAATGCATTCAATGTCAGGATGATAATTCTATTCTCACCTACCTTGGTGCAGAATATTCTTATATTCACCGGTCATTACCTTCGAGACACAAACCATGTTAAATGAATCAACCATCAAAATCAATATTCACACTCATGACGACCCGCACATTCTTAAAATAGCCAAATTTTTAGATGTTCTTTGAATAGGAAAGCTTTTACTTCTTTCTTCTCGGGATCATAACAACACTTTTTCTTGGTCACGCTTGATATTCCTAGTATTGACCCAAACATTATGGTCCACAATATCATAACTATTCTTGAAGCAAAACCCATGAAACAGAAGCTACGGAAAATGCATCCTCACATTTCCTTCTTTTCAAAGAAGAACTCCAATGCCTCCTTTCAATTTCCTTCATTCTACCCATTGATTATCCTCAATGGATCTCTAACATTGTTCCTGTCACCAAAGTGACATGGGGACTCTGCATTTGCATGGATTTGATGACCTTAACTTATCTTTCCCCAAAGATGACTTTCCTTTACCTAGTATTAACCAACTAGTTGATCTCACCACCGCCATGAGATGCTATCACTCATGGATGGTTTCTTGGGTTATAACCAAATATTACTCACCCTAGAAGATCAACACAAAACCACCTTCATCACTCCTTGGGGACCTTTTGCTATCATTTCATGATACCCTTTGGCCTTTAAAATGATAGTGCTACATATCAGCAACCCATGACTTATATCTTTCATGACATTATACATCGCATATTGGCAGATTACATTGATGATCTTCTCACCAAATCCAAACATTGGGCCGAACACCTTACAGTCCTTAAAGTCATCTTCAACCATCTCATCAAGTATTGTGTTTTCCTTCAACCTAAGAAATGTGTCTTCATTGTTCTCTCTGGCAAGCTCCTTAGTTTTATTGTTTCTTTGTGTGGAATAGAATTTGATCCTTCTAAAATCAAGGTTATTTTCCAAATGCCTACACTTACTAATCTTCATCAAATTTTTATTTTGTAATGCAAGTTGTAATCTATTTGTCACTTTATTTCGCATCTTTCTAACCACTTCCGTCCATTTCATAATCTTCTCAAAAAGGATAAAATAGTATAAGATGTGGAGAGACATATAGTCCTAGCACTAAAGGAGGATAGAAGAGACAACCAGGGCCATGGCTAAGAGAGTATAAGATGTGGTGCCTATGAGGTGGTTACTTGATGCCATTAGGGTGGAGATGGCCCTACTAGCCTACTGGGACAGCCTAGGGCCCTTGTAAAGGAGATATGATTTTGGTTCCTAGAGATAGATGGGAACAATATGTCGTGGAGATCTCAAAAAATTGATGAAGTGGAGGTGGCATTGGTCAACTACAAAGATGGCGAGACCATCATTAAGCAAGTTAGGAAACTAGGTATGAATGATGATAATTTTAATTAGGAATGTAGATAATTAGATTCGATGGTGATTTGGCAAAATTGGTATTGACTAGAAAAATTTGGGTTTTGCAGAGCAAACGACTAAAGAGTGGCATTCCTTGATTGAGAGTACACACAACTAGATCTTGGACCCAGTATTAGACGTTTAGGATACCTCAATTATGGCGGACCCCATAACACCATCATTTGGCGAGTCAGTGGGAGCATTTTTTATTATTAGAGAGGTTTTCAAGACACCGCAAAGATGCAGATATGGGAAGGAAATAGCAGACACGGGAAGCATAGATGTCATGTAGTAGAGTTTATTGTAGGCACAGGGTGCCTTGGTTCAAGATTAGGCAACATGTCGTTCGGATGCCAAAAGCACCGCAGAGAGGATCACGAGGCTAGATATGGATTTGGTTAGAGCACAGGGAGAGGCCTCTAGATCCTGATCTAGGGCATAGTATCTAGCTCACATAGCCTCATCATCCATTACAGCACCTTCAACACAAAGCATCCCGAGACCCCCAAATGGGGTGAGGTTGTTTAAGTTGCCTAGATATTGGATGATGTACTACGATGGATTATGATTACATTTTTTTGATGTATAGAACTGATTCAATATATATATATATATATATATATATATATATATATCTGATGTTTATTTTTAGGATTATGGTATTGATCAATGATGCTTTACCTATGGTTTTCCTTTATTTTCTCATGCATGTATGTTGTAATACTCATAGTACTTTAGGAAGAAAAATAATGATATTTAGGTGAAATCCGATAAGAAGGAAAATAAATCCAAACAAGGTCAAGAACCTAAGAAAGGATACATAAGACCGTGGTGATTCACTAGGAAAGTCCGGGGTGAATCAGAGTTAAAATAGGCGGAATCAATACCACGACATTCCAACTATATGAGATATCATGTCAAAAATAGATGTGATGATAAACCCAAGTTGGATGAAGATCCAAAGCAAGAGTAGGAGCATTTTGAAGATGTGTGTAAAACCCAAGGGAGGTTGAGATCCCAAGAAAAGGTTAGAGCTAAGGCCAAAAAAAAAATCAAGGTATTTCTAAAGGAGATGCCTAGCCACGAGAGGTGAATCGATGTAGAGTATCAGTGATGATATCATTAACTTGGTTCATAATGTGACTACGGGAACAATTCATGAGATCCTCAATAGAATTTTGTGTAATAGCTACCTATCGATGGACTTAAGATCATGCGAGAAAATAAAGTTTCATCTATTTTTTCCTTCAACTGAGTGAGGATGGCACACCGAATGTCATTAAGGGAGGGTTGATGCTCTAGGCAAGGTGGAGGCCCATATTCAGCCGTGGTCTCGATTATATAGGGGAAGGTGGGCATCTCCGAGAGGATTTGGCTCTACATTTTTTTACGCGAAGAGAACTCAGAACCGAGCGCTTGCCACATATAACCGATATTCCACATTAGTATGTGAGCGATCCTTGGTGTGAACAATATAATGGGGTTGAGGTAGAAGGTTGTGTGGCATTTCAAGATTGATCTCTTCTAACCTCAGCTTCAAGGATTTTCATATGTTTTCTATAGGCTCTATAATCAGATACATCATGATAAGTGCAATATGGCTTTACACTAGAAGTTCAAGGATCCATAAGGGTGAGAGGTAAGAAAGGATGTAAGTGATTATGTGGGTCGGTATGGATGATGTTGGCACATCTAGTGCTTCGTCATCCATAAGGCCATCGGATTCGTAGTCAAATCTAGATATATGTTCCCCTTCCTTTAGATGAGGAGGTATGTCGGATGATATAGTGTTGGATTCATGAGGAGAGGGCAAGGCTAGTGGAGTTGTGTGAAGCTCAGGCACCAATTTGCTATGAGGAGACTCAACTGAATGTGAAGAGTCTTCTTTGGAGAAGAATGAAATTCATATCATGAATGAGTGTGACTTATAGGACACTTTGGTAATGTCAAAATTATTTTTTCCATACTTGGCCATAGCTAGCCAAATGGGGATCATCCAAAGCATAACCATCATCATAGTGAGGAGTAACAATGTCTATTGCACATGCATCAGTTGTAGTTTCTAGTTAAACCCTTTTTCGGGTGTACGTTGAGTTGTACACTAAATGGTGGCAAGGATAGAAGAATCCTTTTATTAGGTCACAAGTTAGGAATAAACTATGAGATGAAAATATATGGTAGATCAGAATTTTTAATCTTAATAGTAATCTCATTGGTCTCATCATTGTCAGAATCCAAGAGATTGAGAGGCATACTCCCGACCAATTATGGATGACCCATATTGCCACGAAGAGACTCTACATGATATTTAAACTATTGATATTCATATAATGGGATGGTTGATAGTTATTGAAGGGTTTGGAATTTATAAGTCCCTTTTTTTTGTAGTGTATCATAATTCCAGGGATTTTGGTCACCTTAGATTATATATATTTCCCCTTGATGTGCAAACTTAACACATTGGTATGAAGAAAAGGAAACCACACACATGTGGTGGGTCCAAGGTCAACCAAGGAGGATGTCGTAAGATAGGTAAAGTTTTAGACCATGATCTTCACACGTATATCCCTAAGAGGTATAGTGATATGCAGCCAAATGCAACCCATGGGAGGCATCTCGTAGGTTTTTATAGCCCTAACAAGTAGTACGCGTGGTTTTGATATTTTTTATAGAGTATCTAAGGTATTTGATGAATTCTAAATACGACACACAAGTGTCGACACCTTTTTCAATGAGGGCACACTTGACTTTGTTTTCACCAATTTGAGCATAAATGAAGAGTGGAGGATCATTTTCCTGAAGCAAAAGTTCTTCTGGAATCATGGAAGCTATAGAAAAATGAATACAAGTTTGAACATCGGTGGTAAAATCTGCATACAAATGGATAGTCCCTCACATGGGCAAGGGATACTTTCCTCCAAACTATGTAGTGTAGGAGACTACCCCAAGGTGGGAGGGAAAGGTATGTTCATATCAAATAGTGCAGTCATAAGATGCTCGTGATGGTGAGGTGAGGTGACGTGCACGTGATTTCTAAAAATCAATTGATGTGGGAATCGAGACATTGCTTCCAAAATATCCCACTCATCATGGTTGGACTCAACAAAGAGGTCGAGAGTGCTTAAGATACTCATAAACATGTTTAGAAGGAGGAGTGATCATAGATACTTCAAAAATTAGTTTTTGTAGGATTGACACCATCATCCTGGCTAAAGGAGTCTATGGTTGGATAAATACTTTCATATGCCTTCGGACCTATAATAGTTTGGTCACATGGGCCGATGGCATCTGTGGAAGATGGGATTTTAACGTTAGGAGTCTGATTTTGGAATATACATGGGTAAATTATTATGAGTTGTAGGATGAATTGATTGAGGGTATTTTAGATCTATATGTGTTATCACACACCTCACATCATTTATAGTCATTGTGTCCTTATGGGGATATTCAAGATCAACCACATTTTTATGGAATTTTTCTGTTTCTTAGAGCATTCATCGAACTATGGTTAGGCATAGGGTCAGAGAAAACTTTGAATTATTCATTAGCTTGATTAATGGCATTATGACAATATTTTTTCCATTAAGCATCTCAGGCCTTGATTACTTGGTCAAATTCTCTATAGTGATGGCTTTATAGTCAAATTGAGGGCCTAAAAATAAAGTGATGGCATCCATATGAAGGGAATGACAATTCTATGAATGCCCCAATTGGCATGCTACCAAAAAAATTGTTTTCATCATGCCAATGTGGGATAGGTCTATAAGTATCAAGGATCTGTCTAACTAGTTTAGGCATACAATTTTAAAACTCATCCTTTGTTAATGGTTAATAGTAAGTAGGATGGTTATTATTATTATCTTTTTTTAAATAGCAAAGACATTCCTATTTGTAGAAGCCATAAGAGGAAGGGTATTTAAGACCCCACCATCCATGGCATTCGTGTTCTCTAGTTTTTGAAGGATTTGTATCTGTTTAGTTTCTTGAATCTTAGTAGGAGCCTTCTCAAATTCCCTCATGAGGTAATCTTTTTGTTTGGCTTGTTCAAAATCTTCGTTAAGTGAAGTAGGGGAAAAGGACCTAACATTGTATTAAAGGTGAGGTTTTAGGGCTTGATGGAATATTTGGAATAAACTATCATTCAACATATTGTGTTGTGCCTTAGTAGATAAGGTATTCCAACGTTTGATGAAGGCTTGAGCTGATTCATTCTCATGTTTTTTCAATTAATGAAAGCATTAATGTTATTTTCAGGTAAATCATGATATTAGAATTCAATAACTAAGTTTGTCACTAGAGATTCTAGCTCAACTATGGAGCTAGGGGGTAAAGTGAGATACCAGTCCAAGGCATCTTCAGTAAGAGTCTTAGCTAAGATTTTAGTGGTAGCATAAGAATTAACTTTGATCCATTCTTTATAAAGGTTACCAAAGGCCTTAATGTGTAAGGTAGGATCGGTTGACCCATCATATGAGATAGAAGGGGCAATGCCTCCAATATACATGCTAGCAATGTAGGGCTCTAGAGGATCTTGTTGGTCTTCCCACAAGACTGTTATGAATAGGAGGTTAGGAAATAGGTGCCTCATTAGGTCCATTATGAAAGGGTGGGGGAATTGCACCCCCATATCCAAGAATAAGATGGTTAACCATTTGAACAATATTAGCTAACATTTAAAGGAGTTGGGTCATGGTGGAAGTTTGTTATTGACCGTATTATCTATGAGTTGGAGGATCGATTAATGGGATCATAATTAGAGGTATTTTCAAATGAGCCTACCATATTATCCTTCAAACTATCCACCCTATTGTCGAGTTTCTCGATACAAAGTCAAGGCGGTGTTTATGAATTACTCGACTCAGTTCCCCTTTATATTGAGGAAACTTATCAAGGAACTTTTGAATCTCGGGTGGAATATCAAATGTGTCCTAAATTTTAATCTCTTCCTCTTTATCACCTAAGATGTTACTATTGTTGTTATTTTACTTTTTCCTATTAGCTCCTATCACATAATAGTCTCGAGTAGAAAGGACAAGTAAGATTTTGGGTGATTGATTTTTGAAAATGACTGTTCACTAGAGTTGGAGAGCCATGGGCTAAGATATTCCATGGAGTGTCGATCTGACCCAAAAGAATCTCGTAAGAAGACTAGGATATTGACATAATCAACACTACAAAAATGGTTTCACATAGGCCCAAGGCATCTATGAGAAATTTTGTCTAAGAAAGATAGGATAGGCCTTAACATAGAAATTGACACGGGGCCGAAGGCATCTAGAAAGATTGATTTTTAGGGTTTTTGAATTTTAAGAACTAAAACAAGACAAAAATGTAAGATGGGTTCTTTTAATGAGCTCTACTTGATCATAAGGGAAAAATAAGGATTCATGTCAAGTTCACCAAGGATGTATGGTATGCAAAAATGTGTCTCAGACACCATGCACTCTTGTCAAAGGGACACATCAAGACCGACACACAATTAGATAGAATTAAAGGGGGTAAAGAGATCGATGTGATTTCATACCCCAAGTTAAATATCCCTTACACTAGGAGAACCTAAGGTTTCCAAGGCCCTATGTCAAAGAAGAGGAAGGAACCCTGTGGTGGTATCGGCACTATGGGGGAGGTTATGAATGAAATAAGCATGTAATATCTATGCTAACCAAAGTAAATCTTATAACATGAAAGGATCTGAAATATAATATGCTAACCTAGCATGTGTATAAAATACTAAGCTATACTAATTTATGTGGTAAAGATGTAAGAAACTACTCTATACAAAATGAAAAAATTGGTTAGAGAACTTACATATTGGGAGGAGGAAGGCGTCTACTAAGGATTTGGATTTTCACCAATGCAATCATCCCGTGAGTGATGGCATCGGCCAGGTGAAAAATCCAAGGGAGTGTGAAAATGTCATGAAAAGTAAGAATAATACAAGGCAAAATAAATAGGGTCATAAGCAAGCTATATTTTGGAAGAATGTGAGGAAAAATAAGAAGATAATATCAAAATAAATACATAAATGGAACCGAAAATTTTTCTCTCCCCATGTATCATCCCTAACCCAAAGATTATGTGAATAACCATACCCCTATCTTGAATAAGCCCCTTAAGGAACCCGTTCCCAGAAATAGATGCATTAGCGACCTCTAACCTAGAAAGAGAAATTGTTAGTAACAAGTCAAAAAATAAAAAGCATAAAAATAGGTGTATACACTATGTGAATCGTGTTTAAATCTCAGGGACCTATCCATAGGTATCTACGAGAAGGGATAGAGATTGTGGGAGAATAAATCAGCATGCTAGGGAAGGATCCCAAAATGGATACCTCAAATAGTAATAACATGTTGATTATGAATGAACTTGATACAATGATGAATAAATGACAGGTTTAGACAAAAAATCATACACATGTTACTATTTTACTATGTTGTTTATATGCATGGATCTTATGTAAGAAAATTATTCATTGGTGACACAATCCTTTGTATATCCACTTATTTTGATTATTTTTATTGTCTTTATATCCATCATCTATCATTTTTATACCCAAGTCTGGTCAAAGGTCATAGGGATTCATGTATGTCATTATTTTCACATATGTCATCATACATCCTTGGACACTAGCACCCATTTTGTACAAATGTAGTGCACAAGTGCTCCTATCCATTCCGAACACTCCTATCCTCTTTGTAATTTTCACTTATTTTACATTTTTGGTCGGCCTTTCTATTTTTCTTATCCCTATCCCAAGCTCATAGTCGTCCTTTTGGGTCACTAGTGTTGAAATTCAAAGAAAAGATCCATATATATACACAACATACACTCTATTATATTGGCTAGAAATTCTAAGGGGTAATCTCATCTACATACTATCACTACTATTGCAAGGGACTGCATATTTAGGCTACATACACTACATATGAAGGGGAATTTCTCAATTCCATATCACAAATTTACATCTTATATATCCATAGCCCACTATCTTGGCATCATTAGTGTGAGGGCAACCTAAGGACACTATTTCACACATAAACATAAAGAACTACATGGATTCTACAATATAGTGCAACGCTTGGTCATAATTTCACTCTTCAAGTGACCGTGGGGTTAGTCGACTTCACATATTGCATTTTCATACCAATTTTATGTGTTTTTGAGCTTGTGCAGGTAGCTAGGGTTTATTTTGTAGGTTACATGTACCATTGGCTATCCAAGTATGAATACCAGGGTGATCAATGGGAAGTGATGGAAAAACCCTAGCGACATAGGAAAAATTAGATGATGGACTTTTGCATAGTCGGTGGCATCTAGGAATAGTCACCAACGTCTTATCACCCTTATCCAACACCAGGCACTTGTGTCTGGCATTATTCTCATAACCTAAACTTTGTGGAGGATGGTTGTGACACAATCCCAACCTAGTTCGGTACTTTGCATCACCTAGATCAATTTTAGGTTGTGCAAGATCTAGCTAAGTCATCTCTCTCTTCCATTTTCTCATAGTATTGCATTGTTTGAGTGCTTAACATCTGTATATTTATTGTATTTCATCATATATGTTACTCTATGATTAGATTTAATTCAAATTTTATTAAATCACTGGTGAACCCAATTTTCTTTGAAGTTCTTTCCTAGGATCCAAAACCCTCATGTCTCATAAGAGGTCCCCATCTCCTCAGCACCATATGTTAGATACATGCTTGAACCCTATCCTAGATCATGTAGACATAAAATCACTCACTTGGGTACATTTCTCAGGTCCTAATCACATACAACTTTTCATGTGATTCCTAAGTGAGAAAACTAGTAATTGACATCTATCTTTGGCCTCTTTTCTATTTTTGGTGAGAAAATTTGTCACTTGGGAAAATTAGGTGTCTCTACCAACATTTACAAGGCTACACCCCTCTGCGTTGAATGGTGTAACTCTCATTATTTAATGAAAACTAATCTAATCATATCTACTATTATGGGTTGCCAAAAATTTAGGGATCACATAAGGACACTCCACATATCCTATAGTAAGATGCTTGTATGGGGGTACAAGGGAGGAAATAATAGTGATGTAGGGATAAGGATGGAAATTAGGCAAGGAAGGTTATTGATGTGAGTAGAAAAATTATAGAGTTCACACCCAATAACGAGAGTAGTTTAATCATTCAATATAGACAAAAATTAACAATGAAGTTATCAATGAGACAAACGATATACATATAGTTATCCGAGGCCCATTCATCGAATATACAAATATCTCTTTAATCACCATGCTTATAAATTCCATATTAGAGGGAAAAGAGGAAACATGAGAGAGGTAAAATAGAAGAAAAATAGCTTTCATTTCATGTATATTGATGACACAAAGTCCAACAACATATTACAATCCACTATTACTACAAAGTATAAAATTTATAGAATCTTTTAGAATGGAGAAGCAATCCAAATTTACAGCAATTTAAATTGACTCTTTGTCTACCCCCCACATGACTCTTTGTTGTCTTATTCAACTCGTGACTTTTCACCTTCATAGGAAGTGAGAAATAAGTTCCCTTTTTATAAATCAAAGGGACTTTTACAATGTTATTTTATGAAGTAACTTAAGTGAATTAGATGAAATACAATAATTATGCTCGATGAAGAATTGGAAAAGGGAGAGAGAAAAAGAGGGAGAAAGAGAGAAGGAAGGAGTTGTTGCCACATCCGATAAAGAGGCTCCATGTGATGAAGAATGTTACTAAATCATGCCTCCTTATGGTGGATCTCTGGAGTAGGTTCCTTTTCTTTGAATTCTTTGTTGAATTGAGTTATCACAGTGGTCAAATTATCCTCTCTGGAATACAAATGCAGCCCAACACCCTAGTCCATATCTTGGGCATACCATTGATCCTTTTACATTGATGAAGCCATCCTTCGTGATCCATTTCAATTGCGGCAATACAAATTTTGATACCAACTAGGGACTCTAAATTATCTTTATTGAAGGAAATAGAGTTACATGCCTCCTTCTTAACTATATCTTGGAATGTAATGATGATTTCCTATAATGATGAATCCTTAGTGAGAGGATCGAACTTAAACCTTTAACATAGTAGTAGACCTCATTCAAGATTCCAAAACCCGACATCTCGTAGGAGTCCAATTTGGATATGGCATTCTATAGCATTGCATACCGTGCATCTATGATGTGGATCCAAACTTGAGGCAAGTATTAGTAATTTATGCAAACACTCCTTTGCTTATGAGAGTGTGAGAATCAAAATAACTCATTTCAAACACTAGTGGGATTACCTCCTCCAAATGACTGACCTCTTTTGCAAACTCCTCTTTTGTCTTATTTACTTCAGATAATGTTTGATGAGAAGACTTTATGAGGGAAATGAGGTCTAGACACAATTCCTTACCTTGCTCAAAGTGATTTCCTCAATCCACTTCGCATTGGATTTCCCCACATCATGTATTCATGTGCTTTCTTGATTTCCTTAGTGTCAAAACTACTGATTGGAGGGATGTCTTCTATCAAAATGGGAGATGTTGATTCAAGACCTGAGAAGGATTAGATGTATGCACTAAGAGCTCTTATATGCTCCTCTAATTGCACTATGGTTCGTTTGTATTCTTTGGTATGAGAAAGAAGACGAGAAGAGGATTCTTTGAACAGTGAGTGTCGCCCTCATGAGAAGCTTGACCTAAAGAAATGTGGGTTAATTCATAATTGGATGAATTCATTTCCTCCATGGGCTTCATGTGGGTCTTAGGCCTAAGAACTTCAACATATTGGTTATCTAAAGTGCCACTAAAAAGTGGAATTTTTTGGGCCTTCTTTCTTCACTTGGACTTCAACATTCTAGATATTTTTGTTAGTGTGATTCATTTTCCACAACAACACTAGGCAAGTCATCTCACTCAGGTGAGGTCATAGGTCTAGGTGTCATGTAGGGTCATCATTGGATTCCCTTATGTATCAGTGTGTCATATGTGTCATGGGAGTTACTTCCTATTCTAGGAATGTAACTCCTCCTCTTAACTTGAGAGTTCATGATTACAAAGATCGGGGTTACTCAAAGCACCATCTATATGTACACCCCTTCAGATCTATGAGATTACTATGGAGATTTTTGGCTTAGTAAGGTTTTCACCATTTTTCAAATATTACATGCACTTTATGGTTAACGCTTACTCCTTTACGAGACCTCATAACATTGTCGGTTTGCACTTCCATGGATGTTCATGTTATCCCTCATGATCCTCATGTTTCATGTTTTCTTGAACTCTTTTATGGTATCAGAGCACATATTGTGTGGATCCATGCAACTCTTCATTTTTGTATTTTCCGGCTCTCGGTTCATGATAAAATGTGTCTTGTTTGCATTATTTGTAATGTTTATTCCTCTTATTCTCTACTTAAACTTATTCAAGGCTTTAAATCCTTGTTCATGGTGATGTTGGTGTTTTCTGGTTTTTTGGGGTGTGTTGTTGTTCTAGAGCTTTCCATACGAGTAAAATAGTTTACTATTAATTTTTTTAGTGTGTTCTTGTAGGGTTTTCAAGGTGGTTAAAGTTGTTCAAGGGTCCAACTCAGCCCCATCTCACCAAGTTAGAACTGAGTTGTCCCTAGCTCACCTGCAAATCCCCCCATTTGGCTCTACAACTCACCAATTCTCACACTCATCCAATCGGGTATTGGCTTGTTATGCTTTGATAATAGAGGTTTGTGTTGGTTTTTCTGTGCACATTATTATTCAAAGTGCCATTTTTTGTTCGGTGGGCTCCTTTCATGTTACCTCAAGATCCTATGTCATGTCCTACCTTTGCGAGTTTTTTTGTCTTCTCGGGTCCATGTTTGTTCTTTGTGTCTATGACAAGTTCTCCCACTTCTTCCTCAACTTGTGTTGGTCCCTCGACCTTTCTCATCCTCCACACCTCGTGTGTTCCTATTAACTCTATCTTGGTGTGTGAATCGATAATTATATTCAACTCGGTATGATTGTGTCCCGCTTCAATGGACTTCTCTACTTCCTCGAGGCTCTAGTTGCTCATAGAATGGTTTGGCATTCCATTGCCTAGCCTCTTTATCACCATCTTATTTTCCAACTCATATCATTTAGACTGTCACACTACCTCGAAAACCCACTTGAATGCATGCCCCATAATATTTCATTCAAGCTCCCTTGGTGACCTCGGAATCCATTCTCGACAAATCTACATTTTGCGTCCACCGGCTCCATCAACTTGGTGCAACATGTCTTATGACGTAGCATTTACCCGGTACCTCCCCATCATCTCGGTGAGGCCCCTAACTTGGGCATCATGTTTGATAGCTCATTATTCCTCATACTCATCCACTTCTCGGCATCCATATGGCCATCTCACCCTCTGGCACATTCATGCGCAGCTCCGACTCGGCCTCTTCTCGGCATAACTTAGACCCTCCACTTTCATTCTTTGCCAACCCGAGCTCACCCCATACGACGTCCACCTAGAGCTCTCTATGACTCATTAAGTCATTTGACAACCTCAACTTGCCCCTTACATAGCTCAACTCACCGAGCCAAGCTAACACAACTCGTCGAGTCCTCACTAAGCCACCCCTCTCCCACTCATTGAGTTATCTCCAAGATGGATATCCTCTGTTTGCATCCCTCTTACCCTAGACTCCCTCTCTGACCCTATTTTGAATTATTTTCAATTTTTTCTCCTTTATAACACATTGTACATCATTGTAAATGGGAAAAATAATTAAATTTTTCATTTTATATAGGGGTTATTTTTTCTGAGCTCTATATAGAGGGTTATTGGGCTTTCTAGGCCACTTTTTTTGGCTCACTTCATTGTAGTGTTCCTCTTTCCCTATGGCTAGTGGACGCATCCACCACAAACCTTATGGCAAGATAGCATTCTCTCTCTTTTCATTAGGAGTAAATAGTTTTGAAGGGACTATACCTCAGTAAATATTTTTGAAGTGGTAAATAGCCTTCTCATTTGTATTGAGAGATGTCTTTTCTCTCACATTGATTAGTGTAACCTTGTATTACTTTTTATCCTTTTGTGTTTGATTACATGTGTTCCTCTACTTCCACTATGAATTCATTGTATCCTCTCTGCTCTCGCACGAATTTTCATCCACTGCAAGGTGAGTGGTAAATTATCTAACATCACATGAATGCACCCTATTGTAATCATGTACTAGTTATAAAGTGTAATAGACAAGGGGGTCATCATTTTTCTTCTCGGGTGTCTTGTTACTTAAAGACACATTATCAACTAAGTCGATGTCTTAAATTTTACACCCTTCTTCTTGTGCACTTTGCACTTCTTACTTCCACATCTTGGAAGATTCTCTTTCCAAACTTGAGTGATGCAAGATCACCTTACAACCTCTACCACTTCTTCTTGGGAGAGATAACTACACATCATGGCGTGCTTCCATAGAATGTTCTTGTTGTATATATCTCCCCCCCGGGTAGATATAGACAAGCGGAAGAATATGGGAAGTCGGAGAAACTCGAGCCCAATTTTTATTACATCATCATAGCCTTGGCACACATAAATGGCGCATGACACGAGTGTCAACGTAGAAAAAGTTACACCTTGGCACACGTGAAGGGCGCATGAAAATGGTTGTCAACATCTTTGAACGGTGCGCAAGGGCGCTGATAACTTGTTGTCGACATGTTGACAAAGTGCACCAAGGGTGCTGATAACTTCTTGTGCCGACATGCTTTGAAAGGTGCGCGAGGGTGCTGATAACTTGTTGTCAACATGTTGAAGCAGTGCGCAAGGGCGCTGATAACTTGTTGTCGACATCTTTGAACAGTGCGCCACTTTTTGGGTTTGCTAGGGTTCTCACCTACCGCCATAATGAGAGGAATTAAATGCGGTCAGAGGTGGTTGGGGTAGTTTTCGAATTCCTCTCTCTTTCCTCTCTCTTTCTTCCTATAAATTGTAAAGAAGGGCTTCTTTCCAAAGGGTGGTTCATCTTTTCTGCTCTGTTCTCCCTTCTTTTCTTCTCTAGGGTTGAAAATGGAGTTCGAACCTCCTCCCCTGCTCTGTAATGGTGTTTTTTGCCTTTTACTATTGAAATGATGTTCTGTGCAAACTTCTGGAGCAACAAAAATGTGTTTTGTGATGCGTCTGTCCATCCTTGCTCGTTTTTGCTTGTTTTCTTCTTGCCTCTCTTCATTGCAGGTATTTGTGCATGTTCTAATGTCCATTGCAGGTTTGGAGCTATGTTCATGGAGTTTTGGGACATTTTCTGTGTGAAATCTATCCTTGGGCTCGTGATGCGTCGTCCATCCTTCCCATTGCTCACCTCTCTTTGTTCTATGGTAGTTTTGATAGATGTTCAACATTCTCCTTCTCGGTGTATCACCGTTTTAGTGTAGGCTTTTGTTGTTTTTCCCTTTTCTCTCTCTCTGTCTCCTTAGCATGGTTAGATTAGGTTTAGATTAGCTTGCTCGCACTAGAATAGCTTTGTGGCAGGTAGTTTAGGAGTAGGAACCAGCCTTCTCTCGGAGATTCCTCTCTCGTTTCACAAGTCCCACGCTTGAGAGAGAGGTTTCCATGTTGTGCAATCACACTGGGTGCTTGAACATCAACCTAGAAGCCTCGATGTGCGTCCGGGGTGTTGTGATTCGCATCAACAATTTTGGCATGAGTGGGACCTTAGAGGTCTTTCACTTTATCTTTGACAGGTTGGTGTGTTCTATTGAAGATTTCAGCCTTTGGAGGCACTTGTAAACACATCGGCGACTCCATCTGATCAATAACTCATTCTCCGAGTTCCACTCCATTTTCCATCCATTCCCATCCGTCTTTCTTTCCATCTCTTTCATTCTTTTCCATTCCATGAATTTGTGCAATCATGACTTCTTTTCCATCATGGAACTCACATTTACAACAATAAAGCAATGTTTCCCATCTCCAACATGTTTTTAAATCCTCCAAATCAGCATTTTGAACAAATTCAAGATCAGCATGCATACCCATATGAGCAGCAATGCCAAAATCGGTTTGGCTATGGAGCTTTCAAGAGCAAGAGTGTGCATACAATGATGAAGACAATCGGATGCGAGATGCTGGTCTGCATTGAGAAAATCAAAAGATGGAGGTAAACATGGTGCAATCTAGGGCTCAAGCACAAATGAAAGCATTTGGAATCGGTTGCAGAGCACCTTGTCCATGGGTGGGACCTTTTCCAAGGCATTACAGCCCTCAAGAGAAGTTGGACTTCATGATTGCAACACTGCCATTGCTTACAAGGTGGATTGAAGGAATAGAGGTATATGAGAGGAGTATTCAGCAACCTTGTCAACGGGTAAGCACACCATCTCATACTCTTTCTTTTCCTCCTTCTCAATCTATATCATCTCAGCAGTGTCAAGTTTTAAACTCTCCATCTGTTGTCCCAAATGTTGATCCCATGTCTCCACCTCTCAGTCTTCCACCACACCTCAATTCTTCTTTCCTTTTTCCTTCCAAACAGTCATCCCCTCCACAAGAGCTAAATGAAATACCTTCCACTCCAAAGAAACAAGAGGTTTCACCTCCTCCACCACCACAAAAAAATGCCAAATCAGTCAAGTTTCAACCCATCCCTCCTCTTGCATTCCCAATTCCATGTGGGGAAGAAGAAATTGCAAAAATCAGTCATCAAGGACAGCAAGAGGAAGAGCCAAGAAAAGAAGAAATGATTAAGAGCTTAGTAAGTTTGGCTCTTAAATTTGGGATAACAAAGATCCCCTTGATGGTTAAGCCTACAGAAGAGGCTGAGGTTGAACAAATGGTGGTCAGGACTGATTTTGTTGCAGCAGAAGAAGATCTTGCAGTCCCAACTTGTCCTCTAGAGCAGCAGATTGAAGAGTTTGATTTGACAAACTTCATGCTGGAGGAAGAGTTCAATCGAGAGCAAGATTGTCTTCAAATTTTGAAGAAAGAAGAGGAGCACATTCTAGTTGAGGAGGAGAAAATTGCAGATCCAAAGGCTTTGAGCACAAAGCAAGGCTACAGGAGAACCTTCAGTTCTTATTTCTACTTCACCTCTCTCGAGTTCTAGTATTGAAGAGGAGTTTGATCTCTCGAAACTCAATGTTGGAGGGTGAAAGAAACCATGGTGGTCAAGTTGCAGATCAAGAAGACACCATGGAGGAAGTGGAGCATTTGCAGGGGACAGCCTACAGGCGGTTTATCTCGTCGATTTGGAGGACTATTTTGATGTAGAGGAGCCGGTTGAGTTTCCACCATCCTCTCTTTCATCATCCACATTTCAAACACTTGAGTCCACTGTCGCGAAGGAGAGCATTCATTTACAAAGAGCAGCCTCGCATCTTATAGTAGCTCGTTGGAACCAAGATTGGAAGATTTTAATCTTTCATGTTCTTCATGGAGGAAGAGAAAGGACAAAAGAATTTCACCATTTCTTCCACATCATCCATTCAGGAGGGTCTACAAGAAGACTCCATTTTTGGAGTTGAAAATCAAAGCTATGGGCATATCAAACGGATCAGACCTTGCCCAATCAGGTATTTGGCTTCATTGGAGCCAAAGGAGAAGTCACAAACCAGTCATGCTTGCTTCTGAGCAGGAGGGTGAGCTACAAAGTACAAGGATCAGCTGTCATACCTCTTCAATCCAAATGCAGAGCAACTAAAAGAGGTATTGAATTTTCCTTCAGCTGATACCTTGATAATTTGGGTGGAAGACAAACTTCTTGTTGATTTCCCACTCATCCTAATAGCCATAATCAGCTCCAAATCAATTGCATGGCTACCACTTTTGAGAAAGGGAAGCTATTTTTCACAACCAATTGCAGGGTTTGTTTAGCTTGCCTTTGCTTCCAGTTAGAGTAGAGTAGGTAGGTTTGCTTTCAGTAGAAGAAGTGCTTATGCACACTCTGCATGTTCCATTTGGAGCATGTATGATTTTCAGTTCTGTACATAGTTTTGGTGTTGCTGGTTTTGCTCTGGCACAGTTCATTTCAGTGGCATTTTGGTAAGGTCAACTCCAAGTTCAATGGGTTTCAAGTGGCTCAGAAGGGATTTTTCAAAGTTCATATCAGATTTCAGGCTTTCTTATGACTCCATGCCCAATGGATTGCTAAAAGGCTTGATCTTCTACCTAGCAGGCAGGTGACCCCATTGAGTCGCCAAATTGTTGTATATATCTCCCCCGGGTAGATATAGACAAGCAGAAGAATATGGGAAGTCAGAGAAACTCAGAGCCCAATTTTTATTGCATCATCATAGCCTTGGCACACATAAATGGCACATGACACAGAGTGTCAACATAGAAAAAGTTGCGCCTTGGCACACAGAAGGGCGCATGAAAATGGTTGTCAACATGCTGAACGGTGCGCCAAGGGCGCTGATAACTTGTTGTCGACATGTTGAACGGTGCGCCAAGGGTGCTGATAACTTGCTGTCGACATGCTGAACGGTGCGCCAAGGGCGCTGATAACTTGTTGTCGACATGCTGAACGGTGCGCCAAGGGCACTGATAACTTGTTGTCGACATGTTGAACGGTGCGCCACTTTTTGGGTTTGCTAGGGTTCTCACCTACCGCCATAATGAGAGGAATTAAATGCAGTACGGAGGTGGTTGGGGCAGTTTTCGAATTCCTCTCTCTTTCCTCTCTCTTTCTTCCTATAAATTGTAAGGAGGGGCTTCTTTCCAAAGGGTGGTTCATCTTTTCTGCTCTGCTCTCCCTTCTTTTCTTCTCTAGGGTTGAAAATGGAGTTCGAACCTCCTCCCCTACTCTGTAATGGCGTTTTTGCCTTTTACTATTGAAATGATGTTCTATGCAAACTTCTGGAGCAACAAAAAATGTGTTTTGTGATGCATCTGTCCATCCTTGCTCGTTTTTGCTTGTTTTCTTCTTGCCTCTCTTCATTGCAGGTATTTGTGCATGTTCTAATGTTCATTACAGGTTTGGAGCTATGTTCATGGAGTTTTGGGACATTTTCTGTGTGAAATCTATCCTTGGGCTCGTGATGCGTCTGTCCATCCTTCCCATTGCTCACCTCTCTTTGTTCCATGGCAGTTTTGATAGATGTTCAACATTCTCCTTCTCTGGTGTATCACCGTTTTAGTGTAGGATTTTGCTGTTTTTCCCTTTTTCTCTCTCTCTGTCTCCTTGGCATGGTTAGATTAGGTTTAGATTAGCTTGTCTGCACTGGAATAGCTTGTGGCAGGTAGTTTAGGAGTAGGAACCAGCCTTCTTTGGAGATTCCTCTCTCAGTTTCACAAGTCCCACGCTTGGAGAGAGGTTTCCATGTTGTGTAATCACACTCGGGTGCACGAACATCAACCTAGAAGCGATGTGCATCGGGTGCCTTGTGATTCTGCATCAGCGAGTTACTTCACCTATGAGGGTCTTACTTCTTTCTTGGGCTAGTTCCTGCACCCACTAATTTTAGTCATCTTGAGGACTTTATCAACACTTGTGACCATGTTGTTGGTCACTTGATGTTTTCCATCACCAAACCTCTCTACATTCACGTGGCAAACTCAAATCCTCCCCACCGCATCTAGAGCATCTTTCAGTCTTTGTTTAGAGACCCTTCACCTATCATTGTCACTACAAATCTCATTATTGACCATGTTCATGATCCTATTCACTCTTCGCACTCATGTTCCATTAGAGACCCTTTCTCTAAGATAGATGTGACCATTTCCCCTTGTGTTCCATCGCATCTTTATTACTCAGCTGATGAGATTCTCCCTTCACTTGTTGCTTCCATTGAGTACCATGTTGCTTCACCTTGGCCTTCCAGTAGCTCTTCACATTAGTATTATCCTTCTTCTTCATTTGATGGTAGTTCCGCTGACATAGACTCACTTTATTATTCTTTTGATGACAAGGATTTTGCTTCTAGTTTTAATGTCGAGAGTACCACCGAGGACTCCTCTCCTCCTTCTCTCACTATTCCAAAGAGTTTTGACACTTCCCACATCTCATAAAACATTGAGAAATATCCTTCTTAGCCTTATATAGTCATTACACCAACCTCCCTTCCACTTCCAGTGTGCGAGGCCCCTTTCACTCCTCTTCCTTCATGTATGGATGACTTATACATTTCGATCATCGCTCTTCTATTTTTTGAGCCCCCTCATTGGAAGCAGTATCTTCCCAGGCCTTGGTCGTATTTTAACAGAGTCTACTTGTAATGCACTATAAGTTCCTCATCCATCTATAAGTGCCTCGAGAGGATTTCATCATCTCCTTTGTTAGGAGTTCCCCTTTTGGGACCCTTACCACTTCCACTTTTCAAGATACCTTCATTAATCCACCCTTCTTTAGTGGATCCTCTTTCTAATATGTGGGGGTTGTTGTTTTCCCCTCACGTCACTTAGATATACTTTTTGTGGGTGTTCCCCCTTAACACTTTGGCAGTTCTACAAATGTTTCATTACCTTCGGTTCCTTGGCACCTTATTGTTATACCTATATCACACTTGTGTGGACTAGACTCAAAGTTTTTGTGTTGTTGCCTTTAGTTTCCTTCACGAAGTGGGTGGACTTCAAGTACTCTATTTGTGTCCTTCCTAAGGTTAGGCACATAGTTTAGTGTGGAAGGTTGCTTCATGTTTTCATGAACTCTTTCAATTTCTACAAGAATAGGAATGGTGATGAGTTCCGTCGTTCTTGACCCACTCTTGATCACTTTTTGAATCCATGGAAACGGCTCTTCGAGAGTTACTACGATGTCGGACATAGGAGTGTTTGTAGAAGCTTGTCATGGGGCCAACTCTTGATCACTATGGGGGAGCTCTAACCCTTGATAAGGCATGTCTAGATGCTTATACATAGAAATTCACTACTATGAATTACATTTTCTTGTTCTTATAAGCTTAACCCAACCAACCCTCCTTGGCTCACTTAACCATTTTTCAGCTCACCGAGCTCACTAACCTTGCTTGTTTTGAATCAACTCACCAAGGGGTGAGAAAATTATTTTAACCCAACCAAATATTTAAAAATGATAATCTCTATATCCTTTGACCCCTTTCTTAATACTTATCAAATTATATAATGTCCCCGAGTTTTACCTGTTGCTCCCTGTGTTATTTCATATTGCCCCGAGCACGAATTTGATGCCTCAATACCCTTGTGAAGGATGAAATGAATTGTTTGAGATATGAAACCATCTTGAAACCCTAAGAGGATGAAAAAATAATAAGATCACTGAAAACAGGGCATACTACAATTATTTTGCACCTAAAATTGGAACTTTCTATTTTTAGACCCTAGGCCTCATGAGTTGATATTTCAGCGGGGTTATTTTTTTGTCCTAGTATCGGTATAGAGGGGTTGTAGTGACCACTTCCCTTTGGCACCTTTTATTACCGATCATGATATTGTAGACTATATGACAAACATTTTAATAGTTTTGATTTAGTATGGTGTTAGAGGTCAAATCCTGGATGATTGTTGAATCTGATTATATATAATGCATGGTGATTATTAGAGACACTCGTATGTGGATGATGATATACTATTGACATGGATGTTTAATCAAATTTATTCGGATAGGTGATTTTTGGAGATTATGAGTAAACCTAGAAAAGGGAAATTATTTGATGATGATATAATTGCTGAATAAAATTACAAATGATATAGTTGTTACTTTGATGTTGATGATACATATTGTGAGTGATTTTGTTAAATTGCCTTGATGTTGTTATGATTCACATACTTAGATGATTTTGTGATTATTTTATATATTCATTTTGGACGTTCTGATATGGCCACGAGGCTGAAGGAGGTATTTGTATTTTGCAGGTTAAATATATCACAACAAAACATCGGGGGATCGAAGACCAACCAAAATGGAATTCTAGGTGAATTCAACATGGTCACCATGGCAACGTGTTTTGTGTGTGTTGTTTTGTTAGGGATTTCCATGGGGGGAATCACCTTTAAATGTGACCATGGGTTTGTATATTTTATTAATGTGGTTACTTTTTATTATTGTTGTATGTGTTTTATTAGTGATGTGTTTCCTTTCTTTATTTAATTATGTTGTGGAAAATTAATGTGAGAAAACATATGGTTAAAAGATAAATAAATCAAATTGGGATATGGGAAAATAATTATAGAAGTTGTTGTCTTTGTAATAAATTTGTAAGTGATGTGTAAGTTGTGTAAGAGCTTGTGTAAGTCTGATTTTGGAGTATGAAACACTCCACCTCCATGGAAATTCGAATTTGTCCTTGGGGGCTGTTTTTGGAGGCTTGTGGGACAAGTAAAACTTGTCCCATACCTCTCAATTTAATTTACCAACTATGCCTATGGTTGGAGGACTGATTTTAGACATTTTTAATGTATTTTATTAATCATGTTGCATTGTTTTGATTGCACTCTCTTACATTTTATTTAATTTTCAGTCCTTTGGGGTGTGGGCTTTTTGGAGTGTGCAAGTAGATTTTCATATTTTGACCCACCTCTTTATTGTGCATTGGAGTTTGGAATTTGACTTTAGTGTTGGAATTGAGGATGTGTGATGTGGATCCACATCATCCCCTTCTCTTCTCCTTTCTATATAATGAAAACACTTGGCTTGTTTTTGGGGGTTGAAGAATTTTGTATGTAAGCTTGGGGTGCATTTTTTTCTTGTCTTTGGAGCTCTTACCTTAGAGCAGCTTGGGTGAAGTATTTTCTTGGTTGTTGAACATTTTTGTATTCTTCCTTGGGGGCGCATTTTCTTGTTGGAGCTCTTGTTTTTGGAGGAAGTTTTGGAGAAAGATTTGCATGCTTGTGAGTTGTTGTTTTGGACTATATTTTTTACATTCAAAGTTTGTTGTGTGGAGCAAATCCTTCCATTAGGAGGTAGGAGTTTATTCATTCTTTTATTGTTGTCATTTCTTTCTTGTGTTGTTGTGAATGGTGAATGTTTTGCATGTTTTATGGGTTGTTTGGGTATACTGCCATAGGAATGGTGTAGGAGAAGGTTATGGGGAATCCATGTGGGGGGCCATAAGGGAATGCCATTGGCATCAAAAAAAAAAATTTGGAGGGATTTTTGGGTTTGGGATCCACCATGGAAAATAAATAGCTTGCATTTATTACTCTTGGGGGGCATAAGGGATAAATTTTAGGGGGCATAAGGAGGGGTTGGGAGATATAAGGTTTATGGGGTATGATATTTTATATTGGAAGTATGATTATAGGTGGATGCTCAATTCCCAATTGAGAGGCATAAGTATCTTCCCCCATAGTCCTTGCTCCTTTGGCTTGCAAGATCAAGCCTGAGTTTTGTTTTGAAATGATTTTAAATGCAGTTGTGAACTGTTATTTTTGTGTTGAATTGTGTTTTTTTAAAGGAAATGTGTATGTGAAAGAATGTTGTGTGTGGGAGCCAGTTTGTTGCCATGGTTGAATTGCACCTTCTATTGTATCTTGGTTGGGGCTCAGGGGCCAATGATGAAGGAAGGCTTCTCCTTTCATTGGATATCTTGGTTGGGTGGAGAGCATTTCCTTTCCCCTTCTTTTGTTGTGATCAAATTGGAAGAAAATGGAAGTTGCATGCTACTATTTTTGCGCAAGAGAAATGTACAGTTTGAAAATCCCTTGTGGAAACCCATTCCTTTGTAATCCTTTCCCACATGATGTGGATGAAATTGTAATAGTTATGTTATGGAGAAATGATGTTGTAATTGATTATGAAGTTATATATTTGAAATGTGAAAGACACTTGCATTCTATTATGTACATTGAGAAAGAAAGAGAATTTTGTTATTTTTTTCCAACATTGAAAGATGTAAGTTGTATAATTGAATTCAATAGAGGATTGCAAATTCATCTCTCATTGCATTGTTGTTATTGTATTGGAACATCAAACTGTGATGAAATTGGAGTATCAAATTATGATTGGAATCCTTGTTGTTTGGAAAATGGAAAAAGGATAAACACTTAAGTCTACCATGGATTGAATTCAATGTTTCTTTATATGGAAAAATGAGATAATTAAATCTCTAGTTGAAAGGAAGAAATGGCAATTAAATCCCTCAAGAAATTGACCTCTGCCTTAAATTTAAAACTGGCAATAATTCATTTAAAATGCATAGTTCAGACCTGCACTTGATAATCCACTAGAAAATGATATAATCTAGCATGCTAAGACATCAAGGAACTCAATCCGACAAAGGAAACACTTAGGGAAATAATTAAAACATTACAGAATTGAGCTCAATCTCTTCCTCAACCGTTTTCTATCTTTTGTTGAGCAATTCAATTTTGAATCAATTGAACAAATCAACTTCTCTAAAACACTTTAAACCCTCCCTAGATCAATTCTCCATGTCTTTTGGCATGTTGAGTGATGGAGGAGATCTAATTTAGTCAAATTGAAAAGTTGAAAATTGCCAGTTTGCCAATTAAAATCCTGCAGATCATTTTTATAAAATTTACCCTTTAAAACTTATCAAAAAGTAAAATTTATGCTTTCTATGCAAAGAGGGCATCGAGAGCTTTCCAAAAATTCCTTGTTTTCCCAAAACTAAGATTTCTAGCTCAAGTTATGGCACTTTGAAGTTTTGTGCCTTGGCGGGAAAATTTTCCCTAGCGGGCCCACAACCCAAAAATTTCCCATCAAATTGCCTTAGAAAATATTTTGAAAATTTCAACTTGGGAAAATTTTCATCTTTTCCTCCGCTGGCCTATAGCCAATTAGAGGTTGCCACGTGTCCTCCAGGGGCTGAGGTGGAGGCGCGGATTTTTCTTCACCCTTAAACCTTTTGAAAAATTTGGAAAATTTTCACTTTTACCTCTGCCGGCCCGCAACCAACCAGAGGGTGCCATGTGTCCCCTTGTGGCTACGGTGGGGGTGCACATTTCCTTTTGGACTTAAATTTTTTAAAATTTTTGGGAAAAATTCCCATTTTGACCCCCATGCCCATGGCCAATGAAAGCATGCCACGTGGCACTCTAGGTGGCGGCGGGTAGGGTAGAAGACCCTTGACTTTTTTTTTTTTTTGGCCTTTGGGGAAAAATTCTCAATTTTCTCCCATGGCCCACTTCTCCGCCTTCCTCTTGGACTCTGTCCCTTAGCGGGCACGCGGACCCGTGCACTTCTTTCTCCCTTTTTCCCCTTCGTGGTGCAAAGCGCTAAATCCACCTGCCGCCCGCCCTTCCCTTCTCCCTTCTCCGCTCGGTGCCAGGACTCGACACATGTCCCCTAGGGACCGCGGGGGCGTGGAGTGTTTTGTGCCTTTGAGCCATGCATTGGGAAAATTTCCCAATGCCACCCCGCGACCCACCAACCTACCCTAGGTGCATTCCCCCTCCTCTTGCCACGTGTCCCTCTAGGGAAAATTTTCCCTAGAAACTCCACCCACTCATAACTTGAGTTCTGTAAGGAGTTAGAAGGACTTATTTATATCACCAAAAGGTGAGAAAATTTCCTATCCATTGGGAATGGTTTAGGGAAATTTTGGGAGTGTTATGTAGGAGAAAAATCTAGTTGAATCTCTAAGCTGTTTGAGAGCAGGCATGGGGGTAAGATTACTCCTTGAACCTAACTAAAACATGTAACCCTAAAATTTGAACCTTGTAAACTTGTTATAATTTAATAAAGGAAACTTGTGTTTTGGTAAACAAACAGGATTTGTTCGGAACCTATTAGTGAAAACTGATGTCTTACAACTTAGTTGTAGACACTTCAAATCAAAAAAAAAATTATCCCATAATTTTCTAGCTAACCCTAGGTTGTTTCTTTGGTCTTAAGTAGTTGTTTAAACGGGCACTACATGGGTCCTCACCATGTTTAGAGAATTTCCACATATTTTTATGACCAAATTCAAACACTTTCTATTTTTTAGGAAGTTTATTTTTTATTTTTTTATTTTTTCTTTTCCGACCCGTGTACCCTAGTTTTCAATTTCAGTGATTTCTAGTGTTTGCTCTTCTGAAGGTTTTTAACGTTTTAGGAAAGTTACTAAAAATAGCAAGTTTGAACCAACAGCACTTACTATTTTTGGAATCTGGTATTTTTCTTCATGGTTTGATGAAAAACTTTATTTTGCTTCTCGGTTTTTGTTCTTGAGGTTCCATGCAAAATTTGAGATCAATTCGTCCTCACAGATCAACGGCATCTATAGAAGAAGAGTTTAGGGTGTAATACTTTGAATGGATTACATAAAAATCTAAAGTACATTTTGAAATTTGGTTTTTTTAGCATCAAAGAACCTTGTAGAGGAAGAGATGCTCCAAATTTCATTCGATTTTGCTCTCTCGATTTGCAAGTTATGAGTAATTCTTTGATTTTGCCAACAAGGGTTTTGGGCAACAAACGGACATAGTTTTGGTTCAAAAAGCTTGGTTTTTCATGTTTTAGCAGTGGGTGGATGTAAAATGGAGGATATATGTAATGGAAAAGGAATGGAAGTGGAAAAAATGGAGGAAGAGAGAAAATCTGGCAGTAAATATTTACATGAGTGTGTGTGTAGGCAGAAGTGGAAGCACCAAGAAGAAGCACTTAAATTAAAAAAATTGCAAATTTCTTCAATGAGGGAAGGAGCACACATTTTTGTCCCAGCCATCCCAAAATATTATACACTTGGTGCAAAAAAATTTCCCCCTTCCCATTGGTCCATTTATCGCATTGTGATTCGTTGTTGAGGAAGAGAGGGAGGTTGGAAATAAAGCACTTTAGCACTTGCCAAGGTCACGTGTGTGGTCAAGGGATACAAAGGGAGGGGGTGAATTTTTATGTCCTAACACTCCCAAATATTTGGGATGGTTATTACACAAAATTGATCCCCTCTTTGATTGGGTCGTGAGGTGTTGTGTGACTGGACGGAGCTCAGGGCTCAAAATCGGTGCATGGGGGCTTAACTTGGCAAAACGGTTTGCATTGTGGTCCAAGGGATTAAATAGGAAGGGGGTGCATTTTTTCATTTTAAGTCCAAAAATATTGGGACGGCTTTATGTACAAAAGTGTGCCACTCTCTAATTTTTCAAATTTTCAAGCCTAAAAATTGACTAACTTCTCAAACATACCTTGGAGAGCAACTTGTCAGACGCATATCTTGAGCTCCCAGATGAATTTTTCTACACTTATTTATGTAAATTTGAATGGAAAATTCTTTTTTAAAAATATAATGTGGTTATCATACGTTGATTATTCCTACAACCTCCTAAAAATAGGAATTTTCTCTAGGATCAAAGGTTGTGTATGTTGAAAATAGGATGTGGACATAACTTTGTGAATCTTTTGAAAAACGTGAGACCACCATCCTCTATAGATATTAATTATCTTTTTCATAATATTTTTGTGGCTTCTAATTCCTTATAGAGCTCCCTGAATTGATTCCCAAAGCTTAGGGGTTATTTTCGAATTGTGCATTTCTTCACCTTCCAGGGACCATTTTTTGCTAAAACTACTCCAAAACCTCTGAAACTTCCCAAATTCTTCCAAAACTAATTGCACAACATTATTATCTCTTTGATACACCTCCATGATGAGTTTGAGTCTTTCATTCTACTCTTGAGGCTATGTACCAACCTCATGAAGATCGAGATAAGAGCCCTTTCTTAAACTCCTCAGAGAGCTTGTCTTGAAGAATCTTATCATGACAAAGCTTGAATGGACTTGAAATCCCTAAATCATCTATGGACCGAGGTGAAACAACACATTTGACTACTCAAAATGATGGGATAGGAATGATACGGGGTTTAGAATGATGTGGAGGAGGGATCGAGATGACCTTTAAGTAAAAAACAATCGATAGGGTATGGTTGTCATGATTTCAAGTATGAATTTTGCCCTTACAAAAACTCATGACAACATCTATATTTTTTGTTTCATCTTTGGTTTTGCAAACCCCACATCCTAGTCGATCTTCAATGTTTTATCTTTCTTAACTTTTGACACCAGCTCCTAGCCATGACACCAGTACCCAAGTGCCCTCTTCCCCTCTGGGTGCCCCCGACCTCTTTGTATCTCACTTGCCTCTTTTGGGCCTATTTTATCTTTTGGGCATATTGTTTTATTATGGGTCAGCATTTTAGTTGTCAATTACAAAATTCAAATAAGGGAGTCGTATAAATACAAAGCTATGTGACCATAATAAAGGACCAAGCTCTAAGCATCTACTACCATCACCTAAGTTTACATCCAAAGCCATTTTAAAAGCATCAAGGCATCCATCTAGTACTCACTCAAGGTATAAAGGAATGGATTTTCTATATTACATGCATAGGAGGGGAAGCTCATTTTTCCATCCACACATCTACTTACATTATTATATCTAGTTATTGTTCATTATCAAGTGCAACATGCACAAGAGCTTCCTAGGGCACAATTTCTACACATGCACAAGAACTACACAGAGTCGAGATGTAATGCGCAGTGCTTGATCAAAAGTTCACTTTTTTGGGTGACCATTGGGGTCAATTTGACTCCCCATTTACATATTTATTTTTTAGGATTTGATGCATTTTTGTGTTTTTTAGGGTATCCTTTTTTGCAGTTACTGGTGAAATATGCGATCATCCAATGACACATAGGTGATCAAAGGCGACAAATAGGGATAACCTCGTGACACAAGAAAATTTAGATTCCAAGCATTGTCATAATCATGAGCACCAAACAAAGGTCTTTAACACCCAACACCTCTAACCCAATCCAAGCGCCTAGTCCGGTCTCATTCGGTAACTCAATAATTTTACAGAGGAAATTGTGAAATTTTTCTCCTCCCGATCATAAGTTGTGCAGTCAGATCATCTTCAGAAAGCATGAATCAACTAAGTATTTATTTTCTCTCTCACACCTAGGGTTTTAATATTTTATCTAGTTTATTACTTGTATGAAAATCGGTACTAAGAATTTATTTATCTTACGTTACGTTGTAATTAAGGTTTACAAAAAGTCTATTTTTTTAAATTATTTTGGTATACCCATCGCTCGACTCTAACCTTCTTTCTAGGGTTTTCTTCTTATGCATGTCACCCGTAGTGGTCATTTTGGGTCTTTTGAGCATATAGAGCTCCCTCCATCTACCCATAGGGTTTATAAATCAATGGAAATTTTTGATAACCCCTTTGCTAACTCTCAAAATGTTCCTCTCAAAAACATTAAAACATATGATAGTGAGAAATCATATGATGAGGACACCAATGTTGATCAAGAGCAATTAGACAATCTTACCAATTTTTGACAAGCTTTACGTGATAATCCTACACATCTTCTACATATTCTCCATGCTTTGATGGTTGCTAAAAACTCTCAAGATGTTGCTTCTACACCCCTTATTGGTTCTTCCTCATCTGTCATGGCCTCCACTCAACTCCTTCATATTCCTACTTCCATTCCCACTAATACCACTCCCATCATTCAACCTAATTCTTCTATTGCACAACCTAGATCTTCTTCAAATACTCTTGATTTAACTTCTTTATATCAGGATTTGTAAACCAAATTCGTCAACTTCAAATGGCTACTTATTGTGCATCTTTATCTCTTGATTCCACTTTACTCCTTCACACTCCTTTTGCACCCGTTGTTTCCACATATGCACTTCCTCCAAATTTCTTCACCCCTAAGTTTCCCACCTTCAAAGTCCGTGGTGACCCTCAAGAGCATCTCTGATTATTTCATGTGACATTTCTATATTATGTGGATGATCATACTTATAGTAGAAAATATCTTTCCTATAAGTCTCCAAGAATATGTTATGCATTTGATAACATCATTTACGCATTTGGACAATGCTTTTCTCACTCATTTTTAATCAATATCATCTCTAATATATCTTATGCTCAACTGGAAAAAATTAAACAAGGATCTAATGAGCATCTAGCAGATTATGTTTTACGATATAAGAACAACTTAGCTAAGATGTCTAATGTACTCGTGGACTCGAACTTCAAGATCTATTTGTCCAAAGTATTTTACCACCTTTGTAAGAGAGTGTCATATTTGAAACATCTTACTAATTTTATCAACTATGTCATACTCTTAAGTTATGTGAAAGAAAATTGTTATGATTATCTATAGGAAAGCTTAAATACCATGACCAGACTTCATCTTCTACTCGGTTTCAAAGAAAATCTACTTTCAAGCCATTTACTAATCCTTTGAAGAAAAAGATATTGTCAACTTTGTATCTACTCCTAAAAAATATTCAATGGTGACCTCAAAGCATACGTTCACGAAATTCCTTATGATCGCAAATTTAATTTCCATATCATGTTGAGAGAAATATTATTATGCTTCCTCCTCCACTTAATTTGTATCCATCTCACCCTAAAGGATGCAATTATAATGAATATTTAATATGTGATTACAATCACTACGTTGGGCATTCTACCGATCAATGTTTCAAACTCAAGCATCTCATTCAACATCTTATCAACAACAATGAAATCGAGATCCCCGAGGCTTCGACATCTACGTACGGTCAATGAAAACAAAAATGCTTAAAATCTTTAATGGTCCTCTTCCAAAACATGACAAGCAAGATGACTCTTTGGCCAATCATACATATCGTGCAATGTTTCCTCCTTCATCGTGGGCTCTTGATTTTGTAGTTTTTCATGATGACGCATCTCCATCATTCATCACATTATTTGATCATGATTATTATGCCACATATTCTTTTGATACATTACATATTAATGTTTCTATCGAACCTTGTGTAATCAATAATACAATTATCAATCCATTGATTCATATGGGTGTGTGCTCTATTGCACTCCTTGTTGCTATCAACTATCCACTCTCTCATATCTCATATCCAGTTCCCAAATCTTATGGTTTCGTCAAGATTCTAGTTATAGTTGTGCCTCTCACCATGCTTGTGTCATTCATTATGGCACCTTCAATTAAAGGTTATGACATGCTCTTGGGTCTTCATTGGCTCTGTGCCACTAAGGCTATCATTTCCATTAATCAATTGTGTCTAAAATTCATTCACAACAAGCAAGTTATCACCATAAAGGGTATTCCACCATGCACGTAATGGTTGCATCCTCCTCTTAACATTGTCATTGCACTAGCTAAGGAATCTAGGTCCCCTGGACCTCTCAAATCTAAGGAATTTTCTGCACCTAGCTCACCCATTCATACATGACCTAATTAGTCTCATCGGTCCACTAGTCCCTCTCATCAACCTAGATCCACCACTTGGGTGGCTCATTCATATAGGTACACACCACCTCTTCCATCTCCTTCACATAGGTGCACATCACCTCCTCGGTCTCCTTTACATAGGTGCACATCACCTCCTTGGTCTCCTTCACATAGGTTCTCATCACCTCCTAGGTCTCATGCACATAGGTTTCATTCACTGATTCATCATCTATCTCATACACCACTGATCTCAGAGCATGGTCACATGCCTTTATCTCCATAAGCATTGTGTGGAGGACCCTTTCCCTTAACTTTTGTTGGATAGCTTCCTCATCATCCTACACTTGGGGGAATCATGTTTATTTCCCCCCTCCTAGCATTCTCAGGGGTCTTGCATTTCTAGTATTACACTTTGTGCTTCACATCTAGTTTTCCTCATGCATCATACACACGATGCATTTCACACTTTACACATCCACAACACATCTCTCGGGCATCACATTCTCACAAAGACACTACCCTATGATGTGCTCTAGTTTCATGGTTCATACTTGACTATTAAGGGTCTTAATCTAAAATGGACCTCATCTCTTCTACACTCTACACTCTATGCTTCATTGACATATCTTTCTAGCGCACACTATCAAACCATTTCCCGATGATGCACTCTTGTTTTATGGTTCATTCCTTACTATCAAGGGGTATTTTAGAAATGAATGTCATCTCATACACATCCATACTCATCTACTCGGGGGCATGTTTCTCCTATCACACGCACGTTATATATCATTCCATCTCAATCATTCATAGCATACTACATATCTTATTTGCATTTATTCTTGTTTTCTTATACTAGTTACATGCACACTTTTCTTCACATGCTTAGACGGATACTTTATATGTCATTATCTTTTCTACATACGCATGTGCATTCACTTTTCTCTAGTGATGAATGAAAACTTTACATATATTTTTACACGCAACATGGATGTTGGATATTGTACTCTCCTATCAATCCCACTAAGGCTCTTGGGGAATCTAATTTTGTACACATTGTAGGTGTTATTGTTACATTTTATACTACATATTCTTACTAGCACACGACTTTAGTGATAAATACATGTTGACATACTATTTATCTTTCTAACATGCTAATGGGTGATTCATTTAGCATTTTCTTTACATGAACTATTTTCTACCATGGTTTTCTGATACTTTGCTTGATATTATTTTCCATTGTTTTCCATTGTATGTCATTGTTTGCAAGCTATGCCCTATGTCTTTCTTCTCATTTTTGTATGCTTTTGGTCGCTGGACATGATTGTCTTACAAAATTGTGAGCAATGTCCCATGTTTGAAACCCACTTTTCACGGTCTACATTGTCTTCTTTATTTCTATATTACACTTTGTCTCTTATATGCGTATTTGTCTTCATTACACCAACTTATGTTTCTAGCCATTTTGTTTGCATGTGCCTTGGTTTCTACCATGTACATTCCCTCCCCCTACAGGGTATTAGTTTCATATCAACATTCGATCATCTCCTTTGGGCCATATCCTCCTAGCGATGTTGTATGTACCAAAAATAAGGGGGCATACATTAGGTGAATTAGTCACCCCATACAGCAGCTCGAGATATTTAGTACAAACCTACATAACACAGGAACATAACAGTCTATGATTTCAAAAATGACCTGTTATCCAAATTCACCCCCCAGGGTTAATTCGATAACATACATCAGAATTCTCAAGTCCCAGGCAAATTGATTGATCCAGGGCAAAAAATCATGTTTCCAGGGTCCCCTCAGATTTTTTCTAACTTTCCTGTCTAGGAGGGAAAGAGAAAGGTCTGAAGAAAGGTGAAAAAAGTGGCAAAAACAAGCTTGGGACAGGAAAAATCGTGAAAATTGGCTAAGTCCTAGTCCTCGCAACAGTAGGGACGTGAGGGACATCGAGATGCGGATCGGCCGAAAAGCCTCAAGCGGCCCACAAAGCACTTTGGGACATACTGGGACGGAAGGACGTGGAAAGCCAATCCGAGTGAAGGAGGAAGCAAAATTGACTAACCGCTTTGGGACCTATACAACAAAGGAACGCGAACCAGCCGAACCGGGTGAATCGGAAAAATTTGTCCCAAAGCATCTGGGAGCAAGTGGGACAAAGTGTACGCGAAGGACACGAACCAGGCTGGTTAGTAGGAACGGGAACTTTTTACACTGGGACATCACGGGCTGTGAGTGCACGGAGGATGCGAACCGCCGGTTCGCTCGAAAAGAGCAATTTCATATTGGGACAATTGGGACAAAGGGGACGCACGGACGCGGATAGCCAGAAGGAGCCGAAAACCAATCGGATTGCACCACGTGTCATCGGCGAGATAAGGGACAATGAAGCCCATTTTGGGCGGATCGAGAGGATTCTGTCCCCAAACAAAGACTTTGGGACATCGGGACAAAAAGACGCGAAGGCGCGAAAATCCAGCGAGACCGCGGACCAATCAAATCATGACACGTGTCACAAGGGAGAAAGTCAAAAAGTCAAAAGGCAAGGTTTAAGCACTAACACAAGCCAATAAAAAGAAGACACGTGTCAATGAAGTAGGGAAGGAGAGAGAAGTACGCGCCTAATCAGCGCTTGACACGTGTCATCCAGTGGCGAGCGCGGGAAGGATTTTTAAAACGCATTTTCACTTTGTTTTGTGCCTAAATCTTGGATCGACATATCTTTCGATCCAGAGCTTGGATTTGCACATTCTTTATATCAACGGAAAGCTTGTGAAATTCTCCACATGATTGTGGGGTTAATATTGAGTTTTGGTGTATTACAGAGAGAGAAAATTGAGAAACAGCTCGACACGTGTTCATGGCGGAAGCGACATTTCGTGACGATTTAATCACGAGAATGGGTTGCATTCTCTGTATTCGATCAAAACGACAGTGGTATGGGTTTATAAGATTCCCATGCCGTTTTAATGCACTTTTGTAGTCAAGAAGGGATGGTCTCTCATGTTTTATACGTTTTTGTCCCTGGACTCGACCCATGCAATGTAAAAGCGATTTGGCTCATTTACGAAGGGGGAACATTTTTGGGCATAGCAGACTTCTTCTTTCACCTCCAAAGCAAGTGATTGATGCAAGAATCAAACCTCTCCAAGGATGTAACAGTTTTCTTTTACCTCTCTAAGGGTGTAATGCGTGTTTTGACATTGAAATGATAATGCAAGCTCTGTGAATGGGTTTTAATCCTCTGTTTGTATTATTTGCTTCATTTCGAATCTTGAATTATACCTTATCGGTTTGTGTATGTTTTATGTTGTGAACTTTGGTCATGTAATTCATTTGCTTGTAGAAATGTTTCACCACTCCTTTTGGTGCATCACCATCTTTAGTTAGTTTCATTTCTTGCATTTCTACCCCTGTCTCCTTGCGAGTTAGAGTAGGATTAGGATCTGAACCTCTGTAGTTGTGCAAGCATTAGATCTAAATCAAAGGAGTTTGAGGAACCAGCCTCTAATCTGGAGATTCCTCTCTCATTTTCACAAGTCCCCACACTTGGAGAGAGGTTTCTATGTTGTGCAATCACTGCTTTGGATGCTAGAGTGATCAACCTAGAAGCGATCTACATTCGGGGGTGTTGTGAGTCTACAACAACATGACCCATAATCGACTTGGGTCCTCGGTGCAGCCTGGATGCCCATGCCAACACCCAAATACGAGACACTAGCGCATGGGCACTCCTGACCTTTCTTGGGCACCTATGACTAGGGGGTAGTTACAGTTATTTTCTCATATTCACACAATTTTCAGTAGTTCACAAAGTAATTTCACAATATAGGCACAATCCTCCAATAATCGAGAATCCATTTTATTTTATTTTTACTTGGATTGAACACTGTGGAGACTAAAAATAGACATTTATCCCCAACACTCTTCTGTCATAGCATAAGATCACCCAAAAAACTCACACTTGGAATGAGATCACCCAACAAAACTCATTCTTGGTGTGAGATCGCCCAAAACACTCATTTTTGGTGTGAGATCACGCGTAAAAATTGCTCTTCTACAGCATTCTCAGGACACTTTCTATCCTTTTCACTCATCACAGATCAGGTGCAAATGTAACTTTTTACTAATTTTTCACATTTTTACATACTTTTACATGCTTTTAATATATTTTTCATAATACATGACTTTGACTATTCTTCTTCTCTTCTTTTGTAGGTTTGTCTTTAATACGCAACAAGAAGCAGCCCCATGTCAACAAACACAAGTGACAACAACAATAGGTACAACATGGTATGACACATACGCTTCACCCCTAGGGTCACTTCCTCTTCTTTAGCTTTTATGATTCATTTTTAATTACTCCATGCTTCTTATTATCTCTTTGGCATGCTTTCTCCATCAATCTACATGGTTATCAAGTATGCATCTCTTATCTCGCTTTATGTTATCAAGTATTCACTCAAAAACATAAAGTAGGGGAAAATATAGACATAAAATCATGTACTTGGGTATACTTATAGGTATTTATCACATACCGCTATTCATATGATTCATAAGCTAGAAACACGGTAATTAACATCTATCTTTGGCCTCTTCTTTGTCTTTTCGGTTTCCTCTTTGTTCCTGCACACCCCACATCATGATCGATCTTCATTGCTTTATATTTCTTGACTCTAGACACCAACACCCAACCAAGACACTAGCACCCAGGTGCCCTCATCCCTTCGAGTGCCCCGACCTCTTTGTATCTCAATCACCTCCTTTGTTACTATATTATCTTTTGGGAATCTTGTTTTCTTATGAATTGGCCTTTTAGTTTTCAATTACGAAATTCAAACAAGGGAATCATATAAATATAAAGTTATATGACCAAGCTCTAAGCATCTACTATCATCACCCAAGGTTGCATCCAATGGCATTCTAATAGCATTAAGGCATCCATCTAGTAATCACTCAAGGACAAGGGATTTTATTTTCTACATACACGCATGGGAGGGAAATTCATTGTTCCATCCATACATCTACTTACATTGCTACATCTGGCTATTTCTCACTATTAAGTGCATTGTGCACAAGAGCTTCCTAGGGCATGATTTCTACACACACACAAAAGAACTACATGGAGTCTAATATGTAGTGCAATGTTTGGTCGTAAGTTTACTCTATCGAGTGATCACGGGGTCGGTCGACTCCCCATTTACATATTTATTTTTTAGGATTTGATGCATTTTTGGGTTTTACATAGTATCCTTTTTTTACAAGCTATGGGTGAATTTTGTGATCATCAAGTGATACACAGGTGATCAAAAGTGACAACCTCGTGGCATAGTAAAATTTATATTTCAACCATTTTCACGGTCATGGGTACCAAAGAAATGTCTTTAGTGCTCAGTGCCCTAGTCTAAGCTCATCTGGAAGCTCCATAATTTTATAGAGGTAATTGTGAGAGTTTTCTCCACCTGGTCATTAGTTGTGCTAGTCCATATTATCTTTGGGAAAACATGAATCAACTAATCATTTATTTCCTTCTCTTACACCTAGGGTTTCAATATTTTATCTATTTTATTACTTGTGTCAAAATCAGTACTTAGCATTTATTTATCATACGTTACTATGCAATTAGGGTTTTGCAAAATTTATATTTTTATTAAATTAGATGATGTTGTTGTGTAAGCTGAATTGTGTGACCTTTACTAAAACGTTGAATGTGATGCTCACTTCTCCCAACCACTTCTTGATTTCAAAAATCCCATCTTCCAAACTTTTACAACTCTAGCATTTACATAGTCTCTCCTGATCAAAATTTTACTCAATGTTTTCCTTTCTCTCCCATTGTCACCCATGTTATTGCACCTTCTTCCACTCCTCCTATAACAAATGATAGTATTATTGGAAATTATATGATTGATTATGTTCTTGGTTGTGATACTATGGGTGCAAATACTTCTACTTCTAATGTTGAAAATGTACATATGCATGATGTTATTTCTACTAGTAGTCAAGATGAATGTAAAGTTGTATCTCCTACTCTTCCTACTTCTACAAGTGTTTCTAATGAATGCAATGATAGATCTGATATTAGTTCTCCTACAACTTCTTTTTATGTTGATGATAGTCTTGATGAACTACTTGCTTGTGAAGATATATTTGATAACTATGTAGACTATGTTATTGATCATGAACATGTTCATAATGATGTTACTTCTCTTAATACTGTTGAATTTGACTTTACTACCCCTCTTTCTTCTCTCTTTGAAGTTACTCATAATTATTCTACACCTCTTATCACATCTTCTGATTCTACTTCTAGCATTCCTATAGATATTCCATGTTCCTCTCCTCTTCTCACACCTCTTTCTTCTACTTCTAAAATTGTTGCACATGATGATTCTACTCCTACTATTAGTACACCTATTATCACATCTTCTAATTCTACTTCTAGCATTTCCATTGATAATCAACGTTCCTCTCCTCCTCTTCCACCTCTTTCTTCTTCTTCTACAGATGTTATTCATGTCTATTCCACTATTCCCACTAGTACACCTCTTATTATTTCTTTTGAATCTCTATCTAGCGTACCCATAACACCTTCATGTTCTTCTCCTCCTTCCACATCCACTCCTTCTCACATTCCCATGATCACTCACAATGGAAAGATCCAACCTCTCAATATACCTCTTACTTCACCTACCATTCCTTCACATGATATCTTATCTCTCATGCATGTTGTTGGCACGTTGCAATCTCAATTTCATACTCTTACTCTTGAAAGTAAATCCTACTATGCTTCCATTGACAATAATTCTTTGTATGGAAATCCCATTCCTAAAAAGATTCACAATTCTGCTTTTCCAAAGGACTTCATCATGCCTAATTTCTCATGTTTTGATGGCACTGGAAATCCTTATCTACATCTTAAGCATTATCAAGCTGTCATGCATGCTTATTCTAATGATCGCTTATTACTCAAATCATTCTATCATAGTCTTGTTGATCATGCTCTTCAATGGTACACTCATTTGCCTTATGGGTCCATTAGCACTTATTATGATATGGAGGATGTTTTTCTTAGGTAATTTATTTCTAACAATGGTCCTAAAGTCACTTATGAGCACTTGCCTAAATTAGATCAAGGAAAGAAAGAATCAATTATATACTACATTTTACGCTTTAATTCTTATATGCATCAGTTATTATTTGAGCCTATTGATTTAGAAAATCAATTTATCTTTTTGTGTCTTAATTCCTGCATTGAAAGAAAAACTCTTATATGATACATGTGAATATTTTATGCTCTTATGTTATAAATTTATTGATCTAGAACAAGATTTAATTGTTGCACATGTTATATCATCCCCTTCCACTTCTTCTACTACTTCTACCACTTCTTCTACTACTTACGCACTTTCTTACTTTTTCTCCTATTCCATCCATTAATCTTCCTCCATGTAAGCATCATTATTCTCCGTCACTTTGCATTTGTGTACACCTAAGTATTCTCTTCCACCGTGTCGGCATACACCTAATTCTTCTCCACCTCCTACTCATGAACCATTGTAATTCACATAATACAAAACCTCATGGTGTCTTGCATGCTTTGTTTGACAAGCACGTAATTTTCTTACCTTCTACGATAATCATCCACCTCATGGTGTGCAAGCATAGCATGACTTGCCCTTTCTGTAATTTCCACCACATCAATGGCCATCGTAATAATGATTGTTATGCTCTCTATAATCAATTACAAAAATTAGAAGATAAATGTTTCATTTATTTTCACTTGACATCTCATGAGTGCTCTCTTCTCCTATTATGCATAATCATGTTTCCACCTCTATTCATTTATCTCCTTCACCTCCATCTAAAGTTGTCATCTATCCACCTCCTAAGGTTATCATCCATCCACGTCCTCCATCCACTCCACCTATGGTTGCATCATCTCATTCTGCACAAATTGCTACATTACCTCATTGGCATCCTAAGCCTCTTGCTTCCGCACTTCCTCCTATTACATCTTCTATTCTTGGTCCCATTCCATCTAGCATATGATTTGGCACCTATTCTCACATTGTTGTCACTACACATGTTCCATTTATGCCTTGCAGACTACTTAATCTTTTGTAGATGATACCCACTTCCCATTTCATTACCCTATGATGCACTCTCATGTTATGGTTCACACTTTCCTATTGAGGGAATACTACATCAGTGAACCTTTCCCTTCACTCCTCACACTCAGTGCTTCATGTTATATCTTTCTAGCATACATTTACAAACCCATTACCTGATGACACACTTGAGTTCTTAAGGTTATTACATGACTATTGAGGAATTTGTTACAAAAATGAACCTCATTATCACATTGCGGGAATCACTCTTCTTCCCCCTTTCATCATTCATCACATGTTATATCAACATGCTCTTACATATTCTCAATATATAGCTATCAACATATCATTATCTTAATCTCTTATATATCACATTACATCGGCAATGAGACATTCTTTTAGTCATATCATTATACTACTCATTCATATAAAAATCATCTTCAATTCACTACTTACCTATTATATCCACATCATGATATGTTTCAAATATTCAACAATCAAGACAACCATTTCAACAATGCATACAACATCTAGCAAATCAAAGTACATATGATAACCATCACATCAATACAAGTACATAATACATATGATATCCAAACACACACACACACACACACACACACACACACACACACACACACATATCATGTTAAAAATCATAGTAAAAAAACTACAACCATTAGGGGCAAGCCCCCATGCATCAATACAACCATAGACATCATATATCATCCTCACTATCATTATATACAATCACGGGATCTCTAAAAATAGATGTTTCTTTGCTCGATCTACGCTTACTAATCACGGCCTCTATATCTATCTACCTATCTACGTAGTATAGCCACTTTTCCTCCTACTCCGTGAATCAACCATGTAGCTCCACATATCTCTCGAATACATCCTGAGCTAGGGATCCTCCTCCTACGGCCTACCTAACTTTCTCTGTTGTTTCACGAGCCTCATCACTTCACTTAATAGCATAGTACATGTGGATACCACTATATGCACCAGCATTTTCGAAAAAATGGGCATTCTCGCCCATAATCACATCCACTCACTCTAGCATGCCTCCTTCCACAAGCACATTCGGCGGCGTTTTACGTCGATGCCAATGTGTATCGATTAATCCAAAATCAACAACCAATAGAATCACCTACAACCATACAATAACACATTAGTTACTACACACATTTATAATATCTAATAACCAAGCAACAAGTGACGGTTATTAAATACCAATGATTAATACTTACGCTTCGCTAGTGTTACTACTAGGCCATCTCTATCGGGGTAGGCACTACCCCTACTCCTCCAACTATTGGTCCACCAGTACCTCTAAGCACTACTCTAAATCGCAACACCCATCGATGTGTTAACAATCACGTATCTTAGGCCTAGTGCATCCCACGTCATTAACTTATATCAACTCTCTATCTGCATCTACCTCATCTAGATCGGGATGCACAAGTTTCACTCCTTTCGGTGGGGCCTCGCTCACGCTTATCTCATAACTTTAGTAGATCTCAACCATATATGTGGCTCTGGGGGTACATCCTGGGCCATACAAAACTATCTAGATACTCGATCACTCTTGAATAACTATATTACCCTAGGGAAGTGATCCTTTAACCACATGGTGTGACAAATGTACCGCATCTCTACATCATCCTCTACCCATCCACCATAATCTCTATAAGGTTTTTATATAATGGTCCTAGTGCCCATCGATCTAACATCAACCTATAGGTATTTGTACCCACCCTCCTACTACATGTGTCTACATACCTCACTCAAAATATCTCAGGCCTACCCCACTCTACCTGTGGCCCACTAAATGGCCTCATTATCACAATGTACTCATATGCCCATACGTGCAACAAATTCATGGTCTGCTATTCCACCTCTATGATCCTCTTGAGTGAATCTATACAAGTATCTATACATGTGGGCCAATACACACCACACCCATACATATCTAGTCCCATGCTCCTCTATACTACGAAAAATATCATGCATCTTATACAATATACCAACCCCGCCACCCCTCTTGCCCTTTGATGATGCCAAAATCACTATTATAAACTTCTACAACCACAAAACACTGGATCTTACTATCGCATCTAAACTAATATGAGTATTTGTTTGTATATGTGTCTATGTGAAATACCACCTCGCTACGCTCATCAATCTCTAGGCATCCACTACATACATCACTTATGCTCTCTCGTATATAATAGGTAGGCGTTGTATCCTATATAAATCCTCTGAGTCACTATCATCTCACCCAGTAGGCAACTGAGAATGCACATATATATGTACACCATCTCTCATACAAAGTTGTCAACATACGCATATTATGGGGCACCTCCCCCAATCTAGAAATATGTTACAAGCTAACACGGTCCCATATATCCCACTCTGTATATGATAACCCCAACATAAGCAAAGTACTTAAATGGAAACCCTCTTAAAACTCGTCGAGTGAATATCCCTCTGTGCAACACAATACAAAACAAAATTATTCCATTAGTATACCATACATACTACAAAGAGCATTTATCATAGTGTTAACCTAGTTATAATATCGGTAGAACTTTAGTCCAATGCCTCATCCATCCTGCTCTGGGACACCGGCGCCCATGAGCGAGGTCATAGGCGCTAGAATTAGGTCACCAATGCCTAGAAGAAGCTGGGTATTGGTGTCCCTAAGACAGAAATGTTGTGGATGCTTTCGAGGTTAAGAATGCCAAAAAAATAATTAAACACAAATGTTTCAAAATAGGCATATTAAAAAAAAAAACTAAAAATGCTCATATAAATCAACTCATCGTCGTCAAATTTATGGCCGCCACTACTCTCTTAACTATTTTCAAACTCACTACTTTAACATGTGGCATCCTCACATTTAGATCTCAATTTTCACTTGAACACGGTACAAATGAATTCACTATTCACTTTCCATTATTACTATATATAGTAATTCTTATTTACCACATCCTATAGTCATTATTTATAACCACTTTTCAGCTAATATATAAACACAGTTTTCACTCATATCTTGAGCCTCGTTACTCTGTTTTCTTCCTCGTTTGTGCCATTTAAATAAAAATTCCTCCCCAGGTACCATACTATACATATTGCACAATGTTATATTCAAATATAGCACATATACTCATCGATCTACATGCATTATTACAATATCTTCTATATTATCTCTTGTTCACTTTTATCTTTACTTTCAGCTCAATGCTCATCTCTTCACCCCTCACCCTTTCACTAAAAGGGGGCATACAATTAGGATCACCTTATGATCCCTCTCAGGTTATAACATGATCAATCGATACTCTTAATATTTTACTATTGCAATATTTTTCCCGATTTTATTCAAGAAAAGGAACAAAATCATTATATACTATAACCAATACTCTCTACTATTTCAAATATATTCCCCCAAATGACCTAATCTAGGGAAAAGCACAAAAACCTCTCCGTGAGTAATTTACTAAGTACACAATCTCAAAGCAATATTTTATTATTCGAATCAAATCAATCAATCGGTACAACATAGCATACTTTAATATCTCTCCCAGATGACCTAACTTGGGAGCTACATCACTTTACTATCTCTCTTAGATGACCTAACTTGGGATTCACTTTACATTTCTATCACTTCCAGATGACCTAACATGTAAGTCATCTATCACTATACAAATCAAAACACCCGTGGGAGTGGGGGCAATGAGACATCATTTCCTTTCCTATACTACTCTTATATGGACCCTTTAATACGGAAAAATACGAAACTAAACTTAATATATATACTCTACGGTTGTTAGACCTTTTAGGAATGTAGTCATAGATGGAGAGTAAAATTAGACCTCTCTCCCCAACACTCTTCCTTTGACGGCATGATGCCTAAATCCTCCCATTTACAAACAAAATATGGTTGGTAATTGATCACTCCCTACCCCTCTCCATCACCTTGAACAAACAATTCAAAATCTCTAAAATCTCCAAATCATTTCAATTATATCGCCAAGTGCTCCTTACGAAAGTTCTTTGTCTCTACGTACGTCACATGGGTCAAAATGTTGATTCATGGTTTACCATGCTACTGATTACTACACTCTACATGCATTCTACAACATGGCTTCTCCAGGACTTTATACTGGGTATGTTCCATACTCCCTTTACACTACTTGAAATTCATTTAAATAGCGTAAAGGGGGAAATGTAGAAACAAAACCATGCACATATTACTATTTTACTATGTCATAAGTATGTTGCTTATATGCATGGATATTACGTAAGAAAAGTATTGATTAGTGATACAATCCTTTGTCCATCCACTTAGTTTGATTGTTTCTATTTTATTTCTCTTCCTCATTTGTCATTTCTATACCCGAGGTTAAGTCAGTCACGGGGATCCTATTTTTAGTATTTTCACATATGTTGTTATTTATCCTTGGACACTAGTACCCATTTGGACAGTAGCACCTAGAAACTCCTATCCATTCTGGGTGCTCATGTCCTCTTTTTTCTTTTCACTTATTTCGTCTTTGGTGGTCGGCCTTTCTAGTTTTTATCCTTATCCTGAGCTCATAGTGGGCCTTTTTGGTCACTAGTATCAAAATTCAACAAGATATCCATATATATACACAACATATACTTTATTATAATTTGGAAATTCTAAAGGGTAATGTCATCTACATATTATCACTAACATTACAAGGGACTACATTTTTGGGCTACATACACTACATAGGATGGGGAAGTGCTCAATTCCATATCACACATTTGCATCTTATCTAGTCATATCCCGCTATCTTGGTGTCATTGGCATGAGGGAAACCTAAGGACATTATTTCACACAAAAATACAAAGAACTACATGTATTCTTGAATGTAGTGCAGTGCTTGGTCATAATTTCACTCTTTGGATGACCTCTAGGGTTAGTCTGACTTCACATATTGCATTTTCATTTCAATTTGATGTGTTTTTAAGCTTGTGCAAGTAGCTACGGTTTTTGTTGTAGATTATAGTTACCCTCGGAGATCCAAGTGTTAATATCAGGTGATCAACAAGAAGTGATAATGAAACCACTGGAGACATAGTAAAAAGCATATTCCAACCTTCGTGTAATCCCGGTGTCAGGAATAGTCCTCGGTGCCAAGAGCCCTGTCCAACACTTTGGGCACCCATGTTCGGCATTATTCTCAGAACCCAAAAATTTTAGAGGATGGTTATGACATTCCCAAACCGATTCAATACTTTACATCACCCAAATTAGTTCCAGGTTGCACAAGATCCAACTAAGTCAACTCTCTCTTCTATTTGCTCATAATATTACATTTCTTGAGTGTTTAACATCTCGTATATTTAATGTATTTCATCATATATATTACTATGCAATTATATTTAATTCATATTTTATTAAATCAACAGGATATCCTTAAGAGCATGTAACTAAGGTATATCAAGATATAAGGTACTAGATCTAAGAGAACTATACGCAAAAATGAAACACATGTAGTAATAGGACCAACAATAATAGGTAGTTTAAAATGATGATAACGACAATTAAAATCACATGTAATATTTCATACATGGACGTCGAGAGATTGAAGTAATGACTAATAACAAACATATATTTATTTTTTTATTATCCAATACACCATGTATAGGTAATTGATGAATAGAGATAGGAATAGACAATATATAAAAATAAACATGTCATCTATATTAGAGTTGTAAAAAGTAATGCATGGTGTAGAAGGTAGCATGTGAGTAATAGTTCCAATCATAACATTTAATGGATGATCATAAGAGGGAGACAATGGCACCACACAATGAACATTGTGCATCGAAGTAAATGTATCACTTGTATTCTTGGGGAGTGGATCGTTGAATATATTTAACATATAACTATTTTTGTTGGTTTAGATGATTGATGGACTCACCCCATTTAATGAAATTAGAGTAAATAGGGTCTTGAAAAACATGATGAAGCTTTGTGCATCTTTCGATAGAATGTACAATACACCAATGATAATCGCACTATGATTTCGCATCAAAATTTTACTTTGAGGCTTGTTTGCATCAACTTTAGAAAATGGAGGGAGAGACATAATATTTTATTGCACTCAAGTAATTGTTTTAGTAAAATGTGAGGAGCACATACTAAACATGTAAAATATCATCGTGCATGTTGTAACTTTAGGTTAGTAATAACATTGACAATGTCTTTAGAAGAAACCTTAACATCATTAGTCTTGCCTTTAAACATAGATTTGCTTTATGAAATTTGGAATTAGATGTATTGGGAGTGCTAGCAACATACTTGAGCTTATTCATATGTAACAACTTATCTTCGCATTCTTTTAGTGTATGGAAAATATGGTCAAATAATCTAAACTTATCGAGAAACTAATTATTGTAGAGCATAAAGCAAGATTTGTGTAAAAGGTCTTGTAATTCACTATCAACCAAGATATTATTCATCTTGGTAAGCATGGTCTGATAACACAAGACATAATCATTGATATGTTCATCAGATCCTTGACATAGCTTGGACATTTGTGCATAATAAACCTTATCCCCAATGTTGATAGAAAAGTGTGCTAAAAATTGATTTTTCAATGTAGTGAAAGAGCACACAGAATGTGTGTGGAGATCATATAACCATTACAATGCAAATTCTTTAAGACTCATAGGAAATAAATTGGTAAGTAAGATGTCATAAGATGCATAATCAATACAAGCCACATGAAACAATCTAAGATGCTCTACAAGATCACATTTTCCATCATAGATAGGAATTTTACGTGCAAAAAAACCAAGAGGAAAAGGATAAGAGGCCACCTTAGGAGCTAATGGATTATGTAGTAATTGAGTGGAATCCATAACATGAGGATAATTAGATACACCTTGTTACAATTGCAAATATTTGAGCTTATAACATGTGAATATGGATTTCAAGAGCTTGTGTGTCATATGAAGAAGCATGTGAGCCATTAGATATGGGAGGGTACTAGTATCGGTGGTTGCATAAAAAGCATAGAGACACCTTTGTGCATTGGAATGTTAAGTGCCCCAAAGAAGGTGGACATCATATATGTAGGAATAGTAGATGTTGGTGGGATAAGAGAAGAGTGAGACCTCCCCAAAAGATAAGATTCATTATATGGTTGATCATGAGAAAGCTTAGAAACAAGAAGATTGTTGATAATAGGATCAATGTGATGAGGATTCTCATGAAGTTTAGCACAAAAATAGACAAAATTGCAACTTGGTTGTAGTCCACAACATTATCATTTTCATCATAATAATGTTCACTATGGGTTTCATTATCATGTAGTTGGACCTCGTGAGAAGAATCAAGGACGGGTGGATTTAAATTAATAAGCATAGGAGATGAGACCATGAGGCTAATATGCTCATGAGTAGGATGGGAAAGCTCAATATGATGAATAGGTTGATTTGTAAATTGGACACTATGTTGAAAGGGCATAGGAGGAAAACATATACAAACTGAAATAAAATGAAAATTTAAGAATTAACAATAGTATATACTTCGAAAAATAATGGGAACCCTAAGGAAACTAGGGTATAATGTTCAATTCAAGAGTCAAGTTCACCAAATGTTTTCACCCTTTTTAGATTTGGTTAAGATTTACATATAACCAAAAAGGAATGAATTAAAATCTACAGAGGGTTATTTTGATTAATTAACTTCCAACATTAACCATTCAATATCAGAATAACACATTAATACGTGTAACAAATGTACACGATATAATACAAACTCATAAATACATGGTGTTGAGTGCACTTAGTTGATTACAGATGATTTTGGAGAATTTTGGGTAATATGAATGATGGACCAAGGAGATCTAGACACGAGAATGCCTCAAAATTGAAACTATAACTGAAGATGCTCCTAGACGGGACCGTAAAGTACGGACAAGAATGCTAGTACATTATTGACATATTTGTATGTTCTTGACCTTGCTCAGACTATGATCTATAACTTTCTGGGTTTGTCACTCATTTTTAGTTACACTGCAATAACCTTAAAATGTTCTATTCAACCTTTCAAACCATAACCATAAATAGAGAGTCATGCAAAACAAACATTAGTTGTGTTGTGGGCACCCTCATGTACCATGAAACATTGGCACTACTCAAATAGGCCTCAAACCACATGTTATTCTCTAAATAACATGTGATATCTAGTTGTAGTGCAATCATATTTGACAATTTTTCTCTAATAAAGCTTGACTTGAGTTTCTCTCTTACAAATCTATTTGAGTGAGTCAATTTGGATGTTTGTAAATGTGGGAAAAAATCCTCTAGACTTAGTGGGAAGATTCATACTTGTAGATGGTGTTACCCTAGTGAATCTGCAAAGGTATTTGCAAAATGTAGGGAGCTTTGGGTTCCATTTATGCTAGGTTTTTCAATAGGAGTCCATAAGATTGTTAGGTTCTAAATGAGGTGAGTTTCAGTTTCTTATATATTCTTTTGAAGGTGATTTAAGTTATAAAGGTTGACTAAGGAGGAGTAAATGAACCAAAGAGTAATATGCAAATGAAATTTTGGGATCAAAGTGAGCAAGGGAAAACTATACACTAGGGTTAGGACCATATGACACAGACTGGCCCTAATGTGTGTTTTTAACCCTAAAGGAGAAATCTAAAGTTACAGGTATGGAAGATGACAAGTGGATTTTCTAAATGGATTTCATGCATTCAAGTCTTATAAACTACTAATTATTGAGTGTGTATGACAAAGTAAGCTAGATAAGAGACCTAGATATGTACCAAATGAGAATGGGTAAAGTACACTTGTTTTAACAAGAGAGAAATGTCAAAACCAGCAGTGTTATAGAATAGAATTACCAAATTTGAGTGTTTATAGGCACCTAATAATATTTATATAAAAAAACACAATATCTATCCATATTAAGTGATACTTTTACGCACCCTACATCCTTATATAAAACTTCACCTCTTCAATCTTGATTTGATCTTGATTACTCACAACCCCTGTCTCATTTCTAAAGGTCCACTTTGTCATCAAAATGCAAGATATTTTATTTTGATCGATCAAGACAGAACATCACTCCTCCAAATTTAATAATTACATTTGTAGACACCCCAAAATTACACTTTTGTTTCCACTTGTTCCCAATGTTATCCTAGTACACCCTATTATTCACCTATTTGTGATTAATTGATTAAATTAATTAATTAATACACATTTTACCCTTTGGATTAATTAAATTAATCCCATGTATCCTTTGTACCCCTTTAGTTGAGTTAATTATTATTTATTAAATAAATAATTAATTAATTAAGTGTGTGCACATCCTAGTCATCTGCCACTTGATCAAACATCCACCTAGACTCCACTTAGACTCCTATCCTTATCCTAGTTAACTACACTTCTAGAATCCTAGAAAGGTGGGGAAATTAAATTGCATGTCTGACCACCTTTCCGGATGCATTTTTTTGCAATTAATTCATTTACTTCCCCCGACACTATTGTAACTTCCCACATTGCTATTTTAAGCATATGCATTTACCCATTTGTAATCAATTTCAACTACTTTTGCCTCTATAAAATATAAGCTTACATTCCTTACAATTCTCTTGAATTTGGCGTACAAAAACTCTGTTGAATTCATTGTGTTGGTAGCAATTGCATTCAAAGTTTGGAGAGCATTCAAGAGCACCCACATTCATCTCGACATTCATTTGCAAGGTTTCACAGGAGACCCTTATTGAGGTTTGCATTGGAAGGTTACTGGAAGGTTTGCAAATTATTTGTTTGTCTTTCATTACTATGATTTTTCATTGCATACATTTTGGCATGCCCGGTGGGACTTGCACCCCATTTCCTTTCATTTTTGGTTTCATTTCTTATTCCTGTGTTTTATTTATTTCACAAAAATCTTCTTGTTTGTGTGCAGCTTTCACAGGTGAATTGGGAAGTTACCATTGTTTATTGTTTTACATTTGCAAGAAGGAGTTATGTTTGTGCTAAAAGCAACTTCTCTTTTAGTTTCTCCATTTTTGCATTGTGTATACATTTCTACTTTTGCATTTCTTTTCGTACTTTTTGCACAACCTATAAGCATCAAAATATATATATATATATTGTTATCCAAGAACAAAAGAAGATTTTTTGTTAGATTTTCCATTTTCTATAAAAAAAAAAAAAAATTGTTAGCTTTTCAATAAATCTAACTTAGATTTTAATCTAAAACACTAACATTTCAAACAAATTTGAAAAAAAAAAATTTTAAAACAAAATTATTAATATCTAAAGCCTACCCACCTCATCCGAGCCACCTCATAGCCCACACCCGGTTCCCACCTTACCCACCTCAGCCCAAGTCTTATCCTCGACTAAGACCTAGCCCAAACCCTCTCCCACTCTACTCCCTAGCTCTCGACCATGTTCCATGTTCCTCGTTTTCCATAGGCCCCGACCCCGACCCCGCTCACTCCTCGTGAACCCAATCCCAACCGACTTGGCTCATCCCGTACTCACCCCATCTCAAACACATTCGTCTCGAACTCACTCGAAGAACCCGACCCCTCACCTCTCGGCTCTCAGAGACCTCGGCCCTATTCCCCGAGCCCAACCCCTGCCGACCCCGCAACCCAAATCACCTCAACTCCACCCTCTACCTCACCCACCAACCCAAAATCCCTCCCTAACTCTCCTTTCCCCTGTCCCAAACCGAGCCCTCTATCTCGCTACTCGCCATACCTTCACACACCAACAAATCAATTTTACAATGCATTCAATTTTTTAGTTTATATTCTCTATGTTTATAGTTTTATGTTAAGTTTAGTTTCCAACATAGCCTTTTCCTATTTTAATTGAGTATTTTCCCTTTTTTATTTAGTTTCTTTACCTATTTAGTTACATTTCTCGGTTTGCTTCCTTACTTTGATTATTAATTTCTTAATTAGTTTATTTCCTTTGTTTATCTAATTAATTCCTTTGTTTATTTTATTAATTAATTTGTTAGTTTATTTCATTTTTTATCTAATTCATTAGTTTGTTCTATTTAATTAGGTATTTTCCACTACATTGTGATCCTTTCGTTAGTTAGACTAACTGTGTAATTTGATTTTGCAGGGTTCGTGGAAGCTTTTAATCACTATAGGATGTTACTTGTCAACGTCGAAAACTTAGTGTTATTGGACTTTTTGGTTCAATTTTTGTCACATTTTTAATCTCATGTATACACGTTTCATCGTTTTTGTTTATCGACTAACCCTTTCTAATGTGTTTTTGCATACTTTTCCTTTATCATTTTCTTTTGTTTTTGTGAGACTAATGCAACATGATCACGCGTATGCTCTTCCCTCGTGCTTTCTAAGCAATCTTGGGAATCATAAATGTGGTCGTTTCTTCTAGTTTATAGGGAATTAACATTTCACTTAACCAAAGCTAACCCACATGTATGTTTTTTCCTCACACTTTTTAAGCGATCTTATAAATCAAAAACGTGGGTTCGCTTTTGTTTTCTTGTTTATTTGTTTTATTTTTTTACCTCATTCGGAAAACTTTCTAATAATTGTTTGTAGGACCCACTCTCACACAAGGTGGATAAAACATTCAAAAACTACTAACTGCAGGTTTCCAAAGGAGTACAACCAAACCACATTAAAATCAAAAGATAAAAAAACACCACATTCAAAACACTATATTTGTAGGTTCGGTTAAGAGCTACGGCTCGATCGCTTAACTAGAACATAACCCCCTTGGCATAAGCCTTAAGCTACAAAAAATGGGGTGGTTATAAGAACCCCAAAGTAGTCCACACCTTAAGGGAACTGGTGGATAAAATGGGAACCTTTTTATCCTACTTGACTAGTAAATCCTTATGAGTTAGAGTCATGGATATCCTTAGTGGCGACCCTAGTGCGATTCATTCTAAGCAAGATCTTTTCTCAAGGTTTCAAAAGGGGGTAAAGTAAAGTTGCCCACTACCTAATAATAGCATCGCACTCACTCAGATATACTACGACACCTAGTTGAGAGAGCCACCTAGGAAGCCACACCTTGTCCAAGCCAATCTAAGATAGAGGCCACAACTTTCATTTCACCATTTTTCATTTTTCTCGCATGTTACACACTTGTGTTTCACTTTTATCATTCACATTTTCTCTCTCATCCATCTTGTCACTTTGTACACGTGTCTAAGTCTTGGGTTGTGGACATCCATATTCACACTTAAGAACTTTCATTTTCATCTAAGTCTTGATGTTGTGATACTCGCTTTATCACAGTCAAGCACTCTCTTGATCACCTTGATCTTTCATCATCATAAGTCTTAAGTTTAATATTATTTTTTTGAACTCTAAGCATTCCCCATTCTTACATTATCACATTTCACATTTACTTTCTCAACTTATTAACATTCTTCACTATCATTCTCTACTCACTCTTACGTCGTCGCATTTTCACATCCACTTTGTTGAGTTGTGACGTCTTCCATTTTTTATCCTATCATCTTACATTGTCATACTTTGCAATCATTTTGTTGCATTGTTGACATCCTCAATATTTCTTCACTTCTCTCATTAATAATTCACTTTATTTTAATTTGAGGTCACTAATCCCTTACTTCCCCCTTGTCTCTTATCTCCATTTTTTTGAGATTCGGACCTTTTTCTCATCGTTTATTCACTTCTTATGATGACCTTTCCCTTTTCATTATTTTAGTGATTTCACTTCCTTGTCATGTCTTATCTTTTAACACACTTTTTGTTAAGAGTTGACATTGATCATCATCTTCTTAAGTCTCCCTGTTACCATTCATCTTGTTAAAATTTGAGAAAATCCATCATTTTCTTTTAAGTCGCTTCACTTTACATGTTTGTCAAGTAATTTAGTATCATCCAATGTGTTTTAAGTCTTGTCTTGTCGCACTTACAATTGTCACAAGTTGAGCATGCTAACCTTTCATCTCTCCCTCTTTACATTCACTTTTGTAAAGGATCGTAAAATCATTTCAAACCTCTTCATATTTATTAACACTCACTTTGTTAAGAATCATCTAAACTAACATTTCAACCCATCTTCCACCTTAACATCACTCATTTTTGTTAGGTGTTGCAAAGTCCCCTCTTTTCGTCACTCTTATCACACATTTTGTTAGGAGTTGATCGAATTCATCTTGTTACGTCTTGTCTCCCTTGACATTCATTTTTGTTAAGTGTTGAGCATGTTTCACTTTTCCCCCTTTTTTGTCATTTCACGTTTCACTTTTCCACCCTTTTTACATATTTTCATCACTCTTATCATTCTTTTTTATTACGAGTTGATCACGTCCACCTTGTTAAGTCTCTCTTCCTTTAACACTCATTTTTGTTACGGAATAGAGCACATATAACTTCTCGCCATCCCTTTTTCCCTTTACTATCATTTTGTTAAGAAATAGGCACTCGACTAACCTTTTTGCTTCTTCCCTCTTAGCACTCATTTTCTACTGAGTCAAACTTTTTCCATCTTCTTCCCTCTTCCATCTTAGCATTCAATTTGCTAGGAGTCGAGGTTTTCAAACATTTTCATCACTTCTATATTATCATTCACTTTGTTAAGGGTTGCGTTATTCATCGTACCTTTCTTCACTCTACCTCATTTCTCATTACAATGGTGGATTTATACAATTCATCCTTTTCCCAAGAATGGAAAATGATGAAAGATGTAATTGCGGGTATGTAAAAACAATGCAAATAATTCAATTTTGATGAATTGTGTCCATACCCTTTTAACATGGACATCTTACGCATACCCTTCCCATAGTATTTTGAGACACCCAAATTCGACAAATACAAGGGCAAAACTGATCCAAGATAGCATATCAAAGAATTTTCCATAACATGTCACGAAGTGGCATATAATGATAGATTTCTCTTGTGCCTTTTTCCTATAAGTATAGGAGGAAAAGCTTTGGATTGGTTCTTACACCTTCTAAAGGGATCTATCACCACCTTCATGGACCTCTCAAAGAAGTTCGTCAAACATTTTTCTTTCAACCTCACCCGCAATAATCACCGTACTAGAGCTTCTCACGATGAATCTTGGTACATCAACCATAACCACAATATCATCACTGCCGGTGTCATGAATAATCACAACATTCCCAACATACATGACCAATTAATCAAAAATCCAATCATACAACCTAGCAAAGACACTACGCCATGCAAAGTTAAATGTAAGTTTACACCCCTTGGAAAAAGTCTCTCTAGTGTCTTTCATCAACTCAAAGTGGCTAGGATGATAAAATATCCCCTTACAAGACCTTGGATTGAAGGATAACCTAAGCCATATTGGTACAAACCTCATGCATATTGTGATTTTCATCGTATTGATGGACACTCAATAAATAAGTGTGTGCACTTTAAGAATTATGTCCAAGACTTAATTGGACGATGAGAGAGATATTTGTAGATCTTGACGATGAAGCTCTTGCAACCGATGACATGTCAACTTCCACACCTTCAAATGAAGAGTTGACTGTTATTCCCACTTCTATTCAAACTAACATTCCACGAGATCATGACGAAGGTCAAGTATCTCCCCTTTCAAACCAATCTATTTCTTCTACAGATTTTCTTATATCGGTCAAACAGACATTGAACCTATTTTGGACAACAATCTTCTAACACCTGACGAGAGCTTGAATTTTCTCCAAGACTCTCCAATAACCCTTGACATAACAAAAGAGGGTCCTTCATCAAGCACAATTGAGCTTCATTCCATTCTTCCCATTCCATCTCCTATGCCTAACATCTCTAGTCTTGTTGTTGAAATACAACCACAACAAGCTTGGACACTTGCATGACAACGCAACCTTCCATGTCCATTATACCTCACATGATCCATCCTGCAGGAATCTCATCAATGATGATTCCTACCTGTCAAGACATCTTCATACATACACTCTATGAGGTACGTATACCCAAGAATGTCCTTATACAACCATTTCAAGCTTTAATTGTAAATCTTTCATCAAATCAACTAACTTACAACCTAGAAGGAGCAACATTGAACATCTCCTCTCTACGACCTATAAAGAGTCTTGGGTATACATCTAGAGATCAATCCTTCTTTCCTCGCGCTATTTCGCTCATAGGTGAATATGTATCTCAACATATTCCTTGCATTGACAATATTCTTCTAACATCACATATGTATTTCGATCTCATCAAAAACTCATCTAATCACACATACTTTAACTTGGAACTTATCCACCTAGATCTAGTACTTCAAGACCCATCGAATCGTTTGATTCAATCTTTTGACTTGGCTCCTATCTACCCAAGTCTCATATTACAGGACTTATCAAAACTTTGGATTCACTCCTTTGACTTGGCTCATGTCCTCCAAGTCTCGTATTTTAGGACTTATCAAATCTTTTGATTCTCTCTCTTGACTTGCATTTCGTCTACAAAATTCTTGTATCTCAGGACCATTCAACTTCAATAAACATGGACATCTTTCTTGATGAGTCCATTTCAACTCCTAAACATGTTCAATTATTTAAAAAGCAAAAAAGAGAATAAAACTTTGTATTAGAGCATTGTTTTCCAATCGAAACAAAAAAGTGTGTACAAATAATGTTAGGCATTCCATCTATTGGAAAATACCTTAATCATACCATTATCATATACTCACCTTCTTCACCTATTACAACACATGTTAACCTTGTTCCTCTTAGGAATTATGTGTCTCATCTTTGTTATGGTTCTTACCATTTCAGATCTTTTTACCTACGGTTTTGTCTCGAAGCTTACTAGTGGTGAATTCCTCCTTTCAAATAAGCTCTCTCTTTAATTGAAAGTACTAAAATTCTTTACTCGGTCCTTTTTACTACCCATCTCAATCTACGGTGTTAAACCCTTGTGTCCTACTAGTTGCATGAGGCTAAGACTTGGGGGCAAAATTTTCCTTCCCAACAAGCATGCTATCAACATATAAGGCAAATTAAATCAATCAAAAATACAAAAAAATTATAAAATCAATACACCTTTCATCCTTCACAGTCTTCGGTGATAAGCCCATACTTTTACTACTGTGATATGAGACTAGGAGCGAAGAAAGCCCTCGCTCACCTACCTTTTGTCTTCGGTGTTGAACCCTTTCCTTTTATTGATGGCATGGGGAAACATGTAGGGGTCCTTCATAAAAAAAAATCGTTCAATAAAGCCTTTATGACATCTAAATCAAAGTTCTTAATAAAAAACATCCCAAGAAGTAATTTAGCTCTCATGTTAAGAGAGACACCAATTTCTTCAACCAGATTTTTCCAATCAGTAGGCCATCAATGGATCTAAGTCAAGTCAAAACCTATAAAGTGGAATCATCTTGTAATCAGTCAGGTAATCTTGACTGGAGATGAGTTACATTTTTCTCATACAGATCATTGTTACAGCTTGTGTCATCACATCCTTTCTCTTCACCTTTAATATCACTATTTGTCTCATTTTCACATCCTTTTTGGCTCTCGGTGATGAGCCCTCACATCTTCCTAGTTGCGTGGAGCCATGAGCAGAGTGACACACCCTATCATTTTATCATCTACATTTCTGCCAATGGAATGGAATGCTTTTAATTATTTGCACCTGCTTTCAAGTAGTGTACCTTTTTACCAAGTTGTAAAATACCAAAAAAATTCGCAAAACTTCAAAAACAATATAAAATTGTTCCAAAACCAAAAACATTATAAAACTATTCTAAATACCAAAAACAATATAAAATTGTTCACAAAAAAAAACATACAAAATGTTTCGAAAATGCTTTTCAAAAAAAAACTCTCACAACAATGTATTTTTTGTTCACCATTTTCTTCATCTGATTGTTCCCAATCATCTTTTCCAATCAATCAAGCCACTCTTTGCGATGTAAATTTTCTTAGGGACATCACTTGACTTTGGATTTCTCTTGGGGGCATCTTGTCATCTATATATATTCACTTCCTCATTAGATTTTTTTTGTACATTGGTGTTTTTTTGTTCACTAGCTTGTTTGCTTGTTGAAAGTTTGTACATATGGAATTTTGTATTGTATAGTCTTAGCTTAGTTTCTTATGTTTGATAGTTAGAATAACCAGTACTTTGTGTATCTGGAATGCACTCATAAACCAATTGCAGGGAATTTATTCACATCCTAGTTCACATATAACTTTGGTGTGGTTCCTTCTTGTTCATATTGGGTTTCTTTCTATTGTTTATTTTATATATTTTTTTCATTTGCATGTGTTGTGTTTTCCTCCTGGTTTATTTAAGACATGGATTATTTTCATTTTTGTTTGTATTTATATTTCAAACTTTTCAAAATTCAAAAAATCTATAAAAAATCAAATATTTCAAAATAAAAAAATCAAATATTTCAAAATAAAAAAATTAAATATTTCAAAAATCCAAAAAAATAAAAAAATACAAAACTTTCAAACAAACATTCACTTATCACAGAAATCCTACAATTGGAAAACACTTAAAGTGAATCATTTAACATCACAAATACAATCTTGATAAACGTCATAATTTTATCTATTACCCTAGTGATAGTGTCAATCTTACAACTATCACTTTTCTTCCCTTTGCATGATATGCCAACTCTACTTGGGGCAAGTCACAAAATTGTTTTTCCTTCGTGATATAACTTCACCTGGGGAAATTTCAACTTTGATCATTTGCACAATGGATTCAAGCAAGAGTGTCATAAGGAGTCTTTTTAACTCTGCTCTTCCAGTTTAATCTTATTCCCACTTGGGAGAATTTGTATCTACTTAATCATCATTGTGGCATGCATTAGGGGCATGACTTATTGTCTTCTTTTTCAACTTTGTGTTGCATTGTTTATGTTTACTCTTTTTGGACCACTTACAAGTAGTGTGATTACATCTTGGTTCCTTTATAACCTTGATGTTGGCACCTACTTTGTATATTGGGTTTGTTTTCCTTTTTATCTTTTCTTTGTTGTGTGTGTTTGTTTACGTGCATCTAGGTTAACCATCTTGATTCTTTTATAATCATGGTGACAAATCTATTGTCTGTGCCAGTAAAAATCAGGTTGCTCTAAAAAATTACTCTCCAAATGACACTCATGCTACGAGCACAATCCTTTCCCATTCTTGTTCTACTCCCTTGTTTTCCTTCCTATCAAGTGGTTATCTGCCACTTTGTTGTGCCATCCACCCACTTGAGAGGCCATTCCTTTACCATTCCGCTTGTTGGGGCATCTCAATGCTTCACAATTTTTCCACTCACCAATATACATCGTTAACTATCTTTAAAGAATTATTACTTTGCAATAGCACTTTAAAGAGGGGAAAATGTAGACACCCCAAAATTACATTTATGTTTCCACTTGTTCCCAGTGTTATCCTAGTACACCCTGTTATTCACCCATTTGTGATTAATTGATTAAATTAATTAATTAATACACATTGTACCCCTTTGGATTAATTAAATTAATCCCATGTATCCTTTTGTACCCCTTTAGCTAAGTTAATTATTATTTATTAATTAAATAATTAATTAATTAAGTGTGTGCACATCCTAGTCATCTTCCACTTGATCAAACATCCACTGGACTCCACTTAGACTCCACTTGGAATCCCTATCCTTATCCTAGTTAACTACACTTCTAGAATCCTAGAAAGGTGGGGGAAATTAAATTGCATGTACAACCACCTTTCCAGATGCAAATTTTTTACAATTAATTCATTTACTACCCTTGACACTATTGTAACTTCCCACAATGTTATTTTTAGCATATGCATTTACCCGTTTGTAACCAATTTCAACTACTTTTGCCTCTATAAATTGTAGGCTTACCTTCCTTACAAATCCTCTTGAATCTGAAGTACAAAAACTCTATTGAATTCATTGTGTTGGTAGCAATTGCATTCAAATTTTTGAGAGAATTCAAGAGCACCCACATTCATCTCTAACATTCATTTGCAAGGTTTCACAGAGACCCTTATTGAGGTTTGTATTGGAAGGTTACTGAAAGGTTTGCAAATTATTTGTTTGTCTTTCATTACTGTGATTTTTCATTGCATACAACATCAAATAGGTTGTCTACATCCAACATTCTACAAATAAATTATGATTATGACATCAAAGTTTGATATACCAATGGTTCAAGTTTTCAAAGTTTATATCATATACATCTTTATTGGAAATTTGATCTAATTTTTATTTCCTTATGTTTATAAAATTTACCAATGATATTGATGTGGATTTTCAACCATAAGTGTCCCATGATCAATAGTTTTAAGTTTACATTTCATTTTCCTTTTTATCCAACATTTGTTAATACTAGATTTAAAGGAAGGCAATCTATAATACCCTAAATTTGGTTTGAGGCACTTAATAACAACACTTTTTGTATGTTTTTAATATTTGGTCCAATACCACATATTTAGCCTTATTTATGGATATTTCTTGATTTTGATCAGTTTCTTGTTCATATGTTGTCTTTATTTTCTAGTATAACATTTTTTAAACCATTTGCACTCTATAAGCAAAGTGAAAACTTAGCTAAAATGAAAGATGAGCAGATAAACACAACAAACCTTTCTCCAAGCTCTTCCTTATAAACCTCGATGATAATATAGCCGAAGTATAAAACTTTTAGAATCTTTAAATGGTCAATTTGTGGGTGCTCTAAATTATTCTCCAAATGAGGAAATGGCAATGCTATGAGCATATTTGGACATATGGAATGCAAATTTGAATAGTAATTTTGGTAGAGTTTAGTTGTAATTGCACAAAGCTTCCAAGGATCCTTTTGCAAAGGATATGGCCTGATATTTATAGTTGAGGGAGAGACCATGGAAATTGGATCATAGTTTGAATAAGTTCCAGGATCATGATTACATTTTCCTAAAATAACAAGTGGATTTGGTTTTTGTAGTTGTAACTTTGAAGTGGCAACGAATATTTGGCTGGTAGTAAGATTTCATTCAAGAAAGTGGTGTGACGTTCAATTTTATTGCCCCATCCTTTGTAGGATTCTAGAAGTGGAGTGGAGTGAAGTGGTCTAATATAGTAAAGTGGATTTTAAGTGGAGGATGACAAGGAAAATAGATTTAATTCTATATAAATAATTAATTTAATTAGTTATGAGGTGTGAGAGGATAAATTAACTATTTAGTTAAATAAATATTTAATTAAATTATCTAAAGGGTGTGGGAATTAATTTAATTAATTCTAGAAGTATAGTAGAATTAATTTAATTAATTCTAAAGGGTATGATATAACTAATACCAAGAATAGGCTAGAAATAGGTATGTATTTTTAGGGTGTCTACATTTGCCCCTCTTTAAAGTGTTATTACAAAGTAATGTCATTTTAAATATAGTATACACATGTAGATTGGTGGGTGGAAGATAGGGAATTTGATGAAGAAATTAGATGCCCCAATAAGTGTGGATGTGATGGAACATTGAGATGCCCCAGTGAGTGTAGATGATAAGGGAATGCCCCCTTAAGCAGATGAGTGACACAACAAAGTTGTGGACAACCACTTGATAGGAAGAAGGGAAAGGAAAAGGGAGGTAAAGGAAGAGGGAAGGAATTTTTCTCATAACATGAGATTTCATTTAGAGAGTGAAAGTTAGAGCAACCTTATTTTGTTATTACACAATAGAGTTGTCACCGTGATTATGAAAGAATCATGATGTTTAACTTGTTATGTGTGTAAAATAAACACACACAACAAATAAAAGTGAAAAAGGAAAACAAACCCAATATACACAGTAGATGTAGGCACCATGGTTATAAATGAACCAAGATGTTAACATATTACTTGTAATTGGTCCAAAGTAAAACAAGAGACAACAAACCCAATATGCATTGTAAAAGTATGCATAATGGCTATAAAAGAGTAGGGAAAATAAAGAAATACGTACAATTGGTCCAAAATGATAACAACAATGCAACACAAATTTTGAAATAAAGACAATTGACTTTTCCCTTAATGTGTTCCATAATGATAAGTAAGCGAGGTTTGAATACCTCTAAGCAACAATAAATGCAAAGGATTGAATCGACCAAAGAGAAAAGTAATCTTAGATACTCCTCATGATATGCTTATCGGATCCCATTGAAGTGTAATTTGAGATGGAAAGGGATCATTTCCCCAAATCACGAGAACTAAAAATGCATTGGAGAGAATGAGATCTGAAATTTCCCCAAGGATACGTGAAAGAAACAATTGATTTGACTTGCCCCGAGATATGATTCTGGCATGCAAGGGAAAAGAGTAGTTGGAATGATTGTGTTGATTTTTTTGGTTTTTGGATGTATTTAAAAAATAAAAATTGGAAGTTGTGAACTTCACATGTGTGTGTTTGAATATTTTATATTTTATTGATTCAATTTTAATATGGCATATGTTAATTAACACCATGATTAAAAGCATACACAAAAGAAATTGTAAAATAATGACAAGATTGCAAAACAAACCCTTATGCATACAGTAATATAGATGCACCAAGATTATAAACAAACCAAGATGCTAACAAGACTACTTACACAAGATTAACATCTAACAACAACAATGTAACACAACTAATAATAACAACATGTGACTATTCCCCTAAAGTGTTCCACCATGAAGAATAGATAAATATGAATGCCCCCAAGCGATATCTTAGAAACACAAGGGGATTAGATCAGGCTGAAGAGCAAAGTAATCTTAGATACTCCTCATACTACTCCCTTCAGATCTCATTGAAGTTTGATTTGTATTGGATTAAATCATTTTTCAATGGAAAGACATTAAGATGCAAGGAAAACATCAAAACCAAGTGTGCCCTGAGAGAAGTGATATTGTGAAGGGTTAATTGATTGTTTTTCCTCCGAGCATGGATATATGTCACGGGAAATAAAATATATTAAGATGATCTGGAAAATCGGTAGGAGTATCGTCAAATAGCGATATTCTTGAATTGTGTTATGCGATTCTTTGAGATTTTTTCAATCGGTTTTGAATGTTTTGCTTTTTGATCTATATAATTTTTATTTTTCCAAGTTTAATATTGTTTTTGGGATTTTGTTGAACATATTTGAATTTTTTTGGATTTTACATGTCAACAAAAAGGAAAGGTGTTCTTGATCTATATTAAGCATGACACAAATGGACAAAATCGATGAATACCATATGATGGACTAAAAATGGAAGTGGGTGAAAAGGACCAGCATAGAAAGAGACTCACATCCTAACTAGGAGGAACACGCAACATAAGATGATGTAGGATGAAACATGAAGTAGAATAGGGGAAAGGATGACATAGAAAGTTGTACTAATATGCCCCCAACACTAAGGATACTCTTAGAGGATCAAGAATAAAACTTCTTGGATGAACCATATTTATGGGATCTTTAAACTCTTTTGCATCTTTATCGGACATCTATATGCCCTGGATCCAAACTTGGTAGTAATAATGTAAGTTCTTAACCAATTAGGTTCGAACTTGCCTTGTTTTCCTTATTCTTTAGTAGTATTATTTTGATTCTCTTTAAGAATAAGGTCACCGACCTCAAACTATCATGGTTTAATTATCTTGTTGTAGCTTGATTGGAGTCGGTCTTGATATACCTTTAAGTGATCCAAGGCATGAATGTGCCTCTCATCTAGGAGTTCTAGCTTTACAAGATGAGCTCGGAGGTAATATTATTCATGCACCAAGTGTTAGAGTGACACACGGAAGGAAGGAAGCTCAAATTCTATGAGTAATACAACTTTAGGGAGTGTATATTAGGGAAAAGGGCATGGATCTGGTTGGATTATGAAATGAGGTTCGATGAGTCCAGAGGGCGGGATATAGTTGTGTGTGTCGATTATGACTATTCTTGTCAATGGTTTTTTCCAATATTGATTTTATTATTTTATTGGAAGATTTTAATTGGTCATTGACCTTGTGGATAGTAAGGAGTTTCCCATTTGAGCTGGATATGGAATTTTTTAGTCATCACTTTGAAATTTTTGTTCTTGAAGGATGTACTATTATACGTAATAAGATATGTAGGGATGCCAAAGAGGAAAATGTTGTGGTTAAGGATGAACTTGGAAATATTTGAACTAGTAACGTAGGTGAGGAGCATGGCTCCACCCACTTGGTTAAATATTCTATGGCGGTAATGATAAAGGTGTAGCCGTTAGAGGATGTGGGTTTTATCTTTCCTACTAAGTCAAGCCCCGTCGGAAAAAGGCCATGGTAAAGTGATAGGTTGGAGGGATTTTGAGGGTGCATGAATTGGATTACCATACGGTGACATGCCTAGAACTATTTGACAAAGTTACATGCATCATAATCCATAGTAGGCCAATAATAGCCTATGCATAAGATATTTTTAGCCAAGACCATTCCACTTGTATGTGTACCACAAATACTGAATGCACTTTGACTAGTGTTTGATTCACTTCTTCTTGATTAAGACATCTTAAGAGAGTACCATCATAGCCTCTTATATAAAGGGTGTCAATGAGGATGGTGTGGCATGAAGCACATTATGCTAAGGCTCTTTTATGGGATGAGTTCATGTTTGAGGGATAGGTTTTGTCGTAGATAAATGTATAGATGTATTGATACCAAGGGATTTTAGGACCAACAATTTCACACACCATGGTGGAATCCTATAGATCGTATGTGGGCATCAAAATATGTTCGATGGGAAATTCATTGTGAGTTTGATTTGTATCAAATCTAAGAAGAGATGTGATAATATATGTTGGTTTATTTTATGTAAGAGGAACATGTTCAAATGTTATAAGCTGAAAGTATCCTTTAAGGTTGTTGACCATGCATTTAAATGGAACAAGATTATCATCCTTTAGTTTATATTCTCCATTTACCTACTTTATGATCAGAAGGGAATTTCTAAAAATTGTCATCTCTTGTAGCTGCCAAGATATAACAAAGCCTAAACCCGATATTAGAGCTTCATACTCTGCGATGTTGATAGTGCATGGGAAACCGATGTGATATGAATTAGGTATAGCATCACCATCTAGTGTGCACAACATAATGCCAAATCCATATCCATGCATACTACAAGAACCATTAAAAATCAAATTCAATGAGGGGATGAGTCTATATATAACAAATATTCATTAAGGAACTCAAAATGTGATGAGTTAATAGCCCAACGGTGGCATTGCATCTAGTTGATTTGTCGAGCTTTCCCTTTGATTGCCTTTTGATTGAAAAATTCTATGTCGAACTCACTTAAGAGGGAAATCCAGCCACACATTTGATTGCTTAAGGCGGTCGGGAAAGTAAATGTTTTAATGGATCTACTTAGTCAATAAGGTTGGTTATGTGATTTAGCAAGTAATGTCACAACTTATGAAAAGTGAATGTGACTAGAATTGGGGTCTCATCTTATTGTTGCATAAGCTTTGTCTTCTTAGGTCTCCGGCATCCCAACCTCCCCCATCTCTGTTCCCTCTCTTCCCGCACCACTTGCCGCTACCCCCATCTCTTCTCCTTCTATCCCCATCACCGCTGTTGTCACCCCTTTGCCTTCCTCTGGGCTCCTTTGTCATCCCCACACCTCTGTTCCCACCCCCTTCGCCTCCACTTCGACCAGACCTATAACTAGGTCTTCTAAAAGACTGAACCTTGATACCCCTATTTCGGGGAACGTTCCTCAGGACTTGGAAATTACTCATAACCTCCTACATATTAGTAGTACTGGTTCACAGGAGGCACACATTGAGAGATCCACAAAAAGGCTGGAAGCCTTAGAAGCTGACATGTTGCTGTTGAAAGAAGAAGTTAAAAACTTGGCAAAGCAAAAAGGTAAGAGGAAGAAGGAGGAGGAGGTTGATATTGATAATAAATAGGTTGAAGACATCTACAAAAAACTGAACTCCTTGGACAACCATCTAGGGAAAGCCAAGACTCGCCATGACCATAATATGGCTATTTTTAGTGCAATCGAAGAATTTATTGAGCAGCATGTCTGCAACGTCTCTAATCTCAGTGGAATACCAACAACTCTTTGGGGCATGGAAAAGGAAAGCAAGCAAACCATTCAATGCTAGATGTTACTGACTCTACTCATATGATGCTATATTGGCTATGTTCACCTCTTGGCAGACTATCAAATCCAGAATTGACAAAGCCGCCAAGAAGTAATTATGGATACTCTTGTTGTCTTCCTTCGTGTTTTTTGCTATTTTTTTACTATTTTTTGGCTGTTCTTCTGTAGTGTTCAAACTGGTTTGATGTTTTGGGGTAACTGCTCTTTGGTTACATTGGGTTTCTATGTCTCATCTAGATCTTGATCCTTTTTGTAATGATTTTCATTCCTATTTTGGCTTCTAGGCCCCCTTTTGTATACAAGGGTATAGTCCCTTTCAAAAAACTATTTACCAATAATAATAAAAATGTGACTGGAATCCATATTTTCTCTACCTTAGAATACTTGAGTTCATGGTCAATTAATGTTCTGTTGAGATAGTAAAACTCTTTCTCTTGTCCTCTATCATTATGTTGAGTGAGCAACACCCTATATCATGTTATGCAGTTAATGTATAAAATAACATGGGCTTATATGGAATAGGTAACATTAACACCAGTGGAGTTGATAGATATTCTTTCAATTTAGTGAAATAATATTGACATTTTTGTGTCCATTTGAACTGGACATCCTTTTTGAGAAGTTGGTTAAAATGGTGGCACTTGTCATGCAACCCGAGATATAAAGTTCTGATAGATGAATCTTCCCTTGTAATCCTTATAGATGACAAAGATTATGTGGTGGAGGCATGTCCATAATTACTTTTACCTTAATAGGATAAACCTCAATTCCTCTCTATGAGACTATAAATCCCAGTAGCTTACCTGAAGTAATGCCAAAGACACACTTTTTGTATTAAGGTGAACCTTATATTCCCTTAATCATTCAAAAATAGGCCACAAAATAGTTGGATGATCTACCTTGGTCTTGGACTTAGTAAGGATGTCATCAACATACTTTTGCATAATATCATGAAGTAGATCATGAAAAATAAGAGGAGTGTGATCTATTGGTGGCACAACCAACGATGTGAGAACGAGTAGGAGACCCAAGTTCAAGTCCCACCAAGCGTGCCAAAACGTAAGCAATGAAAAACTTAGCTAATTCTCCAAGATATTCCTTGTAAACCTCGATATAAGATTATCTTGAAGTATAAAACTTGTAGAATCTTTGAATGGTTAGATTTTGGGTGCTCTAAACTATTCTCCAAATGAGGAAATGACAATGTTATGAGCATATTTGGACATAAGAAATGCAAAGTTTAATAGCAATTTTGGTAGAGTTTATTTGTAGTTACACAAAGCTTACAAGGGTCCTTTTGCAAAGGATATGGCCTAATATTTATAGATAATGGAGATACCATAGAAAGTGGATCGTAGTTTGAATGAGTTCTAGGATCATGAATGTATTTTCCTAAAATAACAAGTGGATTTGGTTTATACATTTGTAACTTTGAAGGGGCAATGAATATTTGGTTGGTAGTAATATTTCATTCAAGAAAGTGGTTATATGTGTAATTTTATTGCCCCCACCTTTGTAGGATTCTAGAAGTGGAGTGGAGTGAAGTAGTCTAGGATAGTGAAGTGGAGTCTAAGTGGAGGATGAATAGGAAAATATATTTAATTCTATTTAAATAACTAATTTAATTAGTTATGAGGTGTGAGAGGATAAATTAACCATTTAATTAAATAAATGTTTAATTAAATTAGCTAAAGGGTGTGGAAATTAATTTAATTAATTCTAAAGGGTATGATAGAACTAATACCAAGAATAGGCTAGAGATACGTGTTTATTTTTTAGGGTGTCTACACACTTTATATAAGAGTCTCCTTACACCCCTCACATACATCTCTCCTCTTCTAATTATGAGTTCCATACCATCAATATAATAGCATACCTCTTGGAAATATTTATCCACGAACCTCTCCTCTTACTACAAACATATCCTGCACTCATGTAATAGTTACATTTTCAAAATGGTTACTCATTTTAGCAATCCTAAGTACGATTCTAGGGTTACTTGAGCACAAAAAACAATAATTTTTTTGTATAGATACAAAGGACTCTAATCAATTTAATTATCTAGGCATCAATTCATTTATTGGATATCATTATTTATAAAGAGCACATCCTTCTAAAATCTTCAAAGAGAAACCATAGATCAACCAAGAGCATAAAAGGTCTGAAATTACATGTTGCCAAGTATCACAATCAAACATGGGATTAATTCTAGATTATGTATTTTATTACTAGTTGTATCTAATCATAGAATTGTGGGAAAATTAAGTGTAGTTTGAGCCCTCCCGAGAGTATTGATACGTAAACAATGTTCATCATTATGGGGTTTGATGAATCCATACAAACCCCCTTTTAGGTCAAGCATTCAAATCCAAGGTTTGAAATAGGATAAGGAAATTTAGACTTTTTCATATTCATTATAGTATTCTAGAGTTACAGAACATCAAATCAAACATATGCGAACCCACATGGAAGAGTCAAGATTCATCCAGTTCTCCCAAGATAGATTCATAAAGACTGAAAGCATTTAGACCCAAGCCTAAAAGATATGTATGCATTTGGATTCATACCTATTTAACTCCCATAAACCACTCCACCTAAAAATTTTAGATCCCAAATTTTCTTGAGCACCTTGACAACTACATTTCCAACTTCTATCCAACATTTAAGCATGGTGCTTCACTTTCTACAAAAAAATGGGTTAATTCGTTCCATTTATATGCCTAATCAGTATTTTACTATTTTTAGACGATCAAATGCTTGAAATTACTCATTTCACATAATACAAATTTGATTAGGACTTTCACTTCTTAGTTTCTAAATTTTTGATTTCCCTCTTGATTATTTTACGCTTTGTTGTAATTTAATTAAAACAACAAATAATCGAGAAGCAGAGGCTTGTGATTTTTAAATCTTGGCTTAAATGAAAATTCAAATTCCATATGATTTTCTTTTCTTTCTATGTACACATACTTTAGAAAAAGTACTCATTGTGTATCTAATTTAGGGGAAATTGGGGATGTGTATGTCAATTACTACATTTCTTCATTTAAACATAATGTAAAAGAGATGTAATCATTGCATATATGCATTGGATGCAAACACAAAAAAATGTTTAGTTTTTAATGTGTAAATGAAAACAAAACCTACAAGAGATAAAGATTTTTTCAAACTTCACAAGACTCGTATGAATTTTACCTTAAGCATAATATATATGCAATGAATATACCCTACTTATATCATGTTTTCAAAAGTAAGAATACACTCACAAAAACTACAATTTCTTTTTGAGATGTAGAAACATGTAGGAAAACAACAAGAATCCACTCTGAAACTCCTTCAAATAACAACAAACAACACACAAGTCTCTTCTCTAGGATAGAATAAATTCTATTCAAAAATTATAGGAAGAAAAACTATGTTGATTACTAAGGACAATATGTGAACTACACCCACATAGATGAAAACCATGTATAATCAAATTAAAAAATTGTCATCTCAATCAAAAAGATACGCAAATGGTGCCAACATGAATGAATGGTACCGATATTAAATAGACCTTATCATCCCTTCTAGAACAAGACGGACATTGAACCTCTAAGGATGAGAAGAAACATAATAAACATGAATTAACTACCCCACTCACTTGGGAAAAATATCATCTACGATTTATTTTAATCTTATTTTTGGGACCATGCGAAACCTTTTCACTAGGTGGTGAAATAAGGCGAAAGTGTAAATGAAATCAGCTATTAGGCTAGGAAATATTATAAGGAAATGATTTTTTTTTCAAAATACATTTATTTTCACACAAATAGAAACGAAGTTAAATTTGGGATACAAATTCAACTATTAAAGATAAAATCTGCCATATAAATTAACGTGGATGTTCAAGGCTTTCCTAGAAATCTACCACAACAAGATGACCCACCTCTAAAGCAACAAACGCGTAGCCTTTGTAACAATAATGACTTGCATCCAAAAGGTAAGGCTTTTGAATTTCATCTACCTGATGAGTTTGCTGAAATTCTTGCATACATTTCTTAGCATATAGTTATTATTTTTTTCTTTATAGGTATCCATCCCAAGAGTGAATTTTACAAATGGACACGACAAGTTTGGGAGGAAACTAGAGGGTGGAAAATTGAATCTATAAGGGGGTTAGGTAAAGGATATGTCTTTGTTCTTTTTGCCTCCTCGATTTTTCCCAAGCAGCCCTCCAATATGGCACATGGGTTATTTGTAGTCAAGTTTGTTTTGTTTGGGGTTGGAAACTCAATTTTCACCTTGAAGGGCCATCCGATCACAATATCCCATATAGGTTTAATTCCCATTTATTAACTTAGTGTTTAGGCCTTTTCTACATGATCTTGTAAGTTAGTTGGGAAACGTCCTTTGGTGTAAAAGAGATAAAGATAAATTCTCAGGTTTGTGGAATCGTCCTAGAGTTTGCATTGAGATATACTTCTCTTAGTCACTTCCCACTTCAATTCTATTTTTTGGTCTAGGGTTTTCTCGGCTTTAATTTTTTGTGTATCTAAAAAACCTGATTTATGCTTCTACTTCCATAAAGATGGACACTTAATCCATGATTGTCCCAAATGCAAGCTCAAACAACACAGGTTGGATGAACTTTATGCTTTAGGAAGGTTTCGATCTGGTCTTGATTCCACCTAAAACACCATCTCCACCCTTAAGTGACCCTAGTTCTAATACTCTTACCCATAGCCCGAAAACTGATGACACTCAACTTCTTTCTGCTAGCTCAACTCCTGATTCTGTTCCAGAAACTCAAGTAAATGACATCCATTTGCTTGACAATTGGAAGGTGGTTGGTAAGAGAACCAGATCCTCCTCACGAGGTAGAAAATTACCTCAAAATCCTAATATAACGCATAAGCCTAATGTTGGGGATTCTAGTAAGGTGTTAAAAGACTTAAAGGATGGTAAAGAGAAATATCAATCAAGAAAAATACCGGAAGAGCTCCATCTCTTTCCCTCTACCCAACTCTAATTCTAATCAATTTTCTTTTCTTGCTAGCGATGAGGTCGAGCAGCTTCCTTCTAAGGGTGCCCAATGAAGCTCTCTTTAGTCTCATGGAATGTTTGGGGCTCACCCTCCTTAAACAGAAATTCCACGTCAAAAGGGTGTTGCAAGAGCACTCCTATGAGGTTATCTTCCTTCAAGAGGTTAAAGTTAGTGGTTGTGCTTTATTGTTCAACCTTCATTGCATTCTCAAGCACTTCTTGCCTATTTGTACTTCTCATGAGGATGGAAGAGGTGGTGCAGTTTTGCTTCTCTCCCCCTCCCTTTCTTCTCAGATCATTACCATAGGTGAAGACCTTGAACATAGATGTGTTTGGGCCACTATATGTGTTGGAGAGTGAATCATTGGTTTCTACTCAATCTATGCTCCAAATACCTCAGTAAACGTGTCACTTTGTGGAATTGGATGTGTTCAAATTTTCCCCTGGATGAGTGGATTTTATGAGGTTATTTTAACATGGTTGAACATAAGAGAGACCAAAGTTGGCCTCAATATTCCCTCTCACTTCTAAGGAAATCCTAGCTTAATTATTGTAACTCCTTGGGAATCTTTGATCCTCTTTTTGGTTGCCCCAATGCGTGATCAAACAATTGGTTCACGTGGTCCAATAATCAAGATGGTTATCAAAGGAGGCTCAACATATTCAACTAGTTCTATATTATTACTTTTATTAAATATCTTCTCTCCTTCCTTATGTTTCCATGATCAATGACATTGTTCTCTCTATGTAGACACAAAATCACACACATACTATTATTTTACTATGTCATCGGTATGTTATTATATGCATAGATCTTAAGTAAGAAAATTATTCACTAGTGACACAATCCTTTGTCCATCCACTTGCTTTAATTTTTTTTTTATTGTCTTTGTCTCCCACATTTGTCATTTGTATACCTAGTTTTGGTCAGGTCACAAGGATCCATGTCTGTCATTCTTTTCACATCTGTCATCATTTACCTTGGGACACTAGATCCCATTATGGACACTAGCGCCTATGTGCATGTGTCCATTATGGGTGTTATTCTCCTATTTGTTTTGTTTACATATTTTGACATTCATGGTCGGCCTTTCTAGTTTTATTATCCCTATCTCGAGCTCATAGTTGGCCTTTTCGGTCACTAGTGTCAAAATTCAAACAAGAGATCCATATATATACACAACATACACTCTATTATTCTAGCTAGTAATTATAAGGGGCAATCTCATCTACATACTATCACTACCATTACAAGGGACTACTTTTTTGACTACATACACTACATAGGAAGGGAAGTGCTCAATTCCATATCACACATTTGCATCTTATCTAGATATAGCCTGTTATCTTGACGTGATTGGAGAAAGGGAAACCTAAGGAAACTATTTCACACACAAACACAAAGAACTACATGGATATAGAATGCAATGCATCACTCGGTTATAAGTTCACTCTTGGGTGACCATCGGGTTCGATCCAACATCACATACTTTGCATTTTTCATTCCAATTTGATGTGTGTCTACGTGAGCTTGTGTAGGTAGTTAGGATTTGTATTGCAAGTTACAGGTACCCTTGGTGATCAAAGAGTGAATACGGGTGGTGACATGAAGTGATAGAAAAATCTAGTGACATAAAAGAAAGTATATTTTGAGCTTTTGTGTAGTCACCGGTGCCTAGGAATAGTCACCAATGCCAGTGCCATTGTTTAGCTTTTAGGCGCCCATGTCCAACATCATTCTCAAGTCCCATAATTTACAGGGAATAGTTGTGACATTTTTTCAATTTGGTTCAACACTTTATATTACCTAAATCAGTTCGAACACATAGGACTTGGTTAAGTCATTTATCTCTCTCATTTACTTATAGTCTTGCATTGTTAGAGTGCTTAACATTTATATATTTATTGTATTTTATCATATTAGTTACTATACAATTAGATTTAATTTAGTTTTTATTAAATCATTTGGTGAACCCTCTTTTCTTGAACTTCTTGCCCTAGGATCCCCAAAAACCCTCATGGCTAAGAAGAGGTCCTCATCTCCTAAGCATAATATGGTCGATACATGTTTGCAATCTATTTTTGATAATGTACGTGCGATCTATATTTCGTGACCTCTACCAAAACCCTCAATGTGATTCATCCATCCTTCAACAACTTCTTTCTTTCCAAAATATTTTTCCTTCTAACTTTGAAAAATCTAGCATTTGCATAGTCTCTCCGACCAAAAATTCACTTCATGTTTTCCTTGCTCTTTTGTAGTCACCGATGTTGCAAAGTATATTCTTTTACGCCTATTATAACACATGATAATATTCTTTGTAGATTCTTTTTTTGATCATGTTCTTGCTTGTGATAATATGGATTCCAATACTTCTACTTCTAATGTTGAAAATGTACATGTGCATGATGTTATTCCTACTAGTATTCAAGATGAATGCAGAGTTGTATCTCCTACTCTTCCTAATTCTAAAATAGCTTATAATGGATGCGATGATAAATCTAATAATAGTACTCCTACCACTTCTTTCTATGCTAATGATAGCCTTGATTAAATACTAGCTTATGAAAATATGGTTAATTGTGATGATGATTATGCTTATGATCATGAACATGCTAGTGATGATGTTACTTCTCTTAAGACTATTGAATGTGAATTTACTACTCCTCTTTCTTCTCTTTCTGAAGTTGTTACTCATGATGATTCTACTCCTACCACTAGTACACCTCTTATTATATCTTCTAAGTCTACATCTATCATTCCCATAGATCCTCCATGTTCCTCTCCTCTTCTTCCACCTCTTTCTTCTTCTTCTGACATTGTTTCTCATGATGATTATACTCCTACCACTAGTACACCTCTCATTGTATCTCTTGATTCTACATCTATCATTCCCATAGATCCTCCATGTCCTTCTCCTCCTTCCACATTCGTTCCTTCTTCTCACATTCCCATGATCACTCACAATGGAAAGATCTAACCTCTCAATATGCCTCTCACTTCACCAACCATTCCTTCACATGATATTTTATCTCTCATGCATGTTGTTGGCACTTTGCAATCTCAAGTTCATACACTCACTCTTGAAAGTAAAGCCTATTATGCTTCCATTGAAAATAATTCTTTGCATGGCAATCATATTCCTAAAAAGATTCACAATTTAGATTTTCCAAAGGACTTCATCATGCCTAACTTCTCATGTTTCGATGGCCTTGAAACCCTTATTTACATCTCAAGAATTATCATTTAGCGATGTCTGCTTATTCTAATGATTGCTTGTTACATAAAGCATTTCATCGTAGCCTATTGGATCATGTTCTTCAATGGTATACCCATTTGCCTTATGGATCTATTAGTACTTATTGTGATATGGAGGATGATTTTCTTAGGAAATTTATTTCTAACAATGGTCCTAAAGCCACATATGAATTATTACTTTCATTGCATTAAGGAAAGAAAGAACCAATTTTAGATTACATTTTATGCTTAAATCATTGCATGCATCAGTTATTATTTCAGCCCATTGATTTAAAAAAGTAATTTGTCTTTTGTCATGGCTTGATTTCTACATTGAAAGAAAAACTATTATATTATATATGTGAATCCTTTACTCTCTTATGTTACAAATTCATTGATTTAGAACATGATTTAATTGTTGTGTATGTTATACCACCCCCTTCTACTTCTTATGCTACTACTTTATTGTATATTACTTCCTCTCCTCTTCCATCCATTAATCTCCCTCCATGTTCCCCATCTCCTCCTCCATGCAAGCGTCTTCTTTTCCCTCCATCGCATTAGCAATCACCTAAGTCTTCTTCATCTCCTACTCCTGAACCATTGAAATTATTACATAATGAAAAGCCATATGATGTTCTATGAACCTTACTTGATAAATGGCTCATCCATTTACCTTCTACAAATTCCACCACATCAATGGAAATCAAAATAATGATTGTTATGCTCTCCATGACAAATTACAACAATTAGATTACAATGGTGTCATTTCCTTCACCTCTCGCTCTTGTGAGCACTCTCTTTCTCCTATTCCACACAAGCATCCTTCTATAGTTGTTCACTTGTTTCCTTCACCTCCATCTAAAGTTTTCATCCGCCCACCTCCTAAGGTCATTATCCATTTGTGTCCTCCATCTAATCCACCTATAGTTGCATCCTCTCATTCTTCACACATTGCTATAGTTCCTCATTGGCTTCCTAAGCCCCTTACTTCCACACTTCCTCCCACCACACCTTCCATTCTTGGTTTCATTCTATGTATCATCCAATTTGGTACGTATTCTCATGCCATTGTTGCTTCAAATTGATCAGGGGATAAATTTTAGTGTCAAATGTTCCCTAAAATGTGATAGTGCAGTAAAGCCTTCAGAGAGCTTTGTGATGACTATAAGAACGTGAAAAACAGACTCTGAGCTCAAGATGGGTCCAATCAAATTTCGGTCAATAGAAAGGTCAACATTGGTCAACAGGTTGATATGTGGACCAATAACACTATGACACATGGAAAAAAGGGACGTTGGCAAAATTTAACATTGGTTTTTATTCATTGGTCTTCGTCAAGTGTAAAAGGTTGTTCGTTGGAACAAGAGGCTCAACTTTTGTAATGGAAGGGAGCTCAGCTGCCATGAGGATTATTATATTGATGCCAATGTGGTGGGTCCTCAAGCCACCACATGGCTTGCCACCACTTTGCCATATTTCATTATTGAAATGTCACATTATTCAAGCAAGTAACATTGAGGCGGTTTAATTATATGCTCGGACAACATTATCCAATAGTGCACCCACTTATAACTCGGTAGGGATATATTAAATCGGAGTCAACTTCACATTATTCGGTGAATCAACAACAACTCGACTAAAGCCACGTAATAATTTCCCGGATGGTTTAAATTTAAACCATCTAACTACCTTCCACGTAATATATGTGGGATTTTAAACCTCTTTGGAGGAAAACCGCAAAAAAATGGTAGGAGGTGGGATTTGAACACCCAACCTCATAACTCTAAACCCAATCTGCTTAACTAACTCACCCAAGAGCTTGTACGAGCTATAAAATGAGCTCACATGTATTTGTACAATACGGGTTGTAGGACTATGTATAGGTAGAATAGGGGCAGTTGGAGAAAACTTGAATTTTATAGCACTTCTGCTCACATCCAAGTCTCGAGTTATATATGAGATTTTCTCATAATTTCAAGACAATCGTGATGGTGTGATCAATTTTCCATTTTGGATATTTTGTGACCAATTTTTTTCTATTGAAGTCACACGAAGGCGTAGAACCTAAGGAAGACACAACTATAAGTGGATCAGGAAGGTAAAGGGCACATGTTAAGCGACATGAAAGTACTTTAAAGGTCTGATTAAACATTATTGCAGGTTTTGATTCATTATTGGTTAAATGTAAAGGTTATTGTATTTACATTATTAACACTATTAATGGATTAGTTCACCACAAACCTGGGACGTAGGAATTTCGAACCCCGTAAACAATCTGGTGTTGTTTTCTAATTTTTATTTTTAGTTTCTGATTTCTTGTAATTAATTAAGTTCATAATATGAATATGGAGGAACCATTAATCAACATTGCAATTCAAAGAAATCAAGTAAATCGGGAAACAATGATTTTTGGGCTTTGATCAAACAATGAAATTTTGAGTAAATTGCAAACTTAATTTCAGTTTTAAAATCAGTCCTAAATCAGATTTTAATCAATATTTTGGATTATTAAGGCCTTTTTGTTGATTAAAATTGAAGATCCTTTGAAACGGTTAAAAGTGAAAAAGTAAAACACCCATTTTCGGATCACACATGCTTCGTCTATGCCTTGCCTTGACCTCTTAATCTCTGGTAGATGACATCCACTTTCCATTTCATTACCCTATGATGCACTCTCATACTATGGTTCACATTTTAATGTTGAGGGAATCCTACATCCATAAACCCCTCCTTTCACAACTTATACTTTGTGCTTAGTGACATATATTTTCTAGCATCTCCTTACACGTGACAAACACATTTCACGATGACGCACTCTTGTTCTATGGTTCATTCTTGACTATTATTGGTTGGAAATTTGGTCTTTAAACACAAATAATAGTTTAGGGGATAGTAGTCCCTTCTCTTTATGGGAGAGGTTCCCTTATTCACCAAAAATGGAAAAAACTACTTATTTACAAATATACAATCTAACAATATCTAGATGAGGATTTTGGTGTAAAGAATGCTTCCATATCCAATTATTCTCAATACAGAAGATGGAAAAGGTATGAGAATTTTAGAAGAGGAAACAATAGTTTAAATGAGAAAGATTGGTAAGAAGAGACACAAAGTTCAACTTTCCACCTATCAAGAATACAAGTATTCTCCTTGGTCATACAAGATCACTCACTATTGTCAAGAAAAAGGAGTGAAGAAGGCAACACTTTCAGATATAGATATTGCATAATAATACCATACTAATGCATGCATGAAACTTTAAGAACACATGAACTTATATATTTGAAAAACCCACAAGATATAAATGTAGCAGACACAAAGTTCTTTACACTATAACATATGAATTGAACACACAGTTTCACATTCAAATATACTAAATTCACATTTGCAATATTGAGAGATAGAAATAGAAAGAACACAAGAAATAGGGAGATAAGCTTCTTCTATATTGATTCTCAATTGTTTTGTATCATTACATTCAAAACACCAAAATCCAACAACCCTTTTACAATGAGAGAAAATCCTTATATAGGAAAAGGGTGGTTGTAACCACTTCTTTTAACTTGACTAATTGTTATTTAATTAAGTGATAACACTTAACTACATGAAATACATGAGTTAGATTTATTTACAATTTTGTCTCTTTGAATATGATAAAGCTAACTTGAAAATATAACAATTAGATGGTGTGAGTTGGGGTCTTTATCTTGAGTATATGATTTCTGAATTTGACTAAGGCACCAGCAATTTCCATGCCTTTTGGGATGGTTGTGTTTTCCATAGCATTCAACTAACTACCCAAGGAGTCTTCCATTTCCTTTCCCATGCCTGCATTTTGTAACAAACCTTTGGTGGCCTCTATGACAACATTGTGTAATTCAGTGATTTCCTCCATCTTCTCTTTGTTAACAGTCTCAGACTTGAACAAATCTTCTTTGATGAGTGCTCTGAATTTTTCTTTGATCTCATCTAATGGGTGCCTCTCTACAGATTTGTCTTTGTAGAACTAATGTCGGAGAGCTTGAAATTCAGCAAGTATCTCATATTTAAATGCCTCTCCTTTTTGTACCATGCACTTCAATTCAGTGATTGCCTCCTCAAGCACCTTGATCTTCCATTCAACACTAAATACCCATTTCTAGAAATATTATTCTTTGGATCATCAAAAACCTTATGTGTCAAGAGGATCTTCTCATCTATATCCTTCATGATTCTAAGATCTTGAATACATTCCAACCAGAGTTTAATCTCCTTCTCAGATCCAATGATTACCATGTCAAATTGAATTTGAGCCAAGGAGATGTTGTCATATACTTTATATGCTTCATCTATAAAATTCAAACCAGATACCAACATTCCTTCAGCCATTGCTTTAGTTTCCTTCCCATATGAAACATGTTTATGAATATCCTTGATTGCTTGAACATCCTCTTCAGATATAACAGTGGGAGGAAGAGCTGATGAGAGAGGAGTTGGGTCAATAACCTTCTCACTTGAAATGAAATACTTGATGAAGTTAGAGAGCACTTGAACTTGCTCTTCTAAATGTTTATGAGTTTGTTTTCCCTTTTCAACCCTCTTAATTACCTTAGCAACAATTTATTTTAGATTATGAACATCTCCTTCAAGAGTAGATTCACCCAATGGGATTCTTTTCAATTCAGGTCAGCCATGGTCAAGTCTTTTTCATCCTTTTATCCTCTTGGCTTTGCAATCTCCAAGAACTGATGACCCTTTTAATAAGATACCAATCTAGAAGTAGTTTTGGCTTTATTAGCATTAGGAGTGGGATTTGTACCCAAAAGCGAAGCTACAACATTAAAATTAGGAGAAACAATTAGAGAAGATGACTTCCTCTTCCTATTACCAATCATGGGTTGGATCCGCATGAAGGATTCACTAGAAGGTGGTGTAGAAAGTGGGCCCAATGCAAGTGTGTTAAGAGATCCAAGAGTTTGGGCAGCATATACTTCAATAGTGGGTGTCTCAACACTAGAGGAAGATACTTCCTTGACTAGTGATTTAGGCTTGGGAATGCCCACCTTTTCAAGGTTTGGTCAATAATCTTTACCTCATCTTCATCCTCTTCTTATTTCTCAGTGCTTCCTCCCTCATAATCATTTTCTTATTGTTGTTGTTCCTCTGTTTCTTTTTCTTCTTCTTTTGGAGGGGGAATTATTTGTTCAATTTCATGAGCTTCCTCTGTTATTTTATGAACTATAGCCTTCTCGGTTTCTTTTCCATCTATCTCTTCAATTCCTTCAATCTTCTTAGCCTTGTCCTTCTTAGAGTACACCTTAGTTGCAAATTCAACTTGTAGAGGAGGAGTTGACTAAATCTATACTTTTGGGAGTGAAGAAGAAACCTCCTTATGTGATGATGAAGCCTCATGAGAGGAATACTTGTGTCACACCTTCCCTATATGATTTCATCTTCTTGTCAAACCAAACCTTTTTCCTTACCAAGACTGGGTTAATTATTTCCCCAAGATCATCTTTCTCCTTTTGAAACCAATTAATGGTAAGAAGAGGAGTGTGTTGAATAGTTTTTACATATTCAAGAGAATACAGATCTTCATTGTCATCTAGAAAATCCTCTAGAACTTTATAGATGTTGAAATCTTTGATCTGTTATAGAGAAAGTTAGCCAAAATACCTTCTTCTCACCTCATATTCATCAAAATAGTCCTCCCAATAGTCTTCAGAGTAGGCAAATGATAATAACTCATTCTAAGGTGATTGGAGATAAAACCTTTGATATCAAAGCAAGATCTCTTGTGGAATGTGTAAAAATTGAATGCAATAATTGTTCTTTCCACATTTTGAGCATCCAAAGTTGTTTTGCAAGTATAATTCCCCAAAGAGATTGGGAATTGGATGCATGTGATCTTCTTATCCCTACATGTCTTGTGCAACATGTCTAATTGTCTGCAAACCTCTACAAGAACTATCTTGTCATTACAAGTACATAGGTATCTTGTTTGGTGTACCTTCAAATCTAACTAACCTGATATAGGAAAATATCCTAAATTGAATGAACAAACTACCATATGTTGAAATTAGCTATTTGGCCTCAAAGAAACACCCTTTCATTTGTAATGCCTCTAGGAGTCTAATAATTTACATTTTGAAAGCATCATCGACTCATCTAAAATGGTGTTTGTTGTTTTCAAAGGTTACATGTGGTAATACTCATATATGGGCTCATTCTTCTTATCATCCTTTTGAGACAGACCCAACCATTCCTTGTAGGCTACAATTGAATATATGAGATAGGATATCGTATAAAATGCCTTTGTTATAATTTAATCAAATGTGCACTTTGAGAGTTTCACAAATTATCTCTCCCAACTTAAATTATGTTTTCCTTCTCAAATGATATTGATGAAGACACTCATCCAAAATTGAAACTCATTTGTAGAGGGAAGGCCCATTAATCTAGACAACAAAGTGATCATATCAAACAATTCCTCTTTGAAATTAGATTTGTACATTACTTTTGGTAATTTTGAGGCTCCTCTCTTTGGGGTTTTAAGCCATGATTTGGCTATCATTTCTTTGTATCTTTCCTTATCCTACTCAAAGAGACTTTGGGCCTAGGATTTAGATAGGAAGATTGAATTTTCCATGACTGGGATTCTAAGGGCTGTAATAATAACATTGACATCCAACTTGGTAATGACTTGACCATGAGGTTCTATTATTTCTTTGGTGTTGGGATTGAAACAAGAAGCACATGCCAGTACAATATCTGAACACTGAACAAAGAGGGGAAAATCAGTAGCATAGGCAAGTCCACTATCCTTTATACACTAGGCTATGGGGGTAGGAGCATCTCCATAAACACGGTTCCAGAATTCATCTAAATCCACGTGTCTGACATCATTGTCCCCAATATTGGGCACAAAAGTCTCGAGTGATGAGATATGCTCATATCCTCCATACTAAAACTTCATGATGACAGAGAATGCTCACAAGGTTGAACTTTCATAATGGTTTTTAAGAAGGCTTGAACATGGGATCACAAAACAAAAGATAGCTTCAAATTGAACCAATTGAGGTTGGAATGACTCACCTTAGTGATGAGAGGAACAACACTCTAAAGGTGAATCCACTGCAATTTGAATTTTTGAAAATGGATTGAAAACGACCCAGATACTGACTAGAAAATACTTTCGAGCATGCGGGAAAACAAGGGCACAATCCTTAGTTAGAATTCTTAAATGGGATAGTGAATAAAAAATTACTTGATCCCTTTTTATAGCTTCCTATTCAAAAATAACCTAAAAATGGTTAATTTTAGGGCTTCTAATGTAATTTGGAGAACGATAAAGTACATGGAATGATTTACCCATTTTCCTTTATACTGCGGATATGACGAAGATGCAGAGAAATGGGGGCCCACATGAACAAGGGTTCTGAGGGGTTGGTCTTCCGAATACCATGCAGAACACAAACAAAGACTCACAATGCGGCGATAGTGGGTGTGCGGGGAACAAAGGACCAAGGGGAGAAAGGGTCACAAGTTCCTTCATCATCTGAAATCTCCGCAATAAAAATCAATTGAAGGAAGTGCAGGTCGACCAAGGTTGTGGAGAACTAGAGGCACAAAAGAACAAGGGTCACAAGGTTCACAAAAGTCCACAACTTCCGCAATATAAAGGGTGCATGTGTGCGAGGCTTACGGGTGGAAAGCAATCTGGGAACGAGAAAATGTGGGGAACACTTAGTTAGGTGGAACAATTCCCCTCAAAGTGAACACTAAAATCCAAAATATAAAGAGACTCAACAAAGTGCGAGAAAAGATGGAGGGGTAGAGAACCGAATTCTGAAGGAACAAGTTCCATCTATTCCTCTGGAACCCAAAGTTGCCAAAAACAAAGGGAAAAAGACCTAAGTACTCAAAGTAATTAAAAATGGTTAACTGTTGAGACCATTTTCACCTCACTAGACTTCACAAAGGCAAACAAATTGACAAGAGGGGTCCTTTGAAAAAAATTTGAAAATTTTGAAAAATTACACATTTTCTAGGGAAGTGAAAACAACTATTGAGGAGGAATTTATAAATAAACCTCATTCTTACACTAGGGGGCAATCGTTCTTCTTCCCCCTTATTCTCATCACAAGAAATTTTGAATGTTGTTTTACATCTCATCATTATTTTAGTATCAACACATCATTATTGCTACTTTTATCCACCACATTACATCACATACATACATTTATATGATCTATTACTCATCTTTATTCACATACATTCTTTATCTAGTTCACTACTTAAGCTATTCTTTCCACATTATACTACATTCCAATATTCAACAATCAAAACAACCATTTCAACAATGCACATACAATCTATCACATTACACAATCACTATCCAAAACATATCATCATCATCACATAGTGAACAATACACATCAATAATAAAGGCCACATCAACACATGTCAATATATATATATCTACCCTACAAAATCATAAGTTGCACAATACAATAGCTGGGGGGTAAGCCCTCATGTATCACTACAACATATGTAATACAACACACATCATCCTCATTATCACTATATACAATCGTAAAATCTCAAGAACTAGAGGCTTTACCGCTCACTCTATGGCATTGATCTTGACCTCTATATCTCTCTACCTGAATCCGTAATACAAAGATCTCAACTTCATGCTCGTAAATCGGCCCTATAGCTCTACATATTTAGTAAAAACATCCCGAGTTAGGACCCTCCTCTTACATCCTATCTAGATTGCTCGATTCGCATAAGCCTCATCGTGCTCGCCAATAACATGGTACACATGGATGTTGTTATAGCCACTGGCTTGAACAAATAGGCATGCTCACCGCATGATAATATCCACTCTCTCTAGCATCCGCCTCTTACAAGCACATCTAGAGACATGTTACTGCACCAATGTACATATTGACGAATCTACAATTAATGACCAATAGGCATCACCGCAATTATAAAAAACACCACTAGTTACCTCACACCTTCACAATATCTAATAACCACACCACAACTATCAAATAAAATGCACAATACTTACGGTCCTTTCTCGCGGTCATTACACCATCTACGTTGAGGGTGGGTGTCTACGCCCCTCTAATCCTCCATTTGTTTCCCCACCGGTTGCATCCACCACTATTGGAAATAACAATACCCATCAATGTGTTACCCACCACTCGCTATAGACCTAGGTATACCCCACATCATCAACCTGTATAGGCTATATAGCCACATTTGCCTCATCGGACTAGGATGCACTAGTTGTGCTCTATCAAGCCCGACCTCACTCATGGTCGTCTAACACATCTAATAGATCTCAACCATATATATGGCTATGGGGGCACATCCTGGGACATGCCAAACTATCTCGATACTCGCTCTCCCTGGAACAACTATGTCACCCCTTGGAAGTGATCCTCTAACCACATGGTGCATTATAGGCACCGCAACACCACACCATCCTCTACCCAACCACCATAGTCTCGCACGACCTCCATACAATGGATCTTTGATCTAGCATGAACCTATTGGTGGTCATATCCATCCTCCTGTTATGGGTACCTACCCACCTCGCCACAAACATCTCAGGTCTAGCCCAAATCGACCCATGGCCCACTGAGTGGCCTCAATATTGCAATATGCTTATAGGCCAATACGTGTAACAAAGTTGTGGCTCCTGGTCCACCTCCATGATCCTCCTAAGTGAATCTATAACAATGAGCGAATACACACTGCACCCATACATACCCAGTTCCATGTTAATCTATCATGTGACAAATATCATTTATCTTATACAATATACCAACTCTACCACCCTCTACTACCACTGATCACGCTAGTATACCGAAATAAACTTACATAATTGCATAAAAATAGATGTCAATATCACATCTAAATTGATATGAGTCTCTTCCTGTACTCATGTGCCTATGAAATACTACCTCATTGCCCTCATCTACCTCTGGGCATCCACTATAGTCATCACTTGTACCCTCTCTCCTATAATAGGCAATCGTAATATCATGTATACATCCTCCAAGGTCATTGTCATCTCACTAATAGGAAACTAGAATGTACACATATATATGCACCATATATTGCACAAAGTAGTCAACATAGGCATATTATGGGGTACTTCCCTAATCTAACAATGTGTCACAGCCGACATGATCCAATATATCCCACTCTGCATCTGACAAGCCCAAAGTAAGAAAAGTACTCAAATGGCGGCCCACCCAAAACTCTCTCAAGTGTATATCCCTCTACACAACACAAAAACAACAAAATTCTTCCATTAGTACACTATACATATTGCAAAAATCACTTATCATAGCATCAAACTATCAGAATATCAATAGTTCACAATGCAAAGTGCCCAATCCCTGCTCTAGGACACCAGTGCCCGGGGAGCGGGTCAAGGGCACCCACAAGTAGGTCCTAGCACCTATAACTAGATGCTAATTATAGACACTAAATCATACACTTTATGTATCTATCTAGTCCTAATCACACACTATTATTCATAGGATTCCTAAGCAATAAAAGTACTAATTGATCACCGTCTTTGGCCATCTTTTGTTTGCTTTTGAGGTTGCCTCTTTTGGTCTTGCACTCCTTGCCTAGTATATCTTTTCATACTTCGCATTTCTCATTTTGAACACGGTGCCCAGCCAAGACATCGTGTCAAGTGTCCCCACCCCCTCCGGGCACCCCTAACCTCTTTCTACTTTGGTTGCATCTTTTGGGTCCTTCCTAGCCGTTTTGGCATCTTGTTTTTACTAGTCAGCCTTTTGGTGGTTAATTACGAAATTTAAACAAGGGAATCATATAAATATAAATCTATGTGATCATAATAAAGGACCAAACACTAAGCATTAGCTATCACCACCTAAGGTTGCATCCAAAGGCATTTACAAGAGCATTCAAGCATTCATCTAGCATCCACACAAGGGCAAGGGAATACATTTTTCGTATACACTTCATAGGAGGGGAAGTTCATTATTTCATGCACACATCTATCTACATCTTCTACATCTACCTACTTACTTGTTATTCAAGTGCAACACACACAAGAGCCACCTAGGGAATGATTTTGACACACACACACACACATAGAACTACATTGGGTCTAAGATGTAGTGTAGCGCTTGGTTGTAAGTTCTTTGTATTGTGATTGAGGATAGTTTGATCCCTCATTTTCATTTTTCTTTTTAGGATTTTATGTGATTTTAGGGTTTTGCAGGTGCTTCTTTTTCATTGTAGGTTTCAGGAAAATAACAGCAAATTACAGCGAAACATGGGCAATTAAAGGTGAACACTAGTGAACATCTCACGACCATCCAAAGCTTGTTTTTTGAGGTTCTGAGTAGTCACAAGCACCCAAAATAGGTCGTTGGGACCCCAAGTGCCCTATTCCTAGTATTCTAACACTCCTCCATTTTTATGACCTTTGGTGTGACACTTTCCCCTCTCGTTAATCGGTTCGTCGGTTTGGCATAGTCTTAATTTAATTGTGAATCATCTAAAGAATCTATCTTTTATTTTAGCTAGGTTTTCATATTTTCTAACTTATTTATTTGGGTCAAATATGTACCTTATTATTTATATTCAACGTTGTTACATAATATATAATTAACCATTTATTTATTCAATATTTGCTTAATCATTTGGTGAACCCCACCCATAATCGGTCATTTGGATCCTTCTTTAACACATCATCTTTCCTATCATGGATCCTATTATTCCTCAAATTTATTTGTATGATTTAATTCAAATGCATCATAATTTCCAAGTTGATATGAAAAAATCCCTAGACAACATGTATCTCCTTATAGATACTTCATCGCAACAAGTGAGTATTATTCTCGATCATCTATCTGATGGCCCTAGTCTTTGTGATCCTCCATCTAATCAACCCATGTTGGAGTCAATTCAAGCTTTACATTCTTTATTTCAAGAAAAATTTCAAGCTATGGAATCCATGGTTATATCTCTTAAATATGAAATCCAACAACTTAAGTACGTTTCTCAGGATCATGTTAGTTCTTCGTATCCTCATTTTATGTCTTATATATGTGCTCATATCATTGAACCTAAAATCTTTACACTCTTTACACCTCTCAAGTTTGATCTCAATGCTAAGCAACAAGACATTCTTTAGCAACTCATAGCTCATCAATTAATTTGTTTTCCATCTACTCATTGACATTGATATCCTCCTAATCGGCTTTAAAAATATCAAGGTCATCTATATTGTAATTATCATCAAATCAACAAACATAATGGCAATTATTGTTATGGTTTACACCGAAGTATCAAACATCTTGAGCCTTTGGGTTTTTATCTCATTCACTCCACATTGTTCTATTACATGGTCATCTCCACTTGTTACATCTCAATGTGTTCCTAAATCTAATTTGTCTATGTCTAATGAACATCGTGCCATCACTTCTAATATGTCTTCTTTGGCCAGTCAAGTGCCACCTATTCAACCCACTCTGACTAAGCAACCACCTCTCAAGGTCTAATTTTCATTACCTCTTCTTACTAAATCATCTGCAACATTACCAAGTCACACAAAGCAACCAACATCTCCTCCTCTCAATTCTTATACGAAATTACCAAACAAACAATCACTCGTTGTGCAAGACAAATAAACTCTAGTTGGCCTCTTTCGACTCCGTTGCTCGAGGTTCTTAAGCCATCACCACCTCAACATCTAATTATTTTTTTCAAGGAAACTAATCCTTACATTGTCCCTCTCAAGCTTCATTGACTCGATATCCATCACTTACATACTTGGGGGCACCATAGTTCCTCCCCCCATTACAATGCTATCAAATGTTTTTATCATCTCATACACTTGAGGTTTTGTGTTTGATGAATAATCTTCTCTAAGCATTATTAGAAACCTCTTGATACATTTGTATCATCATTACCCTATGAACCACTATTATGCTTCGGTTCAAACTTGACTATTGAGGGAATACTATATACATGAACCTCACACACAACACACTTCACACATCATGCATTCATGACATCTCTTTTACGTAGCATTTATCGCACATCATACACACTTTGCACACGCTATGCATTCACGATACACATTTCTTTCTTATAATTCTACATGATGTGATAATTACCCTATGATGCACTCTAGTTCCACGGTTCCTACTTGATTGTTGAGGGTATAAATCTAAAATGAACCTCACCACACTCACGCACTCGTTTGACGATCACATCTTTCTAGCACACACATTCAAACCATTTCCCGATGATGCACTCTTGTGCTACAGTTCACACTTGACAGTTGAGGGCATACTATACACATGAACCTTACACACTTCACATTTCACACATTGCATATTCACAACATCTCCTTCTCATAACTTCTATCACAAATCATATGCAATGCACACTATACACATTCATGACGCATCTTTCTTGCATCTTACACATTGCGCTCACTTCCCTATGATGCACTCTAGTTCCATGGTTCATACTCAACTACTGAGGGTCTCAATCTAAAATAAACCTAACCACACTCACTCACTCACTCACCCACACATTCTTTACACTCTACGCTTTCACGATCATATATTTCGGTGTGCACATTCAAACCATTTTCCGGTGACATGCTCTTGTTTTATGGTTCATTCTTGACTTTTGAGGGGGCATGTATAAATGAACCTCATCACATGCATACTCATACACATCCACTCATGGGGCACGTAGATCCTATCACACTCACTCTGCATTTCATTCCATCTCACACATCCACAACATATTACATATCTTGGTCGCATTTATTCTTGCTTTCTTATGCTTACATGTACACTTTATTACACATGCTAGACATATACTTTGTATGTCATCATATTTTTATATACACATGCACGTTCACTTGCCTTTCTAGTTATGATCGTAGATTCTACACATATCAATACATGTAGCATGGATGCTAAGCACAATACATCTTATCAATTCCACGGCGAGCTCCTTGGGAATCAACTTTCATACACACTACATGTGCTTCTATTTCATTTTTCAAAGCATATTTCTATATCAAATTATACACATTTTGACATACATTTTATCTTTCTTACATGCTAACGTGTGCTTCATGTGTAAAATTTTCTTTACATGTCTATTTGCTACCATGGTTGTTTGTTTCTTTGTTTGTTATCTTTGTTTACGTTTGTATGTCATTATTTGTGGGCTTTTCTCAATATATTGCTTGTTCACTACTTGCATGCTTTTGGATGTTTTGGCCTCGATTGTCTTGCGACATCATGAGTGATATCCCATATTTTTAACCCGCTTTTCATGGTGCAGGTTGTCTTCTTGTGTGATTATCTTAAACATTGTCTTCTTGATTGTTAGCATACTTGTTATCTTCTACATGTGTTTTGGTCTTGTTTGCACTTACACTTTTTCCAGCTTGCTCTGTTTGCATGTGCTTCGGTTTCTATCAAGGAAATTCCCTCCTCCCCGTAGTTTTAGTTCAAGTAGTCGATCCTCCTTTGGGTCACATACTCGATGACATCGCATGCACCCCAAATGAGGGGGCATCATTGGGTGGATAAATCACCCCATACATCGATTCTGATCATAGTTCAACACATTTTAGTACCGGTACAACACAATCTTCAATCATAGAAACAACCGAGAACCTAACTTGGGTATTCATCACAACATAGACACAAGTAGTGTCCAAAGATAGATAGCGCACCTAGGTGCCCTTGACCCCTCCTAAATTCCCGTGACTAGGGGTAGTTAGCAAATTTTACAGGACATACAGTCCTTCAACACTCGACATGCATACATTACATTTTATTTCTACTTTCGCGTTGGATTGAACCAGATCAATTTTTACACACCATATGTAGTGGTGTTTTATACTTGGGAAGCAATTAAAGGGTGGAGGATGAGACCCAGAATTTTTCGCCTATACTTCTTATGTTCTTGGCATGAGATCACCCAAAAAACTTGCACTCAACGCAACGAGCGTGATATTGCCCAAAAAACTCGTTCTCCTACAACATATTTGGAATCCTTTTCTACCCCCTTTTACTCATCAAGAATCAAGTGCACATGTTCCTTTTTGCACTTTCACATGCTTTCTTACATACTTTTTACTCATTTTGTACATATACGCATATTTCACTACTTGTTCATTCTTCTCTTTTACAGGTCTTTCCTTATGGGAAGTTGTAGTCACATCATCAAAGGCATAAAACATCAAGGGACATCAAAAAAAGCTACAATTGTGACATCTACACATACACTCTCGCCCTAGGGTCATCATCATCATCATCACTTTTTTTATCACTCCAAGCTTTCCTTATCTCTCGGCAAACTTTTTTCCATCAATCTACATGGTTATCAGATACGCATCTCTTATGTACTTTATGTTATCAAGTATTCGCTCAACAACATAAAGTGGGGGTAAATGTAGACACTAAATTCACACTTAGGGTATTTATATATTCCTAATCACATACTAGTATTCATAGGATTCCTAAGAAAGAAAAGTACTAATTGATCATTGTGTTTGGCCATCTTTTGTTTTCTTTCTATTGCATTTTTTTGTCTTACACTACTTACCCAATCTATCTTTTCATAATTTGACATTTCTCATTTTGAACACCAACGCCCAATCGGGACGTCGCCGTCAGCGCCCTATCCCCTCTAAATACCCGCGACCTCTTTGTACTTTGCTAGCATATTTTTGGCCCTTCGAGTCATCTTGGCATCTTGTGTTTTAACTAGTCAACCTTTTAGTGGTTAATTACGAAATTCAAGCAAGGGAATCATATAAATATAAATATATGTGATCATAATAAAGGACCAAGCACTAAACATTAGTTACCACCACCTAAGGTTGCATCCAAAGGTATTTACAAGAGCATTCAAGTATTCATCTAGCATCCACACAAGGGAAAGACATTGCATTTTCCCGCATACACTTCATAGGAGGGGAATTTCATTCTTTCATACACACATTTATCTACATCTAGCTACTTGCTCGATATTCAAGTGTGATACGCACAAGAGCCACCTAGGGCATGATTTTGACACACACACACACATAGAACTACTTTGGGTATGAGATGTAGTGCAGCACTTGGTCATAAATTCATTTTGTCAAGAGTCGAAGACAATCCAGACCCTCATTTTCCATCTTTTATTGTAGTATTTGATGTGGTTTAAGGGTTTTGCAAGTGATTCTTTTTTATTGCAGTGTTTTGGCGAATAACAACTAAGTACAATGACACACATGTAATTAAAGGTGGACACTAACAAACATCTCACGACCATCCAAAGTTGGTTTATGAGGTTCTAAGAAGTCGCAAGCGTCTAAAATGGGTCGTCCCTCAGCGCCACTGACCCTTCATAAGCGCCCTAGTCCTAGCATTCGATGATCCTGAAATTTTTGAGATTTTGTGTGACACTTTCCCCTCTCTATTCATTAGTTCGTCGGTTCGACACAATCTTGATTTAATTGTGAATTAACTAAGTACTTTATCTTTTTATTTGTAACTAGGGTTTGCATATTTTCTAGCTTATTTTATAGGGTCAAATTTGTAAATTATTATTTATGTTTAGCATTGTTACATGATATAGAATTATGCATTTATTTATTCAATATTTGTTCAATCACTAATGTCCTCAAGGGCATAAATGCCTCGGCGCTTCGTCTAGGTTAGAAACGTTGAAAAATACAAACAAGTAAATTTTCCAAAAATTAACGAAAACATACATATTTGCCAAAATTTTCTAGAAATCATCATACATACCAACTCATCGGTCATCTGCAAAGCCATGGCTGCCAATACTCTCTCAAATCTAGTAAAACTCGTTGCTCTAACACGTGGCATCCTCATAGCTCAAAGCACCAAATCTAAATTGATCTCAATACAAATGAAATTACTATTCACTTTTCATTGTTACTATATATAGTAATTCCAATTTTTCTTATATTATAGTTACTATTCACAACTACTACACATTGCACAGTTTCACTCATATCTTGAGCCTCGTAACTCCATTTTTCTTGCCATTTGCACCATACAGATCAAATTTTCCTCTAACACCGTACCATGCATGTTTCAACATCTCATATTAACACCGACACATGTACTACTTAATATCTATTCACACTACGACTTTACTATATCATATTATTTCTCAATGGCTAGAACACACCTCTTATATACTTTACTTTCAGATCGTTGCTCATTTCTCCACCCTTGCCGCGTTTCACCGAAAGGGGGCATACAATCGGGATCATCCCATAATCCCTTCTAGGATACAATATAATCATGAGAGACTCCTATCATATTACTATTACAACTTTCTCTCGATCTCGTTCGAACAAAGGTATAATTATTTTATATGACAATCAATATTTTCTACTATTTTAAAACTATTTTCCCCAAATGACCTAATTTGAGGGAAAAACATAAAAATATCTCTATGATTAATTTACTAAGCACACAATCTCAAAGTAATCTTCTATCATTCAAAGCAAAATCAATCAATCACTTCAATAAGCATACGTTACTATCTGTAGACACAAAATCATGCACTTTAGACATTATTTAGTCACGGTCTCATACTACTATTCATATGATTTTTGAGTGAAGAAAGTACTAATTAACCCCCATCTTTTGTCCATTTTGCTTTGTTTTATATAGTCATAGCCAGCCTTCAGCACATACTTGCCTAGTATTTTTTTCATTTTTTCCCATCATTTTAGCCTTGACTAGGGCGCTTAGGCTAGTATTGGGGTACCGACAAACTGCCCTAGTCCTTTTCCCTCTTTCCCGCCACTTTTTGGGAACTTTCTAGCCGTTTGAACATTTTATCTTTCTTTGTGGTCGGCCTTTTCGGGGTTAATTATGAAATTAGAACAAGAGAACCATATAAATATAAAGTTATGAGACCATAATGAAAGACCAAGCACTAAGCACTACCAACATCACCGAGGTTGCATCCATCAAAGGATCCATTTGCATCCATCTAGCTCCATCACAAGGCACAAGGTTGGTTCATCTGCATCACAATCTATATGAGGGAAGTTTATTCTATTTCATCCACCATTCTATTACATTTTCTACACATAGTTATTGCTCACTACTTTCACAAAGTGCGACTGGCACAAGAGCACCTAGGGCATGATTGCACACACTTGCACATAGAACTACATCGGGTCTGAGATGTAGTGTAATGCTTAGTTAGTAAGTCCACCATTGTGGTAGTTGAGGACAATTTGACCCCTTCATATGCATTTTTATTTTTTAGGGTTTGATGTTTTTTTTGGGGTTTTGCAGGTCTTCCCTTCATCACTGACTACCAACGACATCTAGCACAATTCAGATACATTAGTGTGATAGAAAATGAGGGCTTCGCATCACCTTACAACCCTGTAAATATGGTTTTTAAACCTCCTACACGTGAGACTAGGGTGCAAGAACGCAAACTAGGGTTCCCACAGGCACCCTCGATCCTCTCCAAGGTGCCCCAGTCCACTCAGATTGCTTGGATCTGCAAGTTTCTAGACCTTGGCATAATCATTTCCTCCTCCTGTTCCTCCAACCATCTCTCGTAACCAAGTCCAACAAACTCTTTGAATCAGCTAAGCTCCTTCCAACCCTTCATCGCATATTAATGTTTCTATATTCATTAGTCTAGTTGTTTGGGTCACTTTCTATATCCATTTACTGTTTTTATTTACTGTTATTCACAGTTGTTCCTAGTTAGATTAACTACCATTTTACCACATTTTAGTTAATCACTATCTCTCCCGGATGACCTAACTTGGGAGCTACATCACAATTACTATCACTCCCATATGACCTAACTTGGGAGTCACTTTACATTTCTATCGCTTCCAGATGACCTAACTTGGAATCCATCTAGCATTATGCAAACTCAGAACACCCATTACTATAGGAGTGGGGGAAATGAGATGTCATTACCTTTCCTATATTGCTCCTATATGGGTTCTTCAATCAGGTAAAATATAGAACAACACAGAACTAAATTTGGTCTTTATTTGTCTGCAATGGTTGGACCTTTTGGGGATGTAGTCATGGATGGAGAGTAAAACTAGACCTCTCTCCCCAACACTCTTCCTCTAGAAATAGGACAACCAAATCCTCCCATTTACAAAAAAATCGGGTCGGGAACTAATTACTTTGCACCTCTTCAATCTCCTTTTACAACAATTCAAAATCTCTAAAGTCTACAAATCATCTCAACTATTTATCCAAGTGATCCTTAGGACAGATTCATTATTTACACTTACACCATATGGGTCAAAGTATTGATCTATGGTTTGCCACGCTCTGCTACAATTTCTTACATTCTACGTGCACTTTGCAAATGGCTTCTTTGGAATTTATATAAGTATGTTCCTTACTTCCTTTACACTACTTGAATTTCATTCAAATAACATAAAGGGGGGAAATGTAGACACAAAATCAAAAACATGTTACGATTTTACTATGTCATCAGTATGTTGTTATATGCATAGATCTTAAGTAATAAAAGTATTCATTGGTAACACAATCCTTTATCCATCCACTTGCTTTGATTGTTTCAATTGTCTTTATCTCCTACATCTGTCATTTCCATACCCAATTCTAGTCAGGTCACAGGATCCCTATCTCACAAGCATTTTCACATATGTCATCATTTACTTCAAGTACACTAATGCCCATTCTGACACTCAAGCACCTACACACATGTGTCCATTATGGGCGCACTGTCTTGTTTGTTATTTTTACTTATTTTGACATTTTTGGTCAGCCTTTCTAGTTTTCTTATCCTTATCCCGAGCTCATAGTTGACCTTTTGGGTCACTAGTGTCAAAATTCAAACAAGATATCCATATATATACACAACATACACACTATTATTCTGGATGGCAATTATAAGGGGCAATCACATCTACATACTATCACTACCATTATAAGGGACTACATTTTTGGGATGCATACATTGCATAGAAAGGGGAAGTTCTCAATTCCATATCACACATTTGCATCTTATCTAGCCATAGCCCGCTATCTTGGCATCATTGGCATAAGGGAAACCTAAGGACACTATTTCACACACAAGCACAAAGAACTACATGGAGTCTGGAATGTAGTGCAACACTTGGTCATAAGTTCACTCTTCGGGTGATCGTTGGGGTCAGTTCGACTTCAAATATTACATTTTCATTCCAATTTGATGTGTTTGTGAGCTTTTACAGGTAGTTAGGGTTTATCTTGTAGATTACAGGTACCCTTGGCAATCAAAGAGTGAATATTAGGTGAGTGACAGGAAGTGATAGTGAAACCCTAGCAACACAAAAAAAGCAAATTATGAGCTTTTGTGCAGTCATGGTGCCTGGAGCAGTCATCAATGCCTAAGCGCCCTTGTCCAACACCAGGCGCCCATGTCTAACATCATGCTCAGGTATGTAGACACAAAATCACATACTTGGGAACATTTCTTGGCCCTAAACACATACTAGCATTCATATGATTAATATGTAAGAAAACTAGTAATTAACGACTATCCTTAGCCTCTTTTTTTCTGTTTCTTATTTCATATTTGGTCTTATACACCCTACATCCCAGTAAATATTTTACTTATTTATCTTTTATGGCTCCAAACACCAGCATTTGTGTGCCCTTGACCCTGAACTTATCTTACTCACTCCTTTTGGGTCTCTTTTATCTTTTGGGCATCTTTTTAACTTGTGGGTTAGCCTTCCATTTGTCAATTATGAAATTCAAACAAGGGAATCATATAAATATATAGTTATGTGTTCAAAATTAAGGACCAAGCACTAAGCATTACTATCATCACCTAAGCTTGCATCCAAAAGGCACCTAAAACACTCTAAAGGCATCCATTTAGAAATCCACTTAAGGGATAAGGGTTGTAACTCTACATACACAACATATGAAGGGGAAGTTTATTTTTCCATCCACACATTATATTACATTATTAAATTAAGCTACATCCTCGTTATCAAGTGCAACTTACACAAGGGCATCTTCGGGCATGATTCTTACACACACACAAAAACTACATGGAGTCTGAGATGTAGTGAAATGCTTGGTCCTAAGTTCACTCTTAGGGTTACCATTAGGGTCAATCGGACTCCCCATATTACATCATTATTTTTAGGTTTGATGTGGTTTGTGGATTTTATAGGTGAATCTTTGATTTTGAAAATTGTAGGTACCTCGATGATCATATTGCGAGTAATGCGCGATCAATGCGTGATCAATTATGACATACTTGTGACACATCAAAGATCAAATCTAGAGCTCGTGCACAATCACGGGCACCTAGAAGAGGTCATTAGCACCTAAGTTCCCTTTTCTTGACATGGGCGCCCGGTGTTCGAACTTATCCTCGCAATCCATAATTTAGCTTTGAGCATTTATGACATTGTTCACTTCCTATTCAAAAATTTTCTCGAGTCTAGAGCATTTCTAGATAAAGCATAAATCAACTAATTCTCTTCATCTATCTCTTGTGATTAGGGTTTCATACTTACTTTCTTATTTGTTTGCATCATATTATACTTAGCAGTTGTATATCATAGTTTACATCAGTTACTCTGCAATAGGGTTTAATAAATAATTCTATTTTTATTAAATCATTTGGTGAACCCACTCATTCAAACCCTACCTTATGAAAATGTATCAAAATATATCTCCTTCTTTTGAATTCATGGATCAATCTTCCTATCCTTCTTTTACTCCAACCAAGGTTTATGGCATGGCTACTATTGTTTCGATTTTATGCAAGTTCGTACTCAATATATAATCCAATCATCAATGTAGTCACCATCTCGTCACACTCGTCCTCATATAACTCCACCTGCTTTTGTCCCACCACCCACCACTTTTATAGTTCCTACTATTTCCTCTAAGGGTTATGACATCATTGAGTAACTTAAGAATACACCAACAAAAATATCTCTTTATGATTTATTGCACAATGCACCCGATTTTCATCATACATTAGAGGTCGCCCTTCATTCCATTCACATTGAAAGAAATAATTCACTTGTTGCATTTACTCACCTCATTCAATCTCTCAAAAATATGCCACATGCTATATCTTTTAGTGATGAGGACATCCTTCCTTTTTTGTTGACAATCCATTTGCACCTTTACTTATCATGCATACTTCTTCGGGCGCCATATGTATTAATCGTGTACTCATTGACAATGGCTTTGTTATAAAATTAGGTTATCTCTCTCTCCTCATGAAAATAGGCATTATTGACAATCCAACTAACAAATATTCTCAAGTCATTTGCGGTTATGATTCCACCACTCATACATGCATGGGCACCATTTCCCTACCTTTACGGGGTTGGGCCTAAAATTTTTCCTACATTATTCTTTGTTATTGATGCCACATTTTAATAAAATTACTTACTTGGTAGACCATGGATTCGTGTAATGCATGATGTCCCTTCTATAGTTCATCGTGCCTTAAATTTCTACATGATGGCTATGAACATACATCATTTGAGCACCCTAACACATTTAAGTTTTTCACATAGACCCTATCACCATCATGTCCATTCCCCATCTAAGTCGATTCCATATCATAAATTTAGTACATGTGATGTTGGTCAATCTAACATTCCTACTCCTTCAAATGATTCTCCCTACACTCCCTCCATTCCTACTCATACTATTGATATCCTATCACCCACTATGTCCGCCTATCATGGCTCCTCTCAATTCTACATCCGAATCTACTCCTACTAATATCCATGATGTTGTTAGTCAAGAAGATAATGTTAGACCGCTTGATTCTGGATGATGAGGGCTATGTCGTCGAGCTTAATGATGACACATTACACAATCTTAACTTTACTCCTATTGAAGTTGATGATTCCTATTTCTAGGATACTTTTGTTGCTATTGGCCCTGGTGAATATCAATTAAATAAGATTCCTCCTTTTACTAATGCCATGATACCTTTTTAAGAGAGTGTACATGTACTAGACATTCTATCATCCACTGCATCTCCACGGGATCCTTCTGCTCCATGCCTGAATCCCTTCACATGCAATTCTTATTGGCCCCATATCCCATTTGACCCCACTTGCTCTGAGATTGTTTGCACACATGATGGCTTGGCTTGGCTAGGGTTCACACTTGATGATCTCATTTCTCCACCCCACTCTTCTCACCTTTATCATGGTTGCATATTCATTACCATTGTTTATGGCCTTCACATCTTCCATTTGACAAGTATTCCTCAGAACTACTCCTTATTCTTCTCCACTCAAACTTGGGGAATCTTGGCTTGATTACATTAATGGTACACTAGATCGAAATCATACTGATATCACATATATTATGCCTTTTGGCCGCATCTCTATTCGAAATGACTCTTTCTTGGGTTATTCTCAAAATCTCACTCGATGGTATACACATGGTTGTCCACAACCACCTTTCATTGATGAATAATATGCAATGGGAATGTATAATTTACGCCGTAAGGGCTCTTTATATGATCAACTTCACATTATTGCTTCGAATTTATGATCTAGCTCAATTGGCTACAATGACACCGCGACGATCTCCTAAATGATTTTACTTGATTGTTTTCCATGTCACACACTTAGGGGAAACATGCTTTCTTCCCCCCTTGCAATTATTATAAATATTTTGTAATCTCTACACATACACATTGTGCTTCGTGCTTTACATCCAGTCTCTCTTACGTACATTGATACACAACTTGTATCATCATTCCCCTATGATGGAATCTTGTTCTAAGGCTCACACTTTACCTGTTGAGGGCATACTACATCCATGAAACTCACACATTACACATTTCACACTCCACAATACATCTTTCTAGCCTCCACTCTCACACAACATATTTCCCTATGACGCACTCTAGTTCTATGGTTCATACTCGATTCTTTGAGGGTCAAAATCTGAAATGAACCTCACCATCATTCACTTTTCATGCTCTATTCTACATGTTCCATCTTACTAACACACATTTTCAAACCATTTCTCAATGACACACTCTTCTTCTATGGTTCATTCTTGACTACGAGGGGGCATTTATGAATGAGCCTCATCTCATGCACATCCACCGAGGGGCATGTTACTCCTTCTATCTTCCCATATTGCAGTACAACCATTCCATCACATCCACAACATTTGCATATCTTGGTTGCACTTACTCTTGTTTGCTTCTACTTATATGCACACTTTGTTTCCCATACTAGACATATACTTATTATGTCAATATCTTTTCTATATACACATGCACGTTCACTTGGTCTCGTAGTTGTGAATACGGATCTCTTACAAGTTCTTACAATGTTGCAATCATGCTTGATAATGTACCTCTTACCAGTCCCACTGAGGCCCCTAGGGGCATTTACCTTCTCACACATTACATGTGTTATTGTTTCATTTATGTACTACTTCCCATTCTTACTAGCACATTACTTTACATGATACATACATTTCTTGACATAATTTTTATCTTTCTAACATACTAACGGGTGCTTCATGTGTAGCATTTGCTTTGCAGGACTATATGTTACCATGGTTGTTTGATACATTTTGTTTGCCATTATTTTCTATTATATGTCGTTGTTTACTGGGTTATGCCCTATGTCTTGCTTGATCATTGTTTGTATGCTTTTGGCCGCTTTGGCCTTGATTGTCTTGTGACATTGTAAGCAATGTTCCATGTTTGAAACCCACTTTTCATGGTCTATATTATATGCACATTTGCTTGTTACATTGTTTTTATATGACATGCTTACTACTTTTTCTACTAACACATGTATCTAGCCACTTTGTTTGCATGTGCCTTGGTTTATACCATGCACATCCCCTACCCCTGTAGGTATCCACTTCAACACAACATTAGGTCCTCTCTTTTGGGCCACACACTCCTACCGATGTCGCATGCACCCAAAACAAGGGGGCTACATTGGGTGAATAAATCACCCCATACAACAACTCAAAGATACAACACAACACATAATGCACGGAGTTACTGATTCAACACTGGATCAAAATCATACATGGGTCATAATCATAACATAGACACCGGTGCCTAGACTCATATAGTAGCACCCAGGTGCCTGTGTCCTCCACTGGGTGCTAATGTACTAATGGCACACACAATCAGTTTCTCATATCATCACACTCTATAGAAGCCTTCAAAGCAGTTTTACATTATCGTGCATACAACCCTCCAATAACAGAATGCATTCTATCTCCATTTCAATCAGAATAAACATTATATTCAAAACTAATTTGAAATAGTGGGAACAAAACAAACACACACCATCTGCAGTGGTGTTTATCAAACAGAGTCATGGAAGAAGAGTAACACTAGACCTCTCTCCCCAAAACTTGCTCTTTGGCATGAGATCGCCCAAAAATATCGCACTTGGCATGAGATCACCCAAAAACTTGCACTTGATGTGAAATCACCCAAAAAAATTACACTTGGCATGAGATCACCCAAAAAAATCGTTATTGGCGTGAGATCACCAACATTTTTAGGAATTTTTTTCTATCATTTACACTCTTCTCAATTAGGTGCACACTTTCCTTTTTACACACTTTTACATATTTATGCAATTTTTTCATATACACGACTTTGACTACTCTTTCACTCTTTGTTTACAAGTTTGTCCTTAATACACAATAAGAAGCACCCTACAACAATAAAAACAACATCTACAATGCTACACATACTCTTCACCCCGAGGGTCATTTTCCTTCATTTCATTTTTTTGCATCATTCCACGCTTCACTTGTTCACTCGACACATTTTTTTGCCACACACTCTACATGGTTATCAAGTACGCATCTCTTATCTACTTTATGTTATCAAGTACTCACTCAAAAACATAAAGTGAGGGTAAATGTAGACACAAAATCACACACTTGGTACATTTCTAGGCCCTAAAGATATACTAGCATTCATATGATTACTAAGAAAGAAAACTAGTAATTGATGATTATCCTTGGCCTCTTTTTTTGCATTTCTTATTTTCTATTTGGTCTTACAAATCCTACATCCCGATCGATATTTTAATTATTTATCATTTATGGATCCGGACACTAGCGCCAACCAAGACAAAAGTGCCGGGTGCCCTTGTCCTCTTGTGGGCGCCCTAACCCTTTCTTATCGTACTCGCTCCTTTTGGGTATCTTTTATCTTTTGGGCATCTTTTTCACTTATGGGTTGCCCTTCCAGTTGTCAATTACAAAATTCAAATAAGGGAATGATATAAACACATAGTTATGTGTTCAAAATTGAGGACCAAGCATTAAGAATTCTTGTCATCACCTAAGCTTGCATCCAAAAGGAACCTAAAGCACTCCAAAGGCATCCATCTAGCAATCCACTCAAGGGACAAGGGATGCAACTCTACATACACAGCATAGGAAGGGGAAGTTCATTTTTCCATCCACACATTCTATTACATTGCTACATTTAGCTACAACTCGTTATCAAGTGCAACTTGCACAAGGGAATCTTAGGGCATGATTCCTACACACACACAAGAACTACATGGATTTTGAGATGTAGTACAACACTCGATCGTAAGTTCACTCTTGAGGTGACCATCGAGGTCAGTTTGACTCCCCATATTACATCTTTCTTTTTATGTTTGATGCGGTTTATGGGTTTTGTAGGTGAATCTTTGTTTACAGTAAGCAGTACCTGGCGATCATATGCGAGCAACAAACAATCAATTTAAAGTAATTGTAACATACTTGCGACACATCAAAGATCAGATCTAGAGCTCTTACGGTCACATGCGCTCGAAGAAGTCGTCAATGCCTAGGCGCCCTTATCTTGCCGTGGTCGCCCTTGTCCGACATTATTCCTATAGTCCAAAATTTATCTTGAGCATTTATGATTACTTTGTTCACTTCTTGTTGTTCAACAGCTTTTCCCAGTCGAGAGTGTTTCAGTATAAATCAACTAAGTCTCTTCATTTATCTCTTGTGCTTAGGGTTTCATACTCTCTTATTTGATTGTGTCATATTGTATTTAGCAGCTATATATAGTAATTTACATCAATTACTCTACAATAGAGTTTAATAAATTATTTTATTTTTATTATATCAAGTTCCACGATCATAGGGAGGCGATTGCGACCTTGTTTCAATCACGTTTAACTCTTTACACCGCCCAGAGCCGGTTCAGACACGCGAGACTCAAGCTGTAGACAAAGAATCACACACTTGGGTACATTTCTAGGTCCTAGTCACATATTACTATTCATATGATTCCTAAGAGAGAACTAGTAATTGATTGATGTCTTTGGCCTTTTGTTTGTGTTAATTATTTTCTATTTGGCCTTCTACACCCTATAACCTAGTTTGATATTCATTGCTTTATCTTTCTTGACTTTGGACACCGGGGCCCGAGATGCCCTCATCCTTACGGGGTGCGCTTGACCTCTTTAGTTCTTACTTGCCCCTTGTGGGCCTTTTTTATCTTTTGGGCATCTTATTTTCTTATGGGTCATCCTTTTAGTTGTCAATTACGAAATTCAAACAAGGGAATCATATAAATACAAAGCTATGTGACCATAATAAAGGACTCAAGCTCTAAGCATTTACTATCACCACCTAAGGTTACATCCAGAGGCATTCTAAAAGTATCAAGACATCCATCTAGCATTCACTCAAGGGACAAGGGACTGCATTTTCTGCATACATGCATAGGAGGGGAAGTTCATTTTGCCATCCACACATCTACTTACATTAGTACATCTAGTTATTGCTCGCTATCAAGTGCATCTTGCACAAGAGCTTCCTAAGGCACAATTCTACACACACACACACACACACAAGAACTACATGGAGTCTAAGATGTAGTGCAACGCTTGGTTGTAAGTTCACTCTTTTGGGTGACCATCGGGGTTAGTTCGAATCCCCATTTACATATTTCTTTTTTAGGATTTGATGTAGTTTGGATTTTGCAGGATATCATTTGTTTTGTAGGTTACAAGTGAATACAACAATCATCTAGCGACATATAGGCAACCAACAACAAAGGTTAGTGACCAACTTGTGACAAAAAAACTAGATTCTGAGCTCTTGCGTAGTCACATGCACCTACTGGGAGGTCTTTTTACCTGACACCCTAGCCCCATTCCAGGCGCCCTAGTCCAGACTATTCAAGCGATTCTGAAATTTTTTTGAGTGTGGTTGCGACAGTCTCCTCCTCCTGTTCATCAATTTTCCAGTCTAGAACAAGATTTTTACAAAATCGGCTAAGTCTTCCAATCCCTCTCTTACACCTAAGGTTTCATATTTCTTTAGTTTATTGCTTGTGTCAAATTTGTACTTTAGTGTTTATTTATCATACGTGACTTTGCAATTAAGATTTTGCAAATTTTGTATTTGTTAAATCATTTGGTGAACCCCACTCGTGATCGGTATTTCGAGATCCTTTTTGGCACATCATCTTTTCCATCATGGTTCCTAAGGTTCATCAAATCTCTTTGTCTGAATTACTTCAAATGCATTCACCTTGCAAAGAGGTTCTTCAAAAATCCCTAGACACCATGTTTCTCCCTAAAGATATGCCACCCACTCAAGTAAGTGCCATTTTCGATTGTCTCTTCGATGACCCTAGTCTTCGTGATCCTCCATCTAATCAACCCATCTTAGAGTCAATTCAAGCCTTACATTCTTTATTTCAAGATAAAATTTAGGCTATGGAATCAACGATTACATCTCTCAAATATGAAATTCAACATCTCAAGGATGCTTCTCAAGCCCATGCTCATTCTTCTTCTTCACATCTCACCCCACTTCTATGTCTTCTACATGTGCTCATATCAGTGAACCTCAAGTCTTACCACTACCCGATTCTCTTAGGTTTGATCGCAATGCTAAGAAAGATGACATTCTTACTGAGCTCCTTAATCATCAATTGATCAATTTGCCAACTACTCATTGTTATCCTCCTTATCGGATGGTTAAATATCAAGGTCTCCCATTTTGTGCTTATCATCGAATCAATGGACATAATGACAATGATTTCTATGATTTACAACGAAGAATCAAACATCTTGAGTGTCAAGGTTTTATCTCATTCACGCACAATATTACGTTACATGCCCATCTCCAAATCTTTGCATCGAATGGGTTCCTAAATCTCGGATTCATCTATGTCCAATGAGCAACATGTTATTACTTCTAATGTTCCTTCTTGACTAGTCAAACATTGCTTATCCAACCCATTCCGACTAATCAATCACCTCTCGAGGTCCATTATCCATCACCTCCTCCTCTCAAGTCTTCTACGACATCATCGATCCCGAATAAGAAACCACTCACTAAGTAAGACCAGTAAATTCTAGAAGGTCTCTTTCGACTTCCTTCATTCAAAATTCCTTCACAACCTCCACTTTAGCATCCAATCACTTTTGTTAAGCAAATTATTCCTTACATTGATCTCTTTAGCAACATCGACTAGATCTACACCTCTCGTACACTTGGGGGCATCATGCTTGCTCCCCCTTCTTAGCATCACATACGCTCCGTGCTTCATGCTTCATATTTCTTAGCACTTGAAAGTATTCTTCACCTCTTCTCGGAAGTGCCCATATGTTGTTAAACTTTGGGCTTCCCTCCGTTCCTCTCTTCTCGAACTCTTTTCGCAACAATGTCAATAATAATTTGCCTTGTTTGGCATTTATTCCCCCTTTATCCTCACCGCCATTGGGAACACTTGCCAATAGACCGTCCTCTTCGATATTTGGAAAAATCGCTGCCAACAATTGTATGCTAGGAATGCTTCCGTTTTAGCTATTTGGCAAACTCAGATTTTTTTCTTCTCTATGGTTACAACTGTATCAACTCAACCTTAAGAATCAAGAGGAGCGTGTTACACTTGTGAAAATACAAGATCACCTTCAAAGTTTTATACGAAACAATGCTCTCGAACAATGATCTAGCCTACTCAACTATCTTGGCTCTTAGTTTATTGATATTGTAGTTTTTGTTCATATCGTATTCTTTTGTTGGGGTCCTTGTTAATGTAACTCTATAGTATTTTGACTTTTGTATTTGTTTACTTAAAAAAAAAAAGAGTTAAAATCGGCACGTCGCGGCACATGAAAAAAGGTACTTAACCTCGTGCTGTTTGGTCATCTAATTTAGGCGAAGATGACGATTTTGGTATATGTACACACACACTTGATTCTTCCAGTTGCGAGACTCGGACGTTCTCCTTCAACTTCAACCTCGTTCCTCAATCGGGCCTCTACGTTTCCTTGTTACATCCCAGACCCAAACCCCAACCGCTATTCATATTCAGCTGTTGCCTCTTCATCTTCATCACAGTCTAGGCGTGTGTTCCTCCATTGGCGCCGTAGATTCCCTGTTATGGCTTCTCCTACCCAGTCCTTTAGCGACTCATCTGTATTACAGGAGGCTGAAAGCAACCGTAGATTGAAGCTGGAAGAATTGAATTGGGATAATTCCTTCGTACGGGACCTTCCTGCTGACTCCACAATAGACGGACCTCCCCGCCAGGTATTTCATTATACGCACCTAAACAATTTAGCTTTGACGAGCTTAGATACACAAATCTTTTCACTTGTCGTTACTAAATTAGTTTCGCACAGACGATTGGGCAAAAGTGTCCATGAATAGCCCCTCGATTTACGAAATCAATCGCATTTGTGCGACATAGGGCCCCTTAGCATTGCCATCCCACTGCAGTGTTTTAAAATGTTCGTTCAAAGGATATGTTAAGCCGATCCGACTATGTTGTGAATGCTCCACAAATTTATTTCAAGCTACCTCGGGATTTCGATTACAACATGATAAACAAATATTATATATCGTATAATCTGCCATAACAATTAGCTGCCAAGGGTCCTTTAGTACTGACTGCGTGATTAAGATAACTGTTGTGAAATTTGCTTAAGGGCCATCACATACTTAGCACGTCGGAGTTGGTCCAAGAGGTTGTCAATGCGAGGTTATGGATTCCAATTCTTCGCTGTGATTTTGATGAGTGTGCGATAGTCTATGCAAAGGCACAAAACCCCATCTTTCTTGGGTGCAAGGAGTAAAAGACTCCCGCATGGCGAAGAGCTAAGCTTGATATTGCCCCAATCGAGGAGTTCTCATATTTGGCATCGGACTTCATCATTCTCCCAAATCGATTTGTGGTACAGATGGTTGTTTGGAAAAGGGGATCTAGGAACTAAATTGATGCGGTGTGTTACTTTGCAATGCGTTGGGAGGCCTTTTGGTTCCACAAAAACTTTTCCATGATGCTCTAGTAACTTGTCGAGTTGTTGCTGCAATAATGTTTGTGTGGTGCTCACTACCAATGCCTTCTTGCTCTCTCGCTTAGGTGTTGCAGGATGGAGCATGAGTAACACAAACTTCTGCGTGTATGAGATGAGTTTGTGACATTGTTTGGCAGAGACCAAAGTGACTTTGGTCATTGGAGATGTTTGAATAACGGTCTTTGACATTAATAGTCCATCTATGCGGCTTGGCCCGATATGCAACATCGCAGTCATACAAGTATGCTCATCCCAACAGTATGTCGCACATCTCAATCGATACGATGTCTCAAGTGACATTATCTTCAATTTGCTTGACTCTATATTGAAAAGTACATTGTTGCCAAATGTGTATATCTATTTTTGATTGTAACCATCTAAGCGAGTATGTGTTGAAGTAGAAAGTACAAGGCATTGAGCCGTGTCTTGTAAAATAATGTTCTTTTGACTCCCATAGCAGATGATAACGTCCTTTGACCCAAAACTTCATGTTGAAGAGACGCCCACAGTCCAAAGTGTTAGTGGCAATGGCACTTTGGTACTCTAACAAGAAATATTTGAATCAATGTTCGCCCACATTCCAAAGTGTTAGTGGTAATGGCATTTGTACTCTAACAAGAAATATTTGAATCAATGTTGTTCGTAGCTAGGGGATTTGATGTAGATTGCGCAAGAAATGATTGTTGTGCATTGCATTCAAAATCATCATGGGTGTGGGAGGGATGTTAGTGGCATCACTTGTCACTTAATTTCATCTTGCCTATGTTTGAGTTAGAAGCCACAAAAGCCTTATGGTGTTGTGCAACCTTGTTAGGCTTCTCTCTTGTGATGTGTGTTTTGCTTCTGCAAAGGGAGTTGAGATGGTGTGTTGTGCATGGGCTAACCCTTATGCATGACATTGGATTAAGACGGGAAACATTGCTTCATCTTTGCTTTGGCCTCAAATTTGGTTGAGTTTTGATATGCTTGCCCCAAAGAGTTAGAAGTCATGAACTCCATCTTTGTCCGTGAGGTCCTCACATAGGCATGCAATGTAGTTGTAGAACTCGTCGGTGTAATCTTCCATTGATTGCTCCTTATGCTATTGCAACTGTTGAAACTTCATCTTCTCATCCTCATAGTGTTTGAGAGGGAAGAATTCTTTCTACAAAGTGTTGACAAAGTCACTCCAAGTACGAATGGGCTTATAGACTTTCTTGTGCTGTGCACTGAATGTTTCCCAATAATGGGACATTGCAATGGATATCTTTAGCATTGTGAAAGTGATCTTCTCTTTTTCATCAAATCGGTTGAGAAAGAAGCAGGCCTCGAGTTGGCGAATCTACTTATCCAATGTTTCAACAGTGATCTTATCTTTAAAAACTAGGATGTCAAGATTGACTTGGACCTTGAAAGGGCTTTGATGCTAGAAGTGCTAGTGATCGGGCTATGAGAAACATGATGTAGAGGCTGGGTTGATTTGAAACATCAACTCGTGGAATTGCCCAACGAGTTTAGTGTGCTGTGCTTCCAGTGCGTCCTTAATGAGATTTTGGATGTTTGGGACTGCCTCAGATGGCTTTTGGGCGTTGGCCATCTTACTTTTGTTGTGGTGTTGTTTTGGGTAGATTGAAACAAAACCAATTTCTCGTTCTTCTGTCTCTCATTGCACTCACGTGTTTCTAGGCATAAGAAAGAGCTATGCTCCAATAGGTTTAGCTGTGTGGTGGACAATGATACACTTAGAGTCAAGTAGCATATTGTAGAATGCATAGGAAACTACACAAATTATTTTACAATTACATTTGAATGTGGAAGATTTGTATGCAAAAATGCAACTATTATTCACTATGGAGAGGGAAAGTACAAATGTGGACAATAGACTACTAAGGCTAAGAGTGCAAGCTCTTGTGATCAAAGGGGGATTGCGTCCTTCCTAATTTGCCTAGACTAGTATCAAAGAATCCATAACTATAAATGTGTTTGATGTTGGATACTTAGGGTATGCTAACTATTTCCTTTCTGGCTTGTGTGTTGTTTAGGCGAGTTTGTGTATATTAGGACATACATTTTTGTATAGTTTAAAACACACTCTTTATGAATAAGCACAACCTATGTGCAAATCATTATCCATGCTTATATATAAGTCACAAATAAAAACATCATTAATGTGTATCCTCAAGATAAGGTTTGCTTGAGAAGATTTCCAAAAAGATAAAGATCCCTTCCTATCCTAAACTCTTTTACTTATCTATATAAAATTTTGGAGGGCATGAATGAAGGTGAATCCATTGTACACATCTTTGTATTGTATCATTCATGTGACGAGGGCCTTTGGCTCTCTTGCACATCTAGGCTTAATATATTGTTAATCATTCTACTTGCCTCTGGCCCTCCTGCATTTTAGGGTTTAATATATTGGTAGTCATTCTAGTTAAGCATATTCGTGTCTATATTGATTTAATGTTTCACAGGTATGCAAATGCAATTGTGGTTGAATTTTGAGGTTATCTTCAAAGATCCTAGAACCTTTACCAGATTACATCTATTATGGGCCCTTCCACTTTTTTATTTTTATTTGAAAGATATTTATGGAATTTTTTTACAAAGAGCTATACATAGCAAAGATGGGTACATACAATGACCATCATAACCTCATCCTAAAGCCACCCAAAGCAGAATACTTCTTAGGTTCCAAGGAAGTCCTTGATCAACAAACTGCCTTTGGCAAGAAGTTGATAGTAGAGCTTTGTCCCTCCACATGGAGCAAAAGGTAGAAAAAGAACTGCCCTCTTGAGCAAAGACATTCTTGCATTGAATTTTCCAAAGGGTAAACAATCTCGAGACCCTTAGGTAGTGCCATAGTCTAGTAAACACAGAACGGACCTGCGGGTAGCTATTTCCAAGTAAGGCAGAGTGCTAATGAAGTATGTTCTGAAGCAACGTTGAACATTGAACTTCAAAGAATCTCCAACATTGTCTAGCAAACTCGCACTCCCAAAGGATATGCTTTATTGTCTCAGCATGGTGACAAACGGGGCAAAGGCCATTGGTGAAATCACTCTTGGCCAATTTGGCCTTAGAGGGAATCCCTTGATAAATGACAAGCCAAGCAAACACTCTTAGCTTGTAGGAAAGTTGAAACGACCAAACACCGTGTAGATGAGGAATCCATCTATCTTTCGGATCCGTAGAGAGCCAACGTGCATTAAGGACCGGTGCCAAAGGGTGTCTTTGGTGAAGCAACAAGTACGTATGCCAGGAGTCATACTGAAATAGTGGATGACCAAAGCACCACCTCCAATCCCTCCAAATTGGACCAGCCATCCCAATATTCATTTAAAAAAGCTTTTGTTCAGGAATAAAACCTCTCACCTACAACAACAAAGGTTAGTCAGAGGCCAAAAGACCATACTTTTGCACAAGAGTGTGCCACTATGCTCTTAAAGATAAGGAAGCCTAACACTTTGAAAAGATGCGGTGTGGAGAGAATATTGCATAAGCCAAAAGCTCCACAAACCTTGCAGACATGTTGTGCAGAGGTCATTCGATGCTGAAACATAATCTGCCAAGGTGGAACACCCACGAGAGATCACACTGCCCACTTAGCTGAAAGGATACTGCCCCGCTTGACAACATCTATAAGGCCTAAAGCTTCCTCATCTTTGAGGATGGCGTAAACACTCCAAGGAACAAGTGGGAGACCCCTCTCTCCAAATTTGGACCATAGATAAGTCCTTAGAATCTTCTCAAGGCACCTAAGGGTCCTACTGGGAACTGACAAGACACATAGTAGATGTGAGAAGCCCTGAAGAATATGATTCACTATTGTCATCTTGTCAGCAAAAGATAAGTCCTTATGGTGCCACACGTGAAGCTTACTCTGAAGCCTCTGAAAGCACCATTCCCACATGGAGACAAGAGACAAGCTGACACCAAAGGGGATGCCCAAATATCGTACAATAACATGTGGGTGAAGAAAGGACCAAGCAGTAGGAATCTAATGCAAAGGAATGTCCACTCCCACAAGCCAGACTTCTGTTTTGTGATCACTGACATCTGCACTCGAGGCAGTGCAAAAACTATTTAGACTAGAGACAGTCCCATCCACTGAGTCCTGCTTTGCCCTCACGGAGAGAAGGGAGTCGAAAGCAAAATGAATATTAATTATCTCTGAACCATCAGGAAGCCGAATACCATGAATCTGTCCAACAAGCCGAGCAGCCTCAAGCAAGACCCAAAGCGTAAGCTGTTAGGACATACAAATAAGGGGACAAAGGACACCCCTGATGGATGGACCAATGCAAGAGGGTCCGTGGAGACAGGGAGTTGTACCGAATCCTGCTCCGCCTCTTTGAGAGAAGAGAGTTGTCAGCAAAATGATTATTAATCATCTCTGAGCCATCAAGAAGCCAAATACCACGTACCTGTCCAACAACCTGAGTAACCTAAAGAAAATGACCTAAAGTGTCAACTGTTCTGACATACAAATAAGGGGCTAAAGGACACCCCTGATGGATAGTCTAGTGCAGGAGGATCCATGGAGACAAGGAGTTGTTAACAGAGACAAAGGCCGAGACATTGGTGAAGAGGGTGGACACCATAGCAATATATTGAGGGCCAAATCCCAAGCATGTTAGCATCTCCAATATGAAAGACTAGTCAATTTGATCATATGCTTTATTGAAATCAATTTTCAAAATCAAAGATTATTGACCAGTCTGTTTGGCCCAATCGACAGTTTCAAAAGTAGAAACCATAGTGTTAAGAATAGATCTTCCGTGCACAAACCCAGTCTACTTCCTGTGCACCACATACTTAGCAACTGAACGAATCCTCAGGGCCAAGGCTTTGGCAATGATTTTATACGCAATGGTTAGGAACATCATAGGTTGCTGACCCCGATAATTTCCCTAGGAGCATTCCTAGGAATCAACTTGATCAGCCCTTGATTGAGAGACTTAGAGAGACATCCAACCATGAACACCTCAAAGGCCAAAGAACATAAGTCATCTCCAATGGTATCCCACATGGCCTTGAAGAACTCACAAGGAAGATCATCTATGCTCGGGGACTTGTCATTCCTCATGGAAAATAAGGCAGCGCGCAATTCCTCTTTCAAAAGATATCCAACATCTCCCTATCCCTACTAGAAACCTTACCAGGAATCACTTTGCAACAAAAATCTCTGTCAGCCACAGCCATCTTTCAAAAGATATCCAACATCTCCCTATCCCAACTAGAAACCTTACGAGGAATCACTTTGCAACAAAAATATCTGTCAGCCACAACCCTATCCGTCAAAGGATATTAGAATATAAGGCTTATAAATTAGCGTTATGTTAATATTAGCTAAGTGTTAACTAGTAAACAATTTTAACCACTTCAACCATTTTCTAACCATCTCTCACATAATAAAAGGACAGACTCACAGTGAATAATGTGTGCATGGAGCAAAAATATTTTGAAAGTGGTGACTAAACATACTTATGATTTCTGAAGGATCCTCAACTAGGGAGCCATCAGACCGACAAAGGCCAAGCACTTTTTTCGCAATAATCTTCCTCTCGAGGAAGTCAAAATAAAACTTGGAACCCTCATCACCTTATTACATCCACTGTAGACGAGATGGAATACGGGCACCCCTGGCAATATACTCCTCACTGCGACGCACATTCGACTCTAACTTCGCAACCTCCTCCTGAAGGTGCACATTTTGAAGATCAACTTTAAGGGCAATGCGAATTGCTCAAGGCGTTGTCGAGTCTCGCTCAACTCTCTCCTCCGCTTCCGTGCAGTCATCCTACCCCAACCTCTCATAAACTTAATTGTGCAATAGACTGCTGCTTCCCACGAAAGGATCATCCACCCTAGATCACTAGTCGGTTGGGGAGAAAGGATCCAAATTCCATGAACTAGGGCTTGAAAGTCCCCCAACTCCAAGTGAGAAACATTCAATTTGATCAAGGAAGAGGGTGGCCAATCGACCAAAGGACCAAAAGAAATCACAGTTTGGACTGCAGATGATCCAAGACTGTAACATCCATAAGCACCTCCACAGGTTGAAACCAACCAAAGAAAATCATGCCCTCGCGAAGGCCATAAAAACGGTCAAGTCGAGCTCGAACTCTTTGACCGCCTTGGCAAAAATTGGACCGAGTAAACTGGCTACCATGCACGAGCTCTTTTGGTTTCCAGTTGGGGTAAGAAATTTGGAGAGCATCCCTGCATTGACCCTAAGCCTACTTTCCAATGCCATCGACCACATAACCCACACCTCCACCTCTGTCACCCTTCCACTCCACCATATTGAAGTCCCCACCAAGAATCCACTTTGCAACAGTAAGAGACGGCCATCCAATCCCAAAGCCTGATCCGCTCCGAACTAAGATTTGGGCATAGACAACACACAAACCAATCACTCTATCTTGAACCAAAAGGGTGATCCAAATACAATGATCATTAGGATCTAAACCAAGGGCAACCACAAAGTTTTGAAGATACAAGAGGGCAATCACCAACACCCCCACTCCCTTGACAATGCCAAGAGGCCCAAAAAGGCCATTCCAACAATAGTTCATCCTATTCCTAACCTCAAAACTAGTAGATTTGACTTCTTGGAGAAAAGCCACATCTGGTCTATCCCGCTGCAAAACACCATGCACAAGTTGCTTACGACCGGGAATCATCATGCCACGCACATTCCAAGACAAAAAAGAGAGCTTCATTCCCAAGGAGGAAGAAGACTAAGGCTATTAAACCAGTTGTCCATCTCAAGGCCGAGGACACCACATTCTGGAGAATGAACCATTGCATCCTTATACGACTTTGTATGCGGTTTGGGACTAAAATCCCCCTTGTCCACACAAGATGGTGAGGAAGCCACTTTTCGTTTGTTCCTCTTAACGTACTAGCCGGACTCAATTTTCATACCATTTGGCCCTGAAACACTGGAACCATTGCCTGAAGGTTGTGGAGACCAAAGAGGGCCCAACCCCAAAGAAGAACTATTGGTCTGAGGTTGATCCCTGGGACCTTTGGGAAAATTCAACAAACTGGGCCTACTAGAGGCAGAACCACCCACATGTCCTACACCTAAACTTGATCCCCCAGAATGCAAAGTACCATCACCTGTATGTCCTGACACGATAGCTTTGGAACTACCATAGGAAACTCCTCTAGATCTTCAACTGTCAAATCCACAATTCACAGAAGAGCCCCCAGTCCCTTGATATTTGGATGAGGAAGGGGCTGGGATCCCTTCTTCACTAGCCATTTCACCCTGCTTAGGCTTATGATACGGACAATCTCTGATCATATGGTCCTGCGCTTGACACGCAAAACAAGCATTCAGGAGGTTAAGCAAACCTTCTACTCTCGGATCCCATCCATGGTGCAAACTGAGATGAAGGGAGGAAGTTTTCACTTCAAGTCTAGATCTACGCAAACTTGAGGGTTTGGATGAAATGAGTTTTGGCATCCATCTGGGCTGAGGAGTTTGCCAAACCAATCAGCAAATAGATACACAAAGGGACACAAAGCTGTAGGCAAAGCAAGGAACTCCAACCAAAGAGGATAGTGAGCATGACCACGATCCTCGAGGTTGAAGTCTGCTTGCCAAGATTGAACGTATGCTAGACTACAAACAATGTTCCCTGCTCTGAACTGTAGCACATGGCGGGCTGCAGTCTCTGAATTAAACAGGAGGCACACATATTTCAAGCCCAAACCTCAATAAGAGTTCAAAAAAATCCTATTGGCCTCCCAATCAAGCATCCTATGAATAAAATAGAGGATGCTCCCCTTGATTCCAAATGCAGATGTCCTTTGAAAGACTCCTTATTGTCTGTGAGGAACAAGTTAAAATCCTTCTGATCTGGCATCTGCTTGTAACAGCATGAGCCGGTGGATGGAGGGTCTTAGATTGCTTGCATTGGTGCTTGATTTGTTCGTTTCCTTCAATAGTTGGGCCACAAATTTACTACACTGTAAACCCTTTTTATAGCACCCAAGCTAGACCCCTTAGGAGACAGTAAAGGCTCCTGATCAATGACTGAAGCCACAACCTCATATTTTCCCTGAACAACCATAAGCATGACGTTTTGTGCATTATCAGAATTTTGAGCTTGTTTTAACATAATTTCTTTGCATATTTCACTAACAACCCCCACAAAGGATAGGGAGGCTAATCATCAATGATTTTGGGTAGATTGAAGGAGGGGTTATTAAAAATTGGATGCTATTGGATGGGGCAATTGAATTGATAGCCTCAGGAGCGACACCATTAGCCTCCTTAAAGACTAGAGCAAGATCACTTCTTAAGTCAAATGTGGGAAAACCAACATGTAGAGGTACTGGTAATGGGAGGGTAGGCCCCATCGAAATTCCATCCTCAGCTACATGTGCGCCCAGGCTTGGTTTGACCCCTCTTATTGACTCGACCCTAGATGCCACAACAACACCATTCAAACCAGAAGAGCCACGGATCAAAATCTATCGCGACACTTAGTGAATGTCGCCAAGTGTTGGGTGAGCTGCAAGGTAAGTGTGAACTGCGTGGTATTGCTGCGAAGGGTCGCACCAATGTTGTGCAATGTTGCGAGTCTGTATGCGTATTGGTAGATGCCGCAAGGGTGGGGATGATCCAAATTATTTTAAAATTCTGGTGGACAACACACTAACGGCAGTGTTTAATGTGTTATGGCAATACATTCATAATAAAATAGCTGAAATTGTAGAATTAATGAACTGTATTGCAAAAATAAAACTGAATTGTATTGCAGAAATAAAATTGTAATTGTAAAATAAAATAACTTTATTAAATATGTATACAAAGTGGGAAAACTCTATAGGAGAGATGTATGCCGAATCTCTTTGTAATTGAGAATGGATGCATGATGGGCAAACTCTGTAGGTAGATGTATATAAATGGGCAAACTCTATATGATAGATGTATGCCTCAAAACTTGCAAACCTGTAACTTACAACTTATGTCTACAAAAACTTTCAACTTGCAAACTTGTGTCTTCATTCGAAACCATCTTATTTATAGTGAAACAATGTGGAAGATGGAAGGTTGCTAGGAATGGTAAATGAAGGGTTCCAAATGGAAGCCGAAAGGTCATCCTTCATAGAGATGATGTCCATCCACCTTTGGGGTGAATTTGAATGGGCAAAAAGGATAAAATTTGAAAATAACAATATTATATACATATTTTTAAAGTGTTCTGTGTCAGGCTCATATCTCCTAGCCCATTGACCTGATTGGCGAACCATAGGATTTGTTGGAAAGATAACAAAGTGAACTTGAAAATAAAAGCTACGAAAATAGACTATACTATCATCATGCTGTCTAAATCCCATAAATGCTTTGAAGACCCTTAAAAAGCAAAATACCAAAAGCTGTCAAGACCTGCTAAAAATCGATTTTAGGACTCTCAAAAAATAAAATTTTTAGGAATAATGTTTTGATTGCTGATGTGGATTTTTCCTACCTTGAATACCCGTCTAGATCATTAATTGCTAAAAATAGGTCTCAATAATTTCTTAAAATAGACTTTTCTAAATCCTTCTTTGAATGTTGATATGGGTTAGTCTTGCTCCAAGAGCTCATTCGGATCATTCACCCTTCCTTGAGAAGCAATGGGCCCCATTGCTTGTAGGATTGACCTCTGATGTACATAGGAAGTTTTGAGTGCTGAAGTGATTTCTTCCACTTGAGTGGGGTGGCCCACCCAAAATTCCTATTTACTATTTTGAGAGACCTATGTGTAGGGATATCAATGAACCAACATGTAGAACTGTCATGGTTGCACTTCCCACAAATATCATAAGGATGGAGATTCCAACAATGAGAAGAATCATGACCTTTTCTACCACAATGACTACAAATGACGTGATGGAATAAGAGGTTTTACACCGATGTTGAACAGAATGTTTTGGATGCATGCTTGATTTAATGAATCTGGGATGTACTTGAAACCAAAATTCTTGGGTCTCTTTTCTGCTTTGAGAGGTTCTTGAATTTCTTGTCCATCTTTTCCAAGGTCATGTCCATTATACCCCATTTTATTTAACAACTTGAAACCAATACCTTTTGTGTGCTTTTCAAAACTGCCAATCACATATGGATAATTATCAGAATGAGAAGAAGAAGGAGACATACCATGCTCTCCTCTATTTCTATCTGTGCATCTGCAACACTTTTCTTCTTTCCTTTCATCTCTTTGAATTCCTCTTGTAGGATGGCTAGGTCTTGTTGAATTTCCTCACAAAATGCTTCTTTTCTCCAAGTTGATTCTGCAAATTATGTATAACTTTGTTGCACCTTGCCTCTGCTTGGAGCAATCCTTCCACAACGGGGCTTCCAAAATGGGGCTTTTTTTTGCATATTCATCATCTGCTTCATGATCATACTCAGATTGGTCTGCAACCACTGGTTTTCCTCCATCAAATTTTTGTTTTTGCAAGGATTGATTTGTGCTTGCTCCATGGTGGTAGAAGTGGACCCACATCTTGAATTATGCCCTCTTCTCGTTTTTTCCGGTTAGATTTTCCCATCATTTTCAAAACCAGTTTTTTTGAAAAATTTGTTTTCCTGCTTTGATACCACTGATCTAAATTATTTTTGGAATTCGGTGGACAGCACACCTACGGTGGTATTTAATGTGTTATGGCAATACATTCATGATAGAATGTTTGAAATTGTTGAATCAATGAATTGTACTGCATAAATAAAACTGAATTGTATTGCAGAAACAAAACTGTAATTGTACAAGTAAAATAACGTTATTAAATATTTATACAAAGTGGGCAAACTCTATAGGAGAGCTGTATGCCAAATTTCTTTGCAATCGAGAGTGGATGCGGAATGGCAAACTCTGTAGGAGAGATGTATGCCTCACAATTCTCTGCAAATTAAGATGTATGCAAATGGACAAACTCTATATGAGAGATGTATGACTCAAAACTTGCAAACCTGCAATCTGCAACTTGTGTCTACAAAAACTTTCACCATGCAAACTTGTGTCCTCATTCAAAACCATCTTATTTATAGTGAAACAATGTGGAAGACGAAAGGTTGCTAGGAATGGTAAATGAAGGGTTCTAAATGGAAGCCGAAAGGTCATCCTTCGTGGAAATGATTTCCATCCACCTTTGGGGTTAATTTTAATGGGCAAAAGAGGACAAAATCCAAAAATAACAATATTATGTATAATTTTCTTAAAGTGCTCCTTGTTGGGGTCATATCTCCTAGCCTGTTGACCTGATTGGCGAGCTGTAGGTTCTGTTGGAAAGATAACAAAGTGAACTTGAAAATAGAAGCTACAAAAATAGACTATGCTATCATCATATTGTCTGAATCCCATAAATGCTTTGAAGACTCTTAAAAATGCAAAATACCAAAAGTTGTCAAAACTTGCTAAAAATAGATTTCAGGACTTTCTAAAAATAGACTTTTTAGAAATAATGTTCTGATTGCTGATATTGTTTGTTACTGCTCTGAATACCCATTTGGATCATTAAGTGCAAAAAGTAGGTTCCATTAATTTCTAAAAATAGACTTTTATAAATCCATCTCTGAATGTTGACATGGGTCAATCTTGCTTTGAGAGCTCATCTGGATTAGGGGAGCCCAATTTTTGCAAGAGGAGGTGGCTTGCGCAACAGCAAGTTGCTACTAGCCAGACTGTAAGGCTACACACAAATGATGGAGTGGATTAGAACTTTTTCCATAGGCATTAGAGATGACAAGTGGTAGGTCTTGGCACTTATCCAACACAATGAGGCTGATAAGGGTAGCTCACATTCAGCACCAACACCCTAAAAATCCTGGTTGAATGTACAAGTGGGAGAAAGCTATGCCGACTGTCAATTTGCAGAAAGATCCATCTTGGTAAACCCACTGCTTCTACAATCCCATTAGCGGGTAACATTTTGAACACTGCCAGTGATGTTTATTTTCAGCCACAAAATAGAGGCTTGTGAAGCATAATCACCAAGCAATTTTTGTGAATAAATTAGTGTAATTTTACTCTTGATGGGTTATTTTGTCGAGTTTATCAGCAGAGAGGAGATTGAATAGAGGTGAATAGGGAAGATCAGTGGAAGGAAATTTTCCATGCTCTAGGTGTAGTGATTACTCTTTATACACACATGAATCTATTTTTGATTGAGAATAAGGTTGTAAACTTTTTCTGGGTGTGTCCTATCTCAGGAGGCTTTTCTCTACATAAAACTTGGTGTCTTATGTGTGTGTTGTTTTGTACTTTGAATGATATTTCCATTATTTTACTGCATATGGGATTTTTTTCATTTGAGCAATCATATACATAAATTATAGTTGTATTCATATCTCCTATAACACACACATTCAATCAGCTTTACAACATTGATAGTATATGTCCAGTGATTCGTATAAAGTTAAACTATAAGTTGTGCAATTACAAATCACATTCATGATTGGAGTACTTTTCTTGGTCATGTGGGAGCAGGGTAGAAGTTTATGCCGTTTACCCAGTACGAAATGAGTGTGACTAAGTAGAATCAGAGCTAGCGTACCAGAGATGTAGTCATTAAGTTGGATAGCTTGGATTTCAGCCACGTTGGTGCAAAAGTAAGATGAGTATGAAGCTTGTTTTTGAGGTTGGAAACTAATGTTGCTAATTTGGTCACTTCCAAATCTAGTGTGGTCAATGCCATCAAAAAATTAGGCCAGCCATAGGAGGAAACTCCAAACAATTGAAAGGAGAATAAAGGAAACAAGGAGATGGAAAAGGAAAAAGTTTCGAAAGGAGAATGAAGGAAACAAGGAAAGAGATGGAAAAGGAAAAGTTCCACAAACAAGGATGCTGAAGGATGAATTTCAGATAAAGCCCTATCCTTCAAGGTGGAAGCAAAGGTTGAGATTGACCCTACGAGGGCCAAGTTGATGACAAAAAGCTCAAAAATTGGCAGTAACCTTTTGTGGTTTGACATCCACAGGACCATTGATTGACAAAAATATTTACTTTGCTTGTTGGTAGATGTTTTGTCATGCTTTGTTATGGTGGTCGAACTATCCGGTTTCCTTGAATGGTAGTATGTGGTGCCATTTGGTGTGCGTGAGGTAGTATTTGGCAACCCATACTCATGGGATAGAGATGCAGTCTTCTTGAGAAGAGATAAAAATGAGTCTTTCTCATTAATTTACAAAGGGAAGTAAAAGGTTTCTCATGTGACCACTACTCAAGCAAAGAGGCTGTAAACATGAAGTTTGTGTTCTTAAAAGCCAAGCAAAATGAAGGGGCAATAGAAGTAGAGTCCTCAAATGCTTGTTCCTCTTTCTCAAAGGAGCGATGTAAGCAATTGGATGGTTTGGCTCAACAATTTTAAGCGGTATTTCCAGAACCAAGGAGTTTTACCTCCAAAGTAAGAGCAGGGGCATGGGATATAATTACTGCCTGAATTTTCATTGACTAACATTGAGTTATATAGGCAATCTATCTTGGAATTCAACAAAGTGAAGAAGCAAATGCAAGAGCTATTTGACTAAATTGTGATTCGGCCAAGTTCATAGTCACATGGGTCACTTGGAGTCTTGGTTGCAAGAAGGATGTTTCATAGAATATATGCATTGATTATAGATCCCCCGACAATCTTTTGGGAAGGTTGATGGTGAGAATCTGTTTGCAGGTAAAGATTCTTATGTGTCTTCTTCCTATACCCTTCATGACCTAAGAATCCATTGGATTTCTTTGAGATAAGGACATCAAAGAATGGTAAATTCTTATTTGTTTTCTTGCCCCATAGTGAACTGGATCTGGTTAGACCTCCCATTTAAATGCACAAGGAATTTATCAAGTTCTTCTTTACCATGGGACCATTTGGGATCGGTATCATCAACAAACCTGTCCCACAAGTCCGATTTTAGTGGGTACGAAGTAAGGGCATTTGTCTTGAAATGCTCCATTAATAAATTTGCAACAATAGGTGATAATAGTGACCCCATTGCTACCCCCTCTGTTCATTCATAAATATCCCCTCTAAAAGAAAAAAAAGGTTGATCTCAAGCATAGGTCAACAGAGTTTGTCATTTGGGAGTCTATGATACCACACAACATTCATTGTTTCATCTAGAGGTATCTTGGTAAACAGAGAGACAACACCAAAGTGCACTAGAAATCCTCTTTATTAACTCTACGATCGTTGACCTTACAATTAAAGTGCTCCGAATTTTTAATAGAAGAAGATGGGTTACCTACTAAATGCTTCTTTTTCCAGCCAGATTCTTCGCAAGAGGATATGTGGAAAAGTTTCTTGTATTAACTATGGGTCTAAGGGGGACACCATCCTCGTGTATTTTTGGGGCTCCATAGATCCTTGGAATAATAGGGGCACAAGGGATAAGTGATTGTTTCTATCATTCAAAGATGATATTTTTATAGCTTTTGTGACATAACAAACAATTTTACTGTTAGGATTGATTGTGATCTTTCTGTAGCTTCCACTTGTATTTTAATGTTCCAGCGTTTTGGCATCATACTTCTTTTTATCAAAAGCATGGTAGTGTTACCCTTGTCCGCTTTGAGAATAACAAGATCCACATTTTCTATAAGGTAACTAAGGGCCTTGCATTCTTCTTTAGACATATTTCCTTTCGGAGCGTGAGTCTTTTTAAAACTAGGAGCATTCTGCCCTTAACTTTTCCAAATCATCTACTTCCAAGTTCCTAATACCCACCTCAATACTGGCAATGATATCTTCGTATGGAATTTTCAACAGGGCCACTGCTTAGACAAGACCACAACCTGAAAGTCTCTTAGTTTGATTATTAGATGGATGCAAGAGAGATTAATAACATTGTTAAAAGTCATGCCTTTTATGACTTCTTGTGTTAAGAAGTTATTCTTAGGTAGAGGGGTTTGGTTGCTACTAGGCCTAAGACTACAACTCGGTTGGAGATTTAAATTGATGGTGTTAGTATTAACAAAAGAGTTTGAAGGGAGGTGATTATTATGAGGCAAGGGGAATGCTATGTAGCACTCAAATTAACTAAAGCAAGAGAACCAAGTTGGAATCCCCTCCACCAAGAACTCTATCGTTCAACTCAAACGAATGAGAGGCAGATTAGGGTAAGGGCGTCATGGCTGCATGGTTGTGGAAAGACGATGAATGAATAATGCTCCCATCGTCATTGAAATCAATCCTATCTAAGCTGCCAATTAAGATGAGGCAGGATCAGCAGATAAAGGTGAAGGAAGGATCGAGTGTGCAGAGAGCAAAGATGAAGAAGGGTGCATGGTCGCAATTGAGGGTGCAGATGAAGAGGAAAGGAGCATGGGTGATGGGCAAGACCCTGTTGAAACAGAAGAAGAGTTGAAATCCAAGATATAATATGCCATAAGAGATCTGCTATGAACCGAGTTAATGATATTAGAAGGGCGCCTATAATGGGCTGCACTGACATTAGAATCTATAGCATTGTTTTTAGTCTGATTCTTCTCAAGTCTGCTAAATTTCTATCTTCTCAACTACTCTGATTCATTTTCATTATCATTCAAGTTATTGAATAGAAAGGCTTATCTACCGATAATTTACCCACTGAGTTTATTGGCTAACTGAAATATATTACCGTATTGGCAACCTGGCAATCTGCCTTGTCAATAAGCTGTCAACTTTCTTAGGTAACCTTGGTGTTGCTTGTCTCACAAGCATCCCTGTAAAACCACAGAGCACAATCTTCAACTATGACTCCAAATATGCATATATTTATGCTGGGTCATAGGCGTAACAATTTTAAGTGTACACTTTGGAAACAACATGTTTGTCCTTCTCAACCTATGCCCTTGTACTCCCTATTTCATACACATGTGATTCAGTTTGAGCTATAGATGGAATAGTTTAACCATGCCAAGTACGTTTCCCTGCCTTTGCTAAATGTCTCTATCACAATAGAGTACCCTGCACAAAGCATCATAAACCTATATCATGGAGTTGGGGCAGCAGGCGTCCTTATGCGCTGACACAACCCATGGTACCATTTACATGATACTCGTTGTTTGTGAGTAGGTATGCAGGACTGTTTGTCATGCATATATACCTCCACACGAGCGATATATAGATTCATAATAACCTGCTCAGTTTCTACAGTTTGTCTAATATTCTTTGCTTTAAGGAAACCATTGTTCAACTGATAGCATTCACAAGAACATTTCTGCCCCATGTTCAATTACACATCCACTAATTTAAAAGATAGTTCAACATCAAGTATCAGCTCTATGTTTTCAGTTTGCATCCAGTGATCAATGCTAGTGCCATTTTCACTCTAGATCATTACGCACTGTGCTGGACTAAACTAAGTGCAACAATTAATGACATTTCATACCACTCTGGTATATCATTCAAGCTTATGCCAGAGAGTCTCCCTCTGAAGCGTAGAGAGATCACTGGGGGCCTCATTGTATGAGAGAATTGCAAGGATCAAACACATTTGTTAAGAAAAACTAAGCAACTATGACACAATTCCAGAACAATAACTCACAGAACTTATGCTTCAACCACTAACACATCATATTAAGCATTTACAAGAATATTAAAGTTATATTTGAGAGATCCATGTACAATATATGCCCCTCACTGGCAAGGTTTCATCATGCTACATTGATACACAATGGCTCATATTCTGGTACTAATCTATGAACCATAGCTCGGAACCCTAAATCCTTGCTTCTGCTTCCTATAAATCCTGTGTGACTTGTGCGACCTGTCATCTGTTGTATTAAATGAGGACCTCATGGGTGTATTTATAAGATTCTGCATCCCTGGACTAGCCAGATGGCATATGAATATTCCTTGATTCCTCTTTGATACTTCCTGGTTGGTGCTGAGTTGTCTCGTACCCCAGGATTCCAGAACCTTCCCCATGTGCCCTTGTTGGTTCCACATGTTCCCAGATTATCCGTCGCCTCCAATTCCTTGTGTGACATGCGTCCTTTATCCTTATTCTGTGCTGACCATACCCTGCGTGCCGCATGTCTTACCCATGCATGCTTTGCATAATGCCTTATAAGTAGTTGTCCCTTTTAGGGGTCAACAATCAACACTCATTTAACATTTTCTTTCATAATCCATGAACCACTGAACTATGTACTAATCAAGGCTTGCTAGAAAACGTAAATGTACAAGTGCCAATGAATAACCACAACTTACTATAAGCACAACCTCCAAATCCTCTGATAACATTTAACAACCACCGTTACATAAATTTACAGCATTCTTAATAGAAGACAGCGATATAATGCGAATGCAACAAGATAATAACATAACCCATGACGAGCATTATTCAGTAAGAAAGTGATTCCCATTGTTATTCAACTGTGTCCTACATTGCAGGTATGTTTGCATCTGCTAGATGTTTTGAAATCTGAAAACATGAATATATACACATTCTCTTATATATACATGGATATATAATTAGACACATGAATATATATATATATATATATATATGTATGTATGTATATTATGTATATACATAACATACACACATACATACATACATATGTATGTGTGTATGTGTGTATGTTATGTATATACATAATATACATACATACATATATATATATATATGTATGTATGTATATCATACACACACACACACATACATACATATATATATAAGCACACACAAATAAGTTGAATCAATAATATATATATATATAAGTTGAATCAATAATACAAGGGTTCTTACTTAGTCACAAGCGACAGGCTAAAGCCCTACTGATTTCATATTCTAAAATGAAACAATACACAAGACAACCTACTGTGAACATGATTGCTGCTGTCTTAATAGTAATCTGTTGTCCAAAAATAATGATAGAAAGCATAGCCCTATCGAACAATGACAAGCATAGGTGCCCAAGGAGGATCAAGACTTTGGCAGATCTTGCCTTATTAAATTCTAGAGTTTACCTTATTAAATTCTAAATGAAATGGAAGCCTACAGGCAGCCCAAGATCAGCATGCCATTCCCAAATTAATCAACAAGAACAATAACCATGTGGAATACATGTTTCAATGTGCTTTGTAAAGAGTTGGTCAAAACGAGTTTAAGATATTGCGTGTGTAGGAGGTCAAGAGATCAAACCTCATCAAGTGCATAGCCGATTTTAAAATCTCCTTTTAATTACAAATGGTCTATGATTTTGAAGTTTTGCGTTTTGTTATTTTCTTACATGAATATAGGCATGTAACCACTCATTTTGAAGGTTTTGGCACATCCCAAATTCATTGAAATAATTAGTTTTTGGTTTTGGAGTCTCTCTTTTGATTGTCGTAGAGAAACATTGTATTTAAAAATAATTTTAAATAGACATTTAAGGCATTTTGTTGTATAAAGGTTGCAATCTTGGTAGTACTTGATACCCTAGTCTTCCTTGATAATGGGTAGTCTTTATTTAAACACTATGTTTGTAACACTACACTTTCGTGTTGCCTACATGTCGAAGATCAACATGTAACATTTTGTGGTCTACAAGGCAATCAGGATTGACTTGGACGAGAGAGCTAGAAGACCAGCCCAACTTGAGTTTGCTACTGAATTCGAGATTGGGTTTGATGTAGTAGCATTTTTGGATAGGGGATAGCAATTTGGTATTCTTTATCTTTATGTCCACAATTTGGTTTTTTCATTGATTGATATCATTGACGAGGAGCAAATATGTTATTAGGTGGTATTTATGACACATAGACATCTCACGTCTTAACTAATATAGGGAAGGGTATTTTGATTAGTCTTCAAGTGATTGTACATTACTAACACGGGTTCGCAAGCACCAAAGTGTTTGGAAAGTGGCCAGACTTGTTGGGTGGAACATTAGGTAAGATGTGCCATACTTTAGGTACAAGATAATCATCAAGACGATGCAGTATCAATGTGGTTGGTCATCCACACAATGATCAGGTATAAAGATCAAAGGGAGGCGATTGAGAAATATTCATCATCTTCGTGTGAGGGTGATGCATGGATTGCCGTAGGCACAAAGGCACAAAAGTTTAGGTTGTAGTTAGATGTGCCACCATAGGTTGATCGAGTGCTAGAGTTCAATTGGCTATTTGGAAGGTTGCGGTGGTTTTGTTGAATACCTTCAAAGTCTTATGGCTCCAGATCATCTTCGTTACCCCTTTTGGATCAAGCGTGGGTTTGTTGGATTGTGTGATCCAAAAGTTGTAAGTTATATGTTTTACTAGTAGTTAGGTTGTATAGGGCATACATCTCTTAGTGAGACTAAATTAGATATTTAATGTTTTAGTATGTTTGTAAGCTTGTTGGCTTTGTGAATTAGGTGGTTAATAGTTTGGGTAGAAGAGTTTTGCTATTTAACCACAGTTTACCCTCATGCGTTTGTGCTCCATTTTGAGTGCTTGTTTCTCTACTTTAGTTGCATGATTCACACATCACCATGAAGGCTATCTTCTTTAGATATATTTTGTATTTGTATCTTCAACACTTCCTTGAAAATTGATAGTCTTCTTTTCTTTAGGAGCTATTGTGGTGCATACAGTGTTAGCTTGCCCCTGTTCGAGTTGTTGGCTTCGACCACTCACACAAATTTTAGCGCCACACCACCCAATCGGCGGTAGGGGGTATGGTGCTGATCCTCCTTATTTAGGTGTTCTTTGCTAATGCTTGGGACACATTTAGTTCAGGTAGTTGATCAAGTTTAGTCATTCTGGTGAAATACATTGTCATTTGTTTTTTTAGTGATCAAGCAGTGGATTGAGACCACTAGTGCAAAATTGAGTTTACGTGACTTTTTGTCTACTAAACATCTACTTCAGCATTGTGTTCGAGTATTGAATTTCTTTGCCTTGGGACACACAAACATTTCGCAACACCTCCACTTTGTTGATTTTCTGGTTCTTTGAATAACTTTGCGATGACACGTTTTACCTATGGCGAATTCTTTTTCCCAGTTTTTGCTTTTGCTCAGTGTTTCTTCTGAGTGAGCCTCATATAGAGCACCAATTTCTACTTGACTTGGTGGTTATAGCGACTTGACATCCATGTGGATTGGCAACCGTAGGGACACTTAGTATCATATTGTGTATTTGCACATGGGTATTTGATTGGGCCTAGTTGCCAGAACTCATTAGTCTCTTTGCTTTCCTCTTTCTTTGTCCCCAATTCTGCGCTTACAGGAGGGTGTTGGTGGGCTGGTAGAGGCTTTTTCTTAACCAGCTTGGTTTCAGCCTTGTTCATACTTACGTAAGGGGTAAACTTGAATTAGGGAGATAGTTGTTGAGTGAAATATGCACGTATCATTTTGTTGGTGCATATTTAGCTACTCCAACTATTAGTTTGTTTATGACAACCAGTTATTGTTGTTGAGAAACAAACTTGTCCTATTATATATATTGTACTCTCAATTGTATTTTATTCGACACAAATGAATAGAGAGAGACTTCGTTGTGCATGATCTTCCCGTGTGTGCATGTCTAATGGCTTGGCTCTTCTACTGTGCTGATGGATTGCTGAAGTGATCCTGGCAGAGAAGTATGCTCTTCTCCAATAAAGTATTAATTGTGATGGGAAATCAGGACTAATCTGTCTCTTCCACAGGGTTCATTCGTAAATTACTCTAATATATGCACAATATGCATACTGTTTTTGGTGAAGGGTTTATAAATAATAACTTAATAGTGTCACATACAATTTGAAGCACATTCCAGTTGTTTGTTGCTGAAATCTTTTGTATTGCTTCAGTGATGTTCCGTCTGCAACATTCCATATGCTTTGTGATGGCTACACTTTTATACGAATAAGATAGTAATGCTTAACAGTCCACTATAAAAATCAATCGATTCCAAGCTTGATGAATTCTGTGAATCCTTGAATATTGAGTTTGTTGACTGTAAATAGTGCCAAAGTTGCAGTGTTGAATGGAAAGTAATGTTTGGTTCTTACAGATTCAAACTGTTAGTAGAAGGAGAAGCAAATGGTTACATTTCAGTTATCGGTTATGGCAGGTATAACTCCATAACTGCTTAGAACCGAATAGTACATTATATATTCAACACCCCCCTTAATGACTAACCTTGAAACAATACCAAGTTTATCTCTAAACTTGACAAACAACAAAGGACCGAGAGGTTTAGTCATTACATCAGCAGGCTGATCCGAAGGACAGAAATGAAGAGAGATATCACCTGAGTCAACCAACTGTCGAATATAGTGATGATGAATCTCAATATGTTTAGTGCGGGCATGATAGACATGATTCTTCACCATCTTTAGAACACCTTGATTATCACAAAAGAGTGAAAGAGGTGTAGTGGAAGCCCTGGGAAACTGAAAAATGAGTCGAATCCGGCGAAACCATATTGCTTTGCAACTGGCACTAATAACAACCTTGTATTCTGCTTTAGTAGAAGAGATGGCAACAGTAGGTTGAAGTTTACTCTACCAAGAAACAACTCTTGAAACAAAAGAGAAGATATATCTAGTAGTAGATTGCTGAGTATCTACAGATCCTCCCCAATCAAAGTCGGTATAGCCAATTAATCTGAAATCTGCAACTCTCTGATATAGAATGCCAAAGTCAAGAGTTCCTTTGACATATCTTAGAACTTGTTTTGCTACTTCCCAGTGAATGAGTTTTGGTTTAGACAGAAAACGAGATATATAACTAACAACAAAACATAGATCTGGTCATGTAGTCATGAGATAGATCAAGCTACCCACCAATTGTCTATATAATGATTCATTGACCGGTGGTGAATCATCATGAGTTATAGTTTCAGCCCGACCTCCATAGGTGTAGAAGAAGAATTACAATCATACATCTAGAATTTCGTAAGAGGTTCGTGGCATACTTGAGAAATGAAAATCAAGTGAGTATGCTGCCAAAATTCTACTCCAAGACAATAGTGAAGGAGGTCTAAATCAGTCATGTCAAAAGCAACACATAAAGCTGATTTTACCTGATGAATCACATCATCTCCACTACCTGTGATGGCAAGATCATCAACATAAACAATAAGAATCACAATGTCATCACCATTGCTTTTTGAGAGATTCGGATCGGAATGATTACATGTGAAACCCGAATATTTGAGATGTTTGTCTATTTTGATGTACCGGGCTCGAGGAATCTGCTTAAGTCCATACAGGGACTTAATCAATCTGCATACCAGATGCTCACGACCACAAGCCGTTGCTCACGACCACAAGCCCAAAAACCCTCGGGTTGTGTCATAAACACTTCTTCCTCCAAATCCCCATTCAAGAAAGCACTTTTGAAATCAATGTGATATACTTTCTAACCAAACTGAGCTGCAAAGGAAGTAGCCGAAAAGTGACCATCTTTGTAGTAGGAGGAAAAGTTTCCTCATAATCTATCCCATCATGTAGCGAAAATCCTTTCACAACAAGATGAGCCTTTTACTTATCCAAAGTACCATCTGGTTTACACTTGATTTTATACACCCATTTACAACCAATTGGGTGTTTCCCGGAGTCAATCGTATCTTAACTTCCGGTATTATTTTTAATCAAGTCATCATATTTTTAGTTACATGGCAGTTTCGATTCCGATATGCCTCATGCTTGAGTATTTTCGTGGATCATGAATATAAAGAAGATCGAGAAGAAAGAGCAAATTGAGCATGCTCGATTAATCAATTTGCTTACCAATTCGTTGAGACCTTATCTAAGAGAGGAGACAATTCTTCCTTTCCTTAGATTCTGAATAATGGAGTAAAACCACTTAGGCTGCTGCTGAACTGAGGATGTGGTATTTGGTTGTGGTGCTTCCTAGGAGAAAACAACACAAGTTGATTTCTTGGAGACTCAAAAGTATCAGCGGGAGATTGCACAGACTGTCCTAGAGTTTGTGGAGGAGTATGAGAAGAACCAGATTCATGATTGGGCAAGGAAAGAGTACCAAACTCTGTTATCACCCCTTGCTGATCGCTGCCCCCTTGTTGGTCACCTTGCTGATTACAATCAAAGAAAGACAACGTTTCTTTTACATCAACATGTCGACTAACAATGATTTTATTAGTGGAAGTATAAATCAATCTATAGGCTTTAGATTGATCACTATAACCAACAAAAAAATATCTAGAACATTTGAAATCTAACTTACTCCTTTTACTTGCAAGAACATTTGGAATCTAACCTACTCCTCTTACTTGCAAGAACATTTGGAATCTAACATGAATGAAAATTGGCCTACCAATCTTTTTGACATGTGAAATGCCATGATGCTCCAAAATAAAAAAACCAGCACCGAGTAGGGCTGCCATTATCCATGCAAGATGCCATGAGGGCATACTCATCTTTTGACTCGTGTTTAACTATTGACACATGTGCCTGCCCCTTCTGCTTCTTCAAGGCATTGAGTTGTTTTTGACAACTCTTCACATGACCAATTTTGTGACAATAGTAACATTTAACTTGATGTTTAGGAGAGGGGGTGGATGTCTCGGCGTGTTCTTTCCACTTTCCTTTAGACCGAGCAACAAAAGCGCTCGCAGATTGTCGAGGCTGGACTCTTGAGCTCGTGTCTGTCTTCGTTCCTTTGGCAACGGTAGGAACTCACCTTGTCAAACGTAAGAGTTGGACTCTCACCATTAAATGAAGTGCCTTCACAAATGAATCATATGAAGAAGGCAAGCTATTTAGAACCAAATCCACCATATCATCATCGTCCACTTTTTTATTTATGGAAGCTAGCGGTCATAGAGGTCTTTCATCTAAAGTAGGTGCTCGAGATAGAGATCCACCTTCTTGTAATTTCAAAGCAAACAATGTATTTTTGAGGCATAAAACCTGTTCTTTCTTTGACGTATGATATTTGTCTTTCAGATTCGTCCATAATGTGCTTGCCATAGTGGCATTCCACACTTTCGACATCATATCATTCGACATCGACAACTTGAGAAGCAAAATAGCTTCCTTATGACGTTTGCCATAATCCACAAAGTTTGTAGTAGGTTTGCCTTCGCTACCCGTGATTATCTTATCACAATCACAAAATTCTACAAGCGTCAGAATCTTATGGCCCCATACATTGAAATTTGTGCTCGTTAATTTTTGCGAGTCCGGCAGAATTAGGTTTGAAATATTTTCTATTTTATTATTCCAAAGTAACGGAAATAATAAAATAATATGTTGCCCACTCCAACAAATAGTATGAAATTGATTATTCAAATATTTTCAATTGGATTTTGGATTAGATAATGAAGTTGGATAATAAAGAAGGATTGGATAATGAAGAACAAAAAAAGAAGGAAAAAAATAACAAGAGGGTATTTTCTTGAATAGCTTCTTTTAAAAGAGTTTCTGCTTGTTCGCGAATGTGAATAGCTTCTTTTAAAAGAGTTTCTGCTTGTTCCGTGAATGTCCCAGTAGAACGTATAAGTTCTCCAAACTGGGGTTTATCTTTTAATAAATATTTGCGCAAATTAAGGATAAATTTTTTCACCTGTACAATTTCTAATACATCTAGATATTTGTTCGTTGTCTAGTCTAGTCTATCTCGGGGAAGACAGGCTCGGGCCATATAGATAAATGGTCTCGGGTAGAAATACTAGTCTATCTCGGGCTCGGGTAAGATTCGGTGATTATTCAAATACAAATCACAAGCATTCTAGGCATAAAACAAGCCCTTTGTGATTACCTTTGCTACTGAAAATGAATATTATTCAGTGACTTTCAAATTCTGCCCTTGAAACTATAGATTGCCCTCATAAAGACTTCTCCTATCCTTGTGAATGGAGGAAAATCAATATTTTGCCTTCGTTTGCCCTCGTATTTGGAGGAAGAAACATGTAATGTCCCCATTCCTACCTCCACGGTCTAGTGATTGGTTTTCCGTCTTAGCTTTGGTCATATCCAAGGGGCTAGCGGCGTAGATGGTTGTTGGGTATGGTTTTCACCTACATTTCACTTATATGTTATGTTTTGGCGTTATGCATGTACTTTATGATGACTTAAGTGAAAAAGGTGGGGTAATGTTCTATTTCTTCGTTGGGGTCACTTAAGTGGACCTTTTTTGGCCTAGGAGAAATAAAGTCACTTTAAGTGACGATTAAAACATGACATATCTCAAGGGGGTCGAATTAGGGTTTTATGGGCACTTTTATGATGGAAAAAGTTATAAAAGGTGGTGTTTGGGGAGGAAAAAGGATCTGGGATCATTTTGCCATCTTATGTTGGAGCTTTCAGCTTGCTTTCCTTGCTTGTGGAGGTGAAATTCTGCAGGAACCCTAGCTTCGGTAGTGAAAGATCTACCCCTAGCTAGTAGAGCACTCTTCGGTGGTGAAAGATCCAACCTTAGTTTGCTATTGTGGATTTTATTTAGATCGGGTTGTCACATTCAGAGTTTCAGAGGCTTGCTGATCCAGTTTCAAGTCCAGAAAGAGAAGACAACCATATAAGAGAAGACAACCATATTCAGTAAGAGAGATCATCTATTTTATCAGTGGAAACTTCTTGTTATTGCATGTCATTGCATGTTGATGCATGTTACTTGCATGTTGTTGCATGTTAGTTTAATTGCAATAAAAGTGAAGATATTGGTTATTTTCTGATTTTATACCTTGCTGCCATAACTGTACTTTGCTGTCATATTTTTCTATATACTGCTGTCATAAAAATCAGATTGTTATTTGTGAAAATTTGGTTGGAAATCTTGAATATAAAATAAATCCGGAAAAGGGATATTTCAGTGGTATCAGAGCGGTCTTTTCTGCAGCCTGTTGGGTAGTGTATGAAGGTTTATTCTAGGAGGAATACACCCAAGAAAGAAGGTCCAGACATGGCAGATAAAGATGGAAAATCAGAGGAACAAGCTGAATGAGGAGTTTATGAAGAAAATGTTTATAAATATGGTGAAACAACAAGAGACTACAAACCTCTACTTGAGCCAACTCACAGAGAGATTATCATAGGGTGGCCTTGGGAACCATATGGAAAGAGGTGAAAATAGTAATTCCGGGCTGCGGACTCACAGAGATGAAAACGGCAGATCAGGGCAGCACACTCCATCCCAAAACACACGGTTGAGCATGCATGAACCGGTTTTCCTGAAAGATCTGGAAGTGACACTGGTAGGGCAACAAGGGGATATTGTTGATGAGGAGACTTGTTGGGAGAAGTATGAATCCTTGAGTGAAGGGTTCAAAGCTAATATGCCTTTCTCGGAGTATTGTAGGATGAAGATCGGTAGCCGGCCCAAGCGGGATCACTACCCTCATGTTCCGAGCTACAAAGGCGATTGGGGTAGATTTTAGTTCCACACTTCGACAGATCCAAGAAGTGTACCGCGCAATCATGGATTCAAAAGTTAAAAACTTACTTTGACTTGAATCCCATGCACAAAGAGGATGCAATAAAATTTGCAATCCTACATCTTGAGGGAGATGCACATGATTGGTGGCATCATGGCCTTGTCACACAGGGACACACACATATTACCACTTATGTGGATTTTGCAGAGAGACTGGTGGGCAGGTTTGACAGGCGGGATCCCGACAGATTCTTCAGAGAGTTGACTCATTTGAGACAGACAGGATCCTTGGATGGGTACATTGCAGATTTTCAGCGGTTGTCAGTGATGGTTACTGATGTTTCTGAGGTGAGGTTGACTTCACTTTTTATAGCAGGGCTGACAGATTCACTAGCAGGGTTTGTGAAGGCATTCAAGCCTTCTTCACTACACGATGCCATCAGGAGAGCCCGAGATTTGGAGTTAGCCACTCCGAAGCCGAGGTTTCCACCTCGAGTTCAGCAGAGAGGACCCCCATCTAGACCTGATGGTTTCCAGCCGAAGGGGCCACCACAAAGACAGGAGACGGCTAGAAAGCCGTTTATTTCACGAGAGCTTAGGGATGAGCTGAGGCGAAAGAAACTTTGTTTTGATTGTCGTTCACCGTGGGCCCCAGGACATGATTGCACAAGGAAAGGCAAGACCCAATTCATTGAGGTCTTTGAGGAGAGAGAGAGAGAGAGTGATGGAGATGAGCATGTAGAGACCTAGGAGATAGATGACGGAGATGAAGATGCTTTGGATGCTTTGATGATGAGCAGGAGGTTTTCCCTTAGGAGCTATAGCCACTTTGTCTAGTACCTTGAGGTACAAGGCATTTAGAGTTAGGGGAGTTATGCAGGGGTAGCATGTTGTGGTACTTATCGATAGTGGGGCTACCCACAACTTTATTGATGCATCCTTGGTTGAGAGACGCGTCCTACAGACATAGGACTTTGAGGGCTTCAACGTTGTTGTAGCCAATGGTGAGTCATGAGATGCACTCATAAAGTTCCATAGTTGAGCATCACCACGGGAACTACACCGCTACTGATGACTTCTATATTGTCGGCATTGGAGAGACCAACGTAGTGTTGGGAGTTCAGTGGCTTCACTCCCTTGGCGAATTTCGTACTAACTTTGAGACAATGAAGCTGAAATTCAAGTCGAGGGCAGAACGTGACCTTGAGGGGTCTATCTATAGGAACACCCGGGGTAGTCACGGCTAAGAGGATGGAGAGGATCTTTCGGCATGATGAGGTGGATTGGGCCGTTCATTGCTTGGTTTCGACCAAGAATACAGGGAGTGACCGTCCAGAGTATCATGTGGATGTCCAAGGCCTATTGGACAAACACAGTGCAATTTTTCAGGACATACCTCCGGGTTTACCACCAGACGGGGGTTTGAGCACGTGATTGAGCTAGGGGACAACAAGCCGGTGGTTACTACTCCTTACCGTCACCCCAAACGGTTTTAAGGATGAGATTGAGAGGACTATACACCGCCTTACGGACATGGGGCATATTAGACTTAGTTCTAGTCCTTTTACTTCTTCAGTGGTGTTGGTGAAGAAGAAGGATGGAACCATGCGAATGTGCATAGATTACCGTGCACTTTGAATAAGAAGCCAATAAAAAATATCTTGTGCCATGCATTGATGAACTACTAGATGAGCTACATGGAGTAGTCTATTTTTCCAAAATAGACTTGCGATCTGGATATCACCAGATCAAGGTCAAAGAGGAGGATGTGCATAAGATAACTTTCAGGTGCCACTATGGCCACTTCGAGTTCTTGGTGATGCCATTCGGGTTGTCTGATGCACTAGCCACATTTCAGTCCTGCATGAACCATGTGTTCAACCACCATTTGCGGAAGTTTGTATTGGTCTTCTTTGACGACATTTTGGTCTATAGTAGGACGTGGGAGGATCACATTCAACATCTTGATGAGGTGTTGGGAATTTTGGAAGCTAATTCGCTTTATGCGAAAGCTTCTAAGTGCGAGTTTGGTATGACAGAGCTGCTATATTTGGGCTATGTGATCGGAGGAGGCGGAGTCAAGGTGGATAGGGAGAAGATTCAGGTGATTTTGGATTGGCCACCACCTAGGACTTTGACACACTTGAGAGGATTCTTGGGACTATGCACATATTATAGGAGGTTTGTGAAGAACTTCTCTCGCTTATTTGACCGCTTGATAGACTTGACCAAGGGGGCTTTTGCTTGGTCAAATTCAGCACAACAGGTTTTTGATCACCTTAAGGGGGTGATGAGTTCTTGTCTAGTTCTTACATTGCCAGATTTCACTCGGCCATTTGTACTCGAGTGCGATGCATCAGGAGTGGGTGTTGGAGCAGTGCTCATGCAGGATAGGCATCCCATTGCCTATGAGAGTCGGAAATTGAGTCTAGTAGAGAGAGGATTCTCAATTTACGACAAGGAGATGTTGGCCATTATGCATGCATTGGTCAAATTCAGACAGATATTTAGTGGGCAGCAAATTTGTGGTTCATATGGATCACAATAGCTTGAGTTTTTTTGGAGCAAAAGGATCTTAATGACCGCCAGTAGACATGGGTAAATAAGATACAGGCTTTTGATTTCGACATAGAATACAAGAAAGGTAAGAATAATGTGGTGGCTGATGCACTGTCTAGGAGACCTTGCTTTGATTCTATGATTTGCTTTATGTCAGAGATTTCAGCTGATTGGAAGGCTCATATACTTGTTGAATACTCCAAAAATCAGTTTGCATGTGAGATTATGGATGGCATTATTCAGGATGATCGATACAGAGTTGTGGACGACCTCATCTACTACAAGGATAGAATTTTCCTTGTACCAGAGTCCAAAATGAAGGAGAAGATCCTTCGAGCAGTGCATGATACACCCTTGGCTGGACATCCAGGATATTTTAAGACATACAGGTACATCAGAGAGAGATTCACATGGAAGGGGTTAAAGGACGATGTCCTTAACCATGTCAGGGAGTGTTTGGTTTGTCAACAAACCAAGGTAGAGCACTCTTTCCCAGCAGGACTTCTACAACCTCTGCCTATTCCAGAATAGAAGTGGGAGAGTATATCCATGGATTTTATCACAGGTCTTCCCTCAGTGTATGGGCACGATTGCATATATGTGGTGGTTGATCGAGTTGACTAAATATGCCCATTTCCTTTCTATGCCTTCAGGGCATAAGGCAACGCAGGTGGCTCAGACTTTCTTCATAGGTATTTTTAGGCATCATGGGTTGCCTAAGAGTATTGTTAGCGATAGGGATAAGATTTTCATGAGTACATTCGGCGGGGAGATCTTGAGGCTTGCAGTACGGAGCTGCCACCTAGTACCGGCTATCATCCCATGATCGAGGCGGCGACCGAGATAGTGAACAAGTGGATAGAGGGCTACTTGCGTAGCTATGTTGCGAAGACATCAACGTGCATGGGTCAAATGGCTACATATGGGTGAATATTGTTACCATACCACCTACCTGGGATGAGTATTGGTATGACTCCTTTTCGAGCATTATATGATTGTGAGGCATCCTCATTTGTAGACCTAGTATTATTAGATAGCCGAGCTCCCAAAGCTCGTGATTGGGTATAGGAGAACCAGGACATTCTAAAGGCTCTCAAGGAAAACATACAGAAAGCACAAAATCAGCAGAAGGTATATGCAGACAGGCACAGAGTTGAGAGATCATTCGAGGTTGGAGATTTGGTCTTCTTACAGTTGCTAACCATACAAACGATCCTCATTCAAGAAGAGCGGTGCGAGAGAAGCTAAAACCACGATTCTATGGGCCATACAGGATAGTCTGCAGAGTTGGGGCAGTAGCATATGAGTTGGAGCTTCTGGAGCACAATAAGATTCATAATGTCTTCCATGTTTCGTGCCTCAAAAGGGCACTTGGACAACATATTGTGCCTTCCATGATTTACCACCATTGGATGACGAGGGGAAGTGGTCTTAGAACCAAAATCTATTATTGAGGTAAGACAAAGGAAGCTTCGGAACAGGGTAATCACAGAATATCTAGTGTGGTGGAAAGACTTACCACTAGAGGATGCCACTTGGGAGGGAGAGCAGATTTTACAACACCCTAGTTTACGTTCGCTTGAGGACAAGCAAATTTCGGGAAGGGCGGACTATAATGTCCCCATTCCTACCTCCATGGTCTAGCGACTGGTTTTTCTGTCTTAGCCTTGGTCATACACAAGGGCTAGCAGCGCGTGAGATGGTTGTTGGGTATGGTTTTCACCTACTTATATGTTATGTTTTGGCGTTATGCATGTACTTTATGATGACTTAAGTGAAAAAGGTGGGGTAATGTTCTATTTCTTCATTGGGGTCACTTAAGTGGACCTTTTTTGGCCTAGGAGAAATAAAGTCACTTTAAGTGACGATTAAAACATGACATATCTCCAAGGGGGTCGAATTAGGGTTTTATGGGCACTTTTATGATGGAAAAAGTTATAAAAGGTGGTGTTTGGGGAGGAAAAAGGATCTGGGATCATTTTGCCATCTTATGTTGGAGCTTTTAGCTTGCTTTCCTTGCTTGTGGAGGTGAAATTCCGCAGGAACCGTATTTTCGGTAGTGAAAGATCTACCCCTAGCTAGTAGAGCACTCTTCGGTGGTGAAAGATCCAACCCTAGTTTGCTATTGTGGAGTTTATTCAGATCGGGTTGTCAGATTCAGAGTTTCAGAGGCTTGCTGATCCAGTTTCAAGTCCAAAAAGAGAAGACAACCATATTCAGTAAGAGAGATCATCTATTTTATCAGTGGAAACTTCTTGTTATTACATGTCATTGCATGTCATTGCATGTTGATGAATGTTACTTGCATGTTGATGCCTGTTACTTGCATGCTAGTTTAATTGCAATAAAAGTGAAGATATTGGTTATTTTCTGATTTTATACCTTGCTGCCATAACTGTACTTTGCTGTCATATTTTTCTATATACTGCTGTCATAAAAATCAGATTGTTATTTGTGAAAATTTGGTTGGAAATCTTGAATATAAAATAAATCCGGAAAAAGGGATATTTCAAAACAATTCGTTTTTGCCCTCGCCATGCCGTAGCGACTGCCTTTTTGATTGTTTGACAGGCATGTACTGGTTGAAAGGCACGTTTCTGTGATGGCACTACTTCTGTGCCCTTGTGTTTGAAGTTTCCAAATCGCGAGTGTTCTTTGCAACTGCTCAACCCACAAACAGACCAGTCCACCCACGATTTTGCAGGAATGACGTCGATGCTCTCGTTTTGCAGGAATGGCACTGACCTTACCGTCGACCTCACACACACTTCACTGCAACTCGTCTTCCTCCAATGGTGACTTGACTAACTTAAAGCTTTGATACCAATGTTAGTAGAAGGAGAAGCGAAGAAAGAAATGAGAAGGCAATACTGTGCTGTCCTAAATGACACAGGCAAAGTTTTATTTATATGTAGGGATGATGGTTACATTTCAGTTATCAGTTATGGCAGGTATAACTCCTTAACTGCTTAGAACCGAATAGTACATTATATATTCAACACAAACTATGAAGGTCAAGTTCTATTAAAAATATTTTATTTATTTGGTATTACCACAGTTGTGTAAGATTGTTTTCTCTTTCATAAATGCTTCTACCTTATCATTTTCCAATCACCTTTGACCTCTACTTTTGCTAATGAATTTCAGTTGTTCTCTACTCTAAACAATCTATTTTTTCTTTCTAGATTCTGAAATAAAGACAGTGCTACCTCTTTTATTTTGACAATTAATTTTATTCTTGAGCTTAATTTTTTTCTAGCCGGAGTGCGTGCATCACTTTGAATTGTTGATATTTTTGTGCAGGTTTTACATGCTTGTTATACAAAGGTTTATCCTCGGTTCTTGTTGATAATCCACAACTTGTTGTTTGGTCCAACTCTGTTGCTGAATTACTAAATCTAGACTCCAAAGAGTACGTTTTGCTGAGTTTATTTTTTTCATTAATGATATTTCCACCTAATGATATTTTTATAGCATCTATAACATGTCTGTTGGAATTGCCAACTATATACATTGGTACATAAATTTTTTTCGGGGCCGAAGAAAAGAAAATGTATGATGTGGATTGGGGAAAATATTTACACAACAGGTTTAAGCACTAGTATTTACATGAAGGTCTAAATGCAGAAAATTAGTGTTTCCACCTATTGGAAACTTTTGTTTTGCAGAAAATTAGTTTCTTTTGCAAGTACAGATGCATGTTTCAGTGAGCTTTATGATTAGGTTTAGTTGGTAGATTGAAATTGTCACTGTCAAAAATATCACTAAATGAACTTGTGACACAAATTTATCATTTTTTCTACTTTCTGGTTCTAGTAGTGCTTACATGCAAATGGCAGGTTTAAGAAATTTTCCCCACGCTTTCCTCAGTTAGATTGTCTTGGTTTAAGATTTCATGAATTAGGTTATAATTGCAACTATTTGTGTAATTGTGCCTCATATTGATATATAGTGGGCATGTTAACAGACTGTATTTCGTCTTTTACTTCATTGAAGTTGTTAACACTTCAAATAGATACTTTTCTTCTAAGTGTAGTTGGGAGAGTCTATCTACCATTTTCACAATGTAGTTTGTGTGAGTTGGTTTTTAACTTCACTACAATGATTTTCCTTGTCAGTCTGGTAATCTTATTTATGCAGGTATAAGCCAGTTCACAGAACTCGTGAAACCGGCTGACAAGATTTGCAACTCTCACATTAAACCTTTCTAAATATAATTTGTTCTAGGCCCAGTATTATGACCTTGTAAAACCAGTTATGTTTTCTGCAAAACATCCTTTATAAGCTATGTACAATATGGATGCTATTTTATATATTTCAGAGGCTCAAAGCTAGGTTACTACAACTCTAGACATGATATCATTTCAGATCTGATCATTACCAATGTTGTAGAAATTCCTACTAACCATTTGTGCTATTCTCATTAATTTTCGCATCAAGTCTTCTGCAGAGGACATCTTTAGTACAATCAATCAAACAGTTATCCCTTTGGTGGCTATGATATTTATGGAGATTTTTATTCAGAAGATATCCAAACCATGTCAAGAAACCATAGTTACCATGTTCTTATGAAGTTAGTGAAAATTTGGTTCGTGTTAGAGATTTCATGCATTGAGAGGGGGTTGAATCAGTGCTGATTAAAACTTACAATCAATTTCCTTTTTCCTTCCCTTGTATCTGTTGCTGTTAACTATCATTGATTGTTATAAGCATGCAATATTAATCATGAGACTATAAGAATGAGAAGCATACACATACATTCACATGAGGAGACCAGATATAATGTGGGAAACCCTTTGGGACAAAAACCCACTAAAACCATTTGCTTATATTACACAAAGCAAGGACTCATAAGAATATAACACATCTTACAAGATTTGTTTAGTGAGACACCAATCCCACAAGGAGCACCAACCCCTACACCTATGCTAATATTACGCACAACAAAGGACTCAAGTGAATATTATGCATCACAAGAGATTCTTTTCTGCAAGCACCCACCTACAAGGAAGCTACAACTCCTTGAATGTGCTAAGCTACAACTTAGACTTATGTTCATACAAATTTGATCATCTAGATTTCATGTTGCACATACAATGATTATGATCACCTTGTTGTTTCACTCTTTTACAATCACTCTTCATAGTTAGATGTGCAATATTTTCTTTACCTCTTTTTGGTCTCTCCAATGTATCATATTTTCTTCTTTTCTCTGCTCATTAGTTCTTCATTTGATAGTTTTGTCTCCTTCTGCACACAACTCTTCTCTTTCTCTTTCAGACCTTTGGATCCTTATTTTTCTCGTTGCGTCTCCTTTCTTTTTCTCTGTAATAACTTTGTCCTCAACTCCTCCTTGCTCCTTTCTTAAACAAATCCGCATCACGCAGCTATCTCTTTCTTTGGCTTGATTGCACTTCTCTCTCTTTTAGATCTTCATTTCTTCATCTCTTTAGCTCATGAAAGTGCTCTTCTTTGCATCTATCAATCTGTAATGCATTTGATCAAACTTTCAGACTCTGCTCCCATACCTGCATTACTTCTTCCGCCTTTCTCTTTGGTTGCTTCTTCAACTTGAATGCGTCGTTTTCTCTATCGAGCAACCCTTCCTTCGTTACTTCTTCAACTATATTTTCGTATTTCATCCTTGAGCCACACTTTGCAATGGCATCGATTTCCTCTATATAGGCAATCGACCCATTCACACTTTCTTTGCGTGTCGTGTAATCTCTCTTGCCTTGTCCCCGAGAATCTGGGTGCATTAAATGCATGCCACTATCTCCATATTTTTCTTTTCTATATTCGGCTTGATTACACCTTCTTCTATGCATCTGGCAAAAGTTATTTATGAGCCGATTCCTAAAAATAGATTTTTTTAGGATTTCCTTGTGATCGGAAAAACAATCTCCTTCTCCAATATTTTATTTCGCCTTGGAATTAGGGATCTTCATGGAGAGTGCAACTGAAATACTTTGAAGTAAACAAGCATTGAATTCTGGCAACTGGAACAGTGGACTTCGTCGTTCAATGTGGAGTTCCAGTTGTACACGTAGCCGCAATCTTGACAATTGAATCACCATTGATTTACATGCAAACTCTTACTTCTTCCAATTTAAACTCTATCTGATTGTCCTTGATTCATCTCCAGTTCATATTTGCTCGATTCGGGCTTCTCTTGGCTTCTCGGATCTTTTCCCTTGTATCGCGGCTCTTTTCTTTGTTCTGCGACATTTCTCCTTCTTTGGCGACTTTTCAGTTATCCGTGGTTCTTCTATGCTTCTCGCGGCTATACTCCTTGTCCATGACTCTTCCCTCACACTCGCAGTTTTACCTTTCTCTCATACGACTTCTCAGGTCTTACACGGCTTTCGTTCTTCTCCGCGGCATATTCTAGACATCTGCGATTATCCTTAGTCTTATGCGGCTTTCTTTGAACTTCAACGGCTTTCTCCTTCTTCTATAAGCGCTTGTCCTTTGGCTCCTTTTGCTTTGATGGCTTCATTCCGTTACCCGTGGCCTTCACATACCTTCTGCGGCTTCTTCTAGAGTTCGCGTCCTTCTACAAGTCATTGGCGGCTACTTCAAGTCTTCGGCAGTTCTTTTTGAGTTTCGCGGCTAAGTCCTCATGCCCACAACTTGCCTCTTTACTTGCGACTTTGCTTGTGGCATTCAACTCTTCTCCTTGACCTCTTCTAGACTTCGGCGGCTATATTTTGTACTTTGCGGCAATCTCTAGTATTCAGCCGGGTGTCTCCTGTCTCAACGAATATCTCCTCGTCTCGGGCACGCACAAACATTGATTAAGTCCCTTAGAACTTATCCTTAGTCATCCTGGAGCCTTATCTTCTAGAGCATGCAACTATCACTGTTATAGCTCTGATCTTCATGAAATCACCTGGTTCAATCTTCAACCTTCTCCGCTTGCTTTCCTGAGCTACTTTCTCTTTGAGTTGACACTACCAATCAACCTTCATCTTCTTCACATGCTCACTTTACCAACTTACTCCTTTTGCCATCAACTCGATCCAACTTGACATCAATGACAACACATATGACACATGACAAAGGTTCAACAGATTCGAATCGTATTTTTTTTGGTCGGAACTTATCAAGAAGTTCGATTGAACATTTTTTTAATTAAAAATAACATCTAAATTAAAAGAACTTCAACATAAAACAAAAATGAAACAAGAAACACTAATACCTAAGCACGTAAAGGAAAAACTCCGTAGATAATATATTTATTTATTATTATGTGTAATTGGTTTTTCTTTTCAAATATCATCATATATGTATAATATTTATTATTTATATATATTTTATATTTGTAAATTTTCTAAACCGAACCGAACCGAACCTTTTGAAAAATTTCAAACTTCCGAACTTTTTTCCCCTTTCGAACTATCCGAACTTTTCGAACATGGTAACTATGCAAGCAACATATTTATCATTTAAATTGTAATGAGGAAAAATATTTGACAATAGGAACTACCAATTGAAACTAGAGAAGCATGATATGTGCACTATGATCTTGGTTGATGGACTAAGAATCAAGATTTTTTTTGTTTTCCTTACCCACATTTCCTTTGGCATGTTGTAATGTCCCCAATGGACACTTTTTACCCCCAAATGGATTTTTGGCAAAACCCCAATCCAAAGAACAATTTCTAAATAATTTATAAAATATTACAATGCAGATATGAATTTTATACATGCATGACGACTTGCATAGGAGATGAAAACCCACAAAATGAAAGGAAAAACCACTGAATCTTTAATGGAATCAACTCAACAAATTTTATAAAGATGGAATCAAGAGATAAATACCATATTTGACCTCAAAACAGGTTGGAATTATTTTATATAAATCTGCAGACAACTGTCCTTAGACACAGCTGAAAAGTACAAAACCCTTGAGCCAAAAATTATGCAACCAACTGATTTTGGCTTCTAAAATTATGGCAAAGCTGTTGGTGATGAGATCCGGGACAAGCGTGCCCTAGAATGTACCTAAATCCACCCATAGGGGTGTAGATAACCCACATATGGTTGTAAATGGAGGTAAAAATCTGCAAAAAGCTTCCACCTTGAAACCCTTGTACAAATCTGCACTTTTACAACTTTCTATACTGTTGGAAAATTTTGGAAAACACCACTAACTCCATGATCTGCAATGGAAACCCATGTGGAGAATCCTCTCAACTAGGAGAAGGGTTTTTGCCCTTCTACTAGATCTTTAGAGGGTTTTCGTTCTCAAGAGTGAATCTAAGAGTTTTCGTCCTTCAAAGATTATTGATGCAAGCTCAAAGCTTAACATACAAATCAAATTTTATAAAATAGACAAGGATGATCTCTACAAGCAAGTCCACTTGCTTTTATAGAAGTAATGGGCCAAATGGCCACCCTCAACTTCCAATCAGATTTTTCCTCCTTCATTTAATGTTTTTCCCACTTTATTCCATCTCCTAAGGAGGTCGCATTTTCCATAGGATAAATAAACATTATCAAATGCCTTTTTTCCCTTTCTAATTTTATTTTATCATTAAGTCTATAATAACTTACTATAAGTGCCTTTATAATATATATATATATATATATATATATATATATATTTTATATGCACTTTATAATAATTTATTATGACTTAAGTTCCCCTTGTGTTCATCCCTTAGCCATTGGGGAGACAAAATGAGCTAGGGGTCTTTGACATGGATTATCTTAGGAAGAGGGACATTTCACATGTTTTTTGATATGGAAGATTTTATATATGATGCAAGGACCACAAGGGGAACGGTTTGTAGAGGACTAGATTAATGATTACTATACGGTCCAAATTTCTGACCTCAATTTCCGTAGGGCTGACTCATTGAGAAAGATCGAAAGAAAGAACCTGTTTAATATCTACCTCCACATTGAGTGAGAAGGAAAGAAAGGAAGAAAATATATTAATGTCCTGAAGTGGTTAAAATTGGTCAATCAGAATTACATCCAGTTAGAATAGAATAGGCATTTTATAATGTCAACAAAGCTATGATTTTGTGTCCCCCTGTTTGAAACATTTATGATCAGAAAGTAAGGAGACTGACACCTTTTAATTAGGACGAGAGCAATGATAATTTTGTAGGGTAGAGTTTTGTTTTAGACTAAGGCAAACCTTCTGGGAAGTCAGTAGTCAATGCTTAAAATAAATTGTCAAATATTGACTGGAGATAGTACCGGTATCATTTATCCAATATTTTTCAAGTTCAATTATTTGGCTATAAGCTACAAGAAACCTATGATTACATTAGCTATAGATATATTTGATGTATTCTTAAGATTCTTGAATTTGAAATAATAGTTGATAGATTTTTTGTTGTTTTTGATTGGCTTTTCCTTGTGTATTTTTGAAGTTTGTATATTGATTGTTAATAGTTATTTAATAATTGCAGGTTTGAAAGACCAGATTTTCCTCTCATATTTTCGGGAGTGTCACTCTTGAAGGGCAGGTAACAATATAGAAGTTCTTTTTCGATTTAATTGTGTGTAATAAACAGCATCAGGTTCATTTTGGTGACATGGCCGATCCTAGTTGAATGTATTTTGTATGATACAATAAAAGTTAATTGAATGAAGTCAAGCTATGTTGGGATAAGATATTGACCAATCTGCATTAATACAAGAAAATATTTTTGTGGACAAAATTTTAATTCAGTCTTAGTCAACCAGGGTCTTGAAAATTTATGTGCCAAACAATAGACACCACACACTCTTATAAGTCCTGAAGAATCTGCCCGTGGAATCAGATATACCAAGAATACCAGTCATAGAATTCCGTTAAAGAGAAAACATTCTTTTAAATACTGATATTGCCTAAACAATGCCACAAACAAGCAGTCGTGGACTGATAATATGGTTGAAAATGGCTGTCTGTAAATTTGGCATAGCATATTCTCCTTTTCAAACTTCCTCTTTTGCATGTCTTCATGTTATTGCTGTAGTCTTTAACAGAAGGTGGGGGTATTTTTCTTTAGGATGGGTCATGGAGTTGGTTATATATTATTGTGATTATAGGAAATTTTGTGTATGGTTATTGTCATGTTTTTTCACCTCTTACATCCTTGCTTCTATGCGTTGCACAACAATATGCTGGCGGTTGTTCTCTATGTATCTGAGTCCTGTGCCGAGACACATAATGATTTGTCATGCACATAACCTTAGAAATAATATGCAGGTAAATTTCCATTAGTTGAATTCTGTGCATGTAGATAGTTGTGTTCAGAGTGTGTATACGGGGACCATGCACTTCAGTTCTACATATCTAGTGTATCTTGTTATTCTGAACTGTAACTAGGGAACATGAGAAACAATTCCTACCTTGTGGCACCCTTGCTGGTTCAGATGCTATACCCAGAGATTTTTGATAAGATCTAAAGAATATACACCACTACAATGTGTTACATATTATATTTTGAATGTTATGTAAAGAAACTAGAACTGCTTTGAGGAAATAAAACCTTCGTACGCCTTACGGTAAAAGTACAGATAGAGATAATATCATGAAAAGATAATCATCCTGTCATAAGATCCGTTTCAGGAGCTTTCTAGTGGTATATGATATGCATATGTTTGGTTGAGAAACAAGAAGACAATGATGACCACAAAAGAAACAAAATCTATACTGGCTGACCTAGATAAGGGAGAACAATGCCATTGATAGTGTGCTTTTGCCCTTTAGAGGTCAACTTAGAAGGCTTGCTGCAGGTGTTTATTGCTTTTTGTATGATATCTTGCCTTATTAGATTTTCATTTTATTGTTATGGATTTTTGGGCAGTTCCAAAACTCACTTGAGTGTGACTTAGAACCTTGAATTGTTCTATCTCCTTGCACAAGAGCTACATGATCAATGATGAGAAAAAAATCAATTTCAACTCAAACTTATGTAGAATATGACGAGCAATTTCCAACAACTAATGGGCATGATAATATGGCATCCCCACAATAATATCTCTCCCAACAACAGCCTCAGTTCAATGGACTAGAGTCACTAGACAATTCTAAGCCATACACAGATCCACACAGCAAACTAGATTCATCTACATTGCCAAGCGTGCTGCCTTTACTTCCCAAAATCACCAATGAAATTGACGATTCTCCTTACCATTTTTGTAGGACCCTTGCAGTCCTTATCATGGATGGTTAGCTACATGAATCACGCTGAATGTATTTTCTACAACACTTCTTTTGAGGGCTCCACTTGCGAGAAAGTCTTTTGATAAACACCTCACCACCCTACTCCCTCTTTAGGTGGTTACATACATAGGACAAGACTGTCAGCATCATGCTGAGTCTATTACTATATCTCCAACTTCTTTCCAACATTGTTCCTTAGGATGATCAAAATCAAATAATACCAATGATAAATTCCCCACCTCTTATTGGTTACCCCTTTCTTCATTGACAATAGGTTTTGATCACGAGTGAACTCCTCACAATTTAAGATGGAATTTTCGCAGCTTCACTTTTGGAATCTTCTCATCTTGCTTCAGCGGTTAACATAGGGTTCCATTCGCACGAATGGAGGATGCCCAACAGCTTGCATTCACCAAATCTATAAACGACAAAGTTCTACCCTTGGATCCAACCATCATGCAACTATGTAATGTCCCCTTTCCTCCCAAGGGCCATTTTTAGTCTTAGCCTTGGTCATACCCAAGTGGCTATAACGATATTTGGAGGCTATTGGGTATGGATGATTGTTACCACCTTGCTTATATTTTTCCGTTGACATGTGTATTAAGCAATTTAGTGGGAATAAATGTTATGTTTTGTCATCAAGGGGGGAACTCATGGTACTTTAATGTTATATTCTTCCGTTGGGGGTCACTTAAGTCCCTTTGGCGATTAGGAGGGGAAAAGTAACTTAATGTTTTTGTGGTTCTCCCTAGAAAGGGTCGATTGGGGTCTTTTGGGCCTCTTGTTGCATGGAAAAAATTATATAAGGAGGTTAGGGAGTGATAGAGCTCATTCTTACACACACATATTTTATTATTGAGCAATTGTTGTTTGCATTCTTATTGCTTGTGGAGTAAAATCCCACAAGAACCCTAGCTTCGGTGGTGAGAGATCCACTCCTAGCTAGTAGGCACTCTTCAATGGTTAAATATCCTTCCTAGTTTGTCATTTTGGAGCTGATTTAGGGCAGATATTAAAGCACATATTTTTCAAGAGGATTTTTAGAGGGTTTCAGAGAATATTTTTCTATACCAGAGAGAGATTCCAAGGGTTTTCAGATCAGATTAATTGCAGCATTCAGAGCAGAGTTTGGCACAGGTTTTAGAGACATTTTTGTGGATTTTCAGCCTCTCCCTTAGGGTGATGTCAGCCCTAGGGTTTTGTAGCAGCTTTTTAGGAGGTTTCCAAGTGTTTGTTTCCAGATCTGGAGGTTGGGTTCTCTTCTATATTATTTGTAGATGTTATTTCCAGAAAATTCAGATTTTCATGTATTGTATTTGCAAAGTTATGAATTTTTGAAGATTTCTAGCAGTATAGGGTATTCTAAAAATTATAGGCATTCTAAAAATTATAGGCATTCAGTATATATTCAGATTAAATCCAAAAACATTTTTCTAGTCTTTGTTATCATTGTAACAAGCTCTATATAAATTTTGTGGGATTTGGATAAGTATTTTGTGAGTTATCATGTAATATCCCTTTCCCATTCGAAGACCTTTGGCCTATTTTGTCAACCCGACGGCCAAAGGAAAAATATAAGGGTGACTTAAGTTATATTTAATTATTATAAAGTGCCATTAATAAAAAAAAAAAATATATAGAGCACTTATAATAATTTATATGACTTAATAATTATTAAATCTAGGATGGAAAAGGCTCAAATATAAATTGTTATCCATCCTAGGTGAAAAGGTGACTTGCCTTAGAAAGGGGAATGGGAACATAGAAAGGATAAATGCCCATTTTACTATGTATTTCCCCTAGAAAAATGTGACTTGCATTAGGAGAGAAAAAGTTGTTGGGAAAAACATTTAATATGGGAAAATATTAAATGCTTGCATAGGGAAAATCCTTGTGAACTAATTGGATATTGTACAGGTTGTTTTGGGTCTCTTTTTCCTTTATAAGGAGAAGTTGACTTGAGGGGAAGATATTCATAACCATTTGATATTTTCTGATTTGTCTTAAGCTTGTAGCATTTTTGACAACTTGGATTTTCTTTAGCTTGTGGAGTAAGATCCCATGGGACCCTAGCTTTGGTGGTGAGAGATCCATTCCTAAGAAGTAGGGCTCTCTTTGGTGGTGAAAGATCCACCCTAGTTTGTCATTATTGGAGTTGATTCGGGGATGATTTGTTTGGGAATCAAAGTAGTTTGTTTTTTTAATTTTTGGAGTTGATTTGATCCCTAAAGTCATGAGCGACCTATTTTTAGGGAAAATTAGGGTTTTGTGTGGATAGCTTTGCAAAACTAATTTTGGAATATTATTCTTCATATTTTTGTGGCCCAAGATCCAAAGTTTCAGCTCATTTGGACTTCTCGGCAAAAGATATGACTTTTCAAAGTTATGTTGCAGACAGGGTTTTTAAATAATTTATTGCAGCCTTGTTTATATCTAAAATCTGCAATTTTATACATATTTGGGCTTTATAAATTAGTGGTACTAGATTTGAGTGGAATGATATAAATTTTGAGGTTGATTGGTGTGGGTTTTCCACTTAACCCAAGTCACATTTCTTTTATAAATTCAGATCTGCGTGATACTGGTTTGGTATTTTGTCTACAAGTTGCATTTAAAGTTGGGATTGCCTAAAATCCATTTAGGGGTAAAATAATGTCCATTGGGGACATTACAGTTATCAATAAAATTCCGTTCGCTGCCCTAGTTGGCTTAATTAAATTTCAAAAATCAGAATTTTTTATTTGCAACAATTTTTTATATATTTTGTGGATTGTAAGTCATATTCCTCAAGGGATATTTCAGTGATATCAAAGCTGTTGTTTCTCTAGCCTATTGGGTTGAGAAGATGGGTGACAATGGAGATATGAGTGTTGATTTGATGAAACAATTATTCACCAACATGGTGAAGCAACAAGAAACTACTAATCTCTATTTGAGCCAAGCTCATTGAGAGATTAGCATGGGGGAAGAAAGTGAGACTCGGGCGAGATAGGGGGAAACTAGTAGTAATGGACATCCGGTCAAAGAGGTGAAAGTGGAAACTCGGGGCAGCGGTCCCCCTTTACTGTGAGCCTTTGGGACTTCACGAACCTCTTCTTGAAGGATCCAGAAGTTTCACAGGTAAGGCAGCCAACAAAAGTGTTAGATGAAGAGTCTTGTTGGGAAAGGTACCAATCATTGAGCGAGGGCTTCAGAGATAACATGCCTTTCACAGAGTACTGAGAATGAAGATTGGTAGCAAACCCAAGAGAGATCATTAAATACAAGTACCTGAGTTACAAAGGAGATTGGGACAAATCTCCATTCCACATTTTGATGGCTCTAAGAGGTGTACAATGCAATCCTGGATTCAGAATTTGAAGACATACTTTGACTTGAATCCCATGCATGAAGAGGATGCAATTAAGTTTGTGATCCTACACCTCGAGGGAGATGCACATGACTGGTGGCATCATGACCTTATTACACAAGGGCACATGCATATTGATACCTATGCAAAGTTCACAGAGTCTGATGAGCAAATTTGATAGGAGGGACCCTGACAAGCACTTTAGGGAGTTGACTCATTTGAGCAGACAGTTCCTTTACATATGTACATTGCAGATTTTCATAGATTATCAGTCATGGTTCCTGATGTTTCAGAGATGAGGTTGACCTCACTTTTCATAGTAGGATTGATGGATGCTCTAGCAGGATTTGTGAAGGCATTTGAGCCTTCTTCATTGCATGAGGCTATTAGGAGAGCATGAGATTTGGAGTTATCTACTCCAAAGTCGAGGTTTCCACCTCAAGTACAGCCGAAGGTACCTCCATCTAGACCCGATGGTTTTCAGCAGAAGGTGCCTCCACCTAGGCAGGATATGACAAAGAAACCATTCATATCTAGAGAGGATAGAGATGAGTTGAGGCGAAAGAAACTATGTTTCGATTACCACACACCTTGGGTTCGAGACACGACTACAGAGGGATAGGAAAGGCCCAATTCATAGAGGTCTTCGAGGAGAGTGATGGTGATGAGGAGTTGGATACTCAGGGATTGGAGGATGGAGATGGAGAGGCATTGGACAGTGTTGGTATTGAGCAGGAGGACGAGACCTCCCTCATGAGACTATTGCCACTTTGTCTAGTACCCCGAGGTACAAGGCATTCAGAGTCGGGGAGTTTTACAGGGCCAGCGAGTAGTGGTACTCATTGATAGTGGGGCTACCCACAACTTTATTGATGCATCTTTGGTTGAGTGATGAGGTTTGCAGACAAAGGATTTTGAGGGCTTCAACATAGTTGTAGCCAACAGAGAGTTAATGAGGTGCACGCATCCGAGTCCCATAGTTGAGCATTACGATGGGTAACTATAACATCACCGATGATTTTTATATTGTTGGTATTGGAGAGACCAACCTTGTGCTTGGAGTGCAGTGGCTCCATTCCCTTGGTGAGTTCGGACTAACTTTTAGATGATGGAGCTGAAGTTTAAGTCTGAGGGGAGGAATGTGATTTTGAGAGGTTTTCGATGCACTTGGGGTTGTCATGACCGGATTGAGAGGATTTAGGCATAATGGGGTTGGATTGGGCAAGACAAAGGTGCTTGGTTTTGACCAAGAAGTCACAAGATGGGTAACCAGAGTATCATGTGGATGTCTAGGGCCTATGGGATAGGCATAGTGTAGTTTTTGACAACATACCTCCAGGTGTGCCACCAAATAGGGAATTTGAGCATGTAATTGAGCTTGAGGACAACAGGCCTATGGTTACTACTCCATCATCCCAAACGGTTTAAGGACATCGAGAGGACTATACATGAGCTCATAGAGATGGGGCATATTAGACCTAGTTCTAGTCCTTTTGCTTCTTAGTAATGTTGGTGAAGTGGAAGAATGGAACCATGCGATGTGCATAGATTACCGTGCATTAAACAAAAAGACAATAAAAAATAAGTATTCAGTGCCACACATTGATGAGTTACTAGATGAGCTACAGGGGGCAATCTATTTTTCTAAAATAGATTTGTGATCTAGATATCACTAGATCAAGGTCAAAGAGGAGGATGTGCATAAGACAACTTTCAGATGCCATTATGGTCACTTTGAGTTTCTAGTGATGCCATTCAGTTTGTCTAATGCACCAACCACTTTTCTAGTCTTGTATGAACCATGTGTTCAACCGCCATTTGCGGAAGTTTGTATTGGTCTTCTTTGACGACATATTGGTCTACAACAGGACTTGGGAGGATCACATTAGGCACCTTGATGAGGTATTGGGTATATTAGAAGCTAACTCGCTATATGCGAAAGCTTCTAAGTGTGAGTTTGGTATGACAGAGTTATTGTATTTGGGATATGTGATTGGTGGAGGTGTAGTCAAGGTTGACAGGAAAAGATACAGGCAATATTGGATTGGCCACCACCAGGACATTGACATAGTTGAGAGGGTTCTTGGGACTATGCACATACTACAGGAGATTTGTGAAGAACTTCTCTCGATTGACTGCACCATTGACAAATTTGACCAAGAAGGGGGCTTTTTTTGCTTGGTGGAATCAGCACATCAAATTTTTGATCACCTCAAGGGGTGATGAGTTCATGTCTCATTCTTGCATTGTCAGACTTCTCTTGTCCATTTGTACTTGAGTGTGATGCATCAGGTGAGGGCATTGGATCAGTTCTTATGCAGGATAGGCATCCCATTGCTTATGAGAGTCGGAAATTGAGCCATGTGGAGAAAGGGTACTCAATTTATGACAAGGAGATGTTGGCCATTATGCATGCTTTGGCCAAATTTAGACAATACCTTGTGGGAAACAAATTTGTGGTTCGTATGGATCATGGATCACAGTTTGAGGTTTTCCTAGGCGAAGGATCTCAACGACCGCCAATAGAGATGGGTGAACAAGGTACAAACATATGACTTTGACATAGAGTACACCAAAGGTAAGAATAATGTTGTTGTTGATGCATTATCTAGGAGACCTCACCTTACCTCTATGCTTAGTTCTATGTCTGAGATTTTAGTAGATTGGAAGGCTCACATACTTGTTGAGTATTCCAAAAATCAGTTTGCATGTGAGATTATGGATGGCATTATACAGGATGATAGGTACAAAGTCTTGGATGACCTCATATACTACAAGGATAGGATTTTCCTTGTACCAGAATCCAAGATGAAGGAGAAAATCCTTTGGGCAGTGCATGATACACCTCTAGCTGGACATCTTGGATATTTTAAGACCTACATGTATATCAAGGAGAGATTTGCATGGAAAGGGTTGAAGGATGATGTCCTTAATCATATTAGAGTGTGTGGTTTGCCAAGCGAACCAAAGCCGAGCATTCTTTTCCTAGCAGGATTACTTCAGCCTCTTCCTATTCCAGAGCAGAAGTGGGAGAGCATATCCATGGATTTTATCACAAGGCTTCCCTCAGTACATGGGCATGATTGCATATATGTGGTAGTTGATTGATTGACTAAGTATGCCCATTTCTTTTCTATGCCCAAGGGGCATAAGGCACCACAGGTGGCTTAGTTATTCTATATAGGTGTTTTTAGGCTTCATGGTTTGCCTAAAAATATTGTCAGTGACAGGGACAAGATCTTCATGAGCACCTTTTGGCAGGAGATTTTCAGGCTTGCAGGTATGGAGTTGACTCTTGGCACTAGCTACCATCCTGGATGATCGAGCAGGAGACGGAGATAGTTAATAAGTGGATAGAGGGCTATTTGCATAGTTATGTGACAGGACATCAACTGCGCATGGATTAGATGGCTACACATGGGTGAGTATTGCTACAATACCACCTATCTAGATGAGCATTGGCATGACTCCTTTCCGAGCATTGTATGGGTATGATGCTATGTCATTTGTAGATTTAGTATTATTAGATAGCTGAGCTCCCAAAGATCGAGATTGGTTAGAGGAGAACTTGGATATTTTGAAAGCCCTTAAAGAAAACTTTCAGAAAACACAAAATCAACAGAAGATGTATGCAGATAGGCACATGATAGAGAGGTCTTTTGAGGTGGGAGATTTAGTCTTCCTACGTTTGCAGCCCTACTAGGCAATCCTCACTTAAGCAAAGCGGTGCCGAGAAGTTGAAACCATGGTTCTATGGTCCATACAGGGTAGCACGACGAGTTGGGGCAGTTGCATATGAGCTAGAGCTTCCAGAGCACAACAAGATACACAATGTCTTTCATGTTTCGTGCCTTAAAAGGGCACTTGGGCAACATATTGTACCTTCTATGGAGTTGCCACCATTGGATGATGAGGGGAAGTTGGTCTTGGAACTAGAATCTATTATTGAGGTGAGATAGAGGAGGCTTAGGAACAAGGTGATCACGAGTACTTGGTGCGGTGGAGAGGCTTGCCACTTGAGGATGTTACTTGGGAGGGAGAGAAGATCTTACAACATCCTAGTTTGCATTTGCTTGGGGACAAGAAAATTTTGGGAAGGGAGGATTGTAATGTCCCCATTCCTTCACCGAGGGCCTAAGGGCCATTTTTAGTCTTAGCCTTGGTCATACCCAAGGGGCTAACGACGTTGGAGGCTATTGGGTATGGATGACTGTTACCACCTTGCTTATTTGTTATATTTTTCCGTTGACATGAGTATTAAGCAACTTGGTGGGAATAAATGTTATGTTTTGTCGTTAAGGGGGGGACTCATGGTACTTTAATGTTATATTCTTCCGTTGGGGTCACTTAAGTCCCTTTGGCGACTAGGAGGGGAAAAGTAACTTAAGTTACTTTATATTTTTGTGGTTCTCCCTAGAAGGGGTCGATTGGGGTCTTTTTGGGCCTCTTGTTGCATGGAGAAATTATATAAGGAGGTTTGGGGAGTGATAGAGCTCATTCTTACTCACATATTTTATTATTGAGCAACTGCTGTTTGCATTCTTCTTGCTTGTGGAGTAAAATCCCACAGGAACCCTAGCTTTGGTGGTGAGAGATCCACTCCTAGCTAGTAGGGCACTCTTCGGTGGTGAAAGATCCACCCTAGTTTGCCATTTTGGAGTTGATTCAGGGCAGATATTCAGACATATTTTTCAGAGATTTCAGGAAGGATTTTCAGAGGGTTTCAGAGGATATTTTTCCATACCAGAGAGAGGGATTCCAAGGGTTTTCAGATCAGATTAATTGCAGCATTTAAAGCAGAGTTTGGCGCAGGTTTTAGAGACATTTTTGTGGATTTTCAGCCTCTCCCTTAGGGTGATGTCAGCCCTAGGGTTTTGCAGCAGCTTTTTAGGAGGTTTCCAAGTGTTTGTTTCAGATTTGGAGGTTGGGTTCTCTTCTATATCATTTGTAGATGTTATTTCCAGAAATTCAGATTTTTATCTATTGTATTTGCAAAGTTATGAATTTTTGAAGATTTCCAGCAGTTTAGGGCATTCTAAAAATTATTGGCATTCATATACTATTCAGAAAAATCCAAAAACATTTTCCTAGTTTTTGTTATCATTGTAGCAAGCTCTATATAAATTTTCGTGGGATTTGGATAAGTATTTTGTGAGTTATCAATAAAATTTAGTTTGCTGCCCTAGTTGGCTTGACTCCAGAAAAAATCAGAATTTTCATTCGCTGCAATTTTTTATATATTTTGTGGATTGTAAGTCATTTCCCTCAAGGTATATTTCACACTACAAAACCATCTTATTAGTACAAATATCTTCCATGCAGATTGTTGACTCTCGAGCATGAATTTTAGTCTCCTTTTGGCATCAACAATGCATTTCAGTCTCTAGGAGATTTCATTCTCAGGTCTTCCAAGTCCTCTCACTTGACATTGAGATTCTATCCATCTTAGGACTCCGTCACTAGTTGTGATCTATACTATGCCAAATTCCATATATTTGGAGCTCATCTTGGATCTCAAGATGCTACCTATTCCTACATAGAAAACAGGAACAATTTCCTCTTAAGTGCAGGAGAAATGATGAGATTCAATCTTGTCATCATTTGTAACCAAAGAAATGGTAAGATTCAATTTTGTCTATATTTGTAATTTAGTTGACAACTTCTAGTTTTTGGCTTTTGTTTTTTTTATGTGCTAGGGCTTATCCATAGGCCGTCATGTTAGTATTCTCATTCTTATCAGCATATAGTAAGATAAATATCTGGTAGCTGACTTAGTTATATTGTTAATTCTTGTATTGTTGTTTGTAGGTCATGTATTAATGAGTCTTTATGGACGATTGGCTTGACAATTGTGTTTTAACCGACAACCATTGGTTCCGTCTTATAAATAGGCCGATGATTGTTAGGGTAAGGGCGCTGATGTCAAAGGTCATCCTTGCATAAAACAACTGTACTATGCACAACCTTTTGCATTAAAGTTGTTATTCTCTCAACTATGCTGAGGTATGCATTTATAATTCTGCTATTGATATTCCTACGGTAGTGTAGCTTCTCATAGCAAACATATCTGGCACCTTTGCCTTGTGAAGTCGGGTTAGGTTGAAACTTGCTAGAAGAAAGCCGGTCAAAAATAACGATTGAGTTGGAGACACTATGTTAGCTTATATGTTCTTTTGTGCGAATGTAACCATGAAACACAACTACATAAGCCAAGAGAGGTGTCGATAGAAAGAAGAAGAAATGACGTTGCATGAGAAAGAATTAATGCCATTGAGCCTAAACAAAGGCAATGGAAGACAACATGTTAAGGGAGTGGATCAAGAAATCAGATGGTCTACTTGATTGATGCCATGATTAAGGGCGTAAGATTATAATGAGACTATTAGTGCCAATGTTTTTGCGATACAAGATGATGCTTACTAAGATGAATAATTCACTTGTGGATAATGAGCTTCATATCTATTCACACAGTAAATTTGCTCCCTTACAAGATTCTATCATGTTTTCAAACTTTTGATGAATTATTTCATATCCTTAAGGATTGAGAGGTCAAGCTACTAGAATGAACAAGCCTAAATATGCGCCCGATGTACTATCTCGTGCCCGATGCTAAGTTTCAAGGTAAACTATATTTTATAGCTAAATCTAATGACAAGAAAATTGAAGCAAAAATAACAATCAATCCTATAACTCCACCAACTAAGCTTCGATTATAGGCCCTTCCTAGTGGCCATTCACTTGGCTACCTTCACCATTGCATGTTATACTTGAGCGATTACTTGAGTATAACCTTGTGCCTCTCCCTCCATCTATGGAGGTTGATGCGAACAAGTTTGAATCTAGATCATTTGTTGCTAATGCGTATTGTGACTATCATCGGTGTATTGGCCATTCTACAAATCATTACTTGAAGTAAAAGCATGTCATTCAAAATCACATTGATAATCAAACTATTGAAATTGATACCAATCAAGACGAACTTAGACCTCCGGTACCAATGAGAATGTAAAGCTTAAAATCTTTGACGACTTATTACATCAACATACAAAAACTCCCAAAGGCACTCTCGAGGTTCATCATGCGTCAATGTGTTCCCTCTACTTTCTTATAACCATCAATTGGATGCCACTATTGGAACTATCACTCCTAGTCTCGCCTCCACGACATCTTTGTCGATTTAGTGAGAATGAAATTGTGGATGATGTTTCGTATAGCCATGCACTTTGTATTCAAGCTTATATTAATCAACCCGTCACGTAGTATTAAGGTCAACAATGGCTCTGTGGCAATTTATGTACTATGACATTGCTTAAATCTTTGGTATACAATGAGCAATATTTACAATCCACTTCTTTAGCTATTTGTGGATTTATTGAACATATTACGTTACCCCTTTAATTTAGGGCAACTATCCTATTGTTGTCATGTGAATTTACCAACCCAAAAATTCAAAACTTAAGCCATGATAACCAAGCCACAAAGTGAAAACATGCCTCAAAATCTCCCTGAATCCTTCTCTTGGTCACTCTGGCTTCTGTATCATGATCATCTTGGCCTTGAAAGTTTTCCTAATGAATTGAATAAACATGTACAAGTTTGCAAAATGGTGTGATAATGTCAATTCTTCCATTCAAGTAAAATGCAACAAAATACTAGTTCTTCGGTAGGCCTAAAAAGGCTAATTTTTGTGATTTTAGAGCTTGTGTGCATCCTTCGGGAGGATTCTGAAAAGGTCATAAACATCCGGAGGTGGTATTGAAGAGCCTTGAATGTGTTGGATGTAGTTTAGGAAGATTTAGGAAAGATTTGGTGATTCAGGGTGGTTTGTGCAAAAGCGGGTTTTCAGGTGTAAGGAATGAATAGTCAAATTGTGAACCTGAACTTCTCTGGTGATTCCGGGATCCCCGCAAGGAGTTACAAGGAAAACATGTAGGCAATGGAAAGCTTGAAGAATCCTCTACATGGTGGCAGCATCAAATTTGATCCAAGGTCTGATGGTTTCTTGAGACTGTTCAAATTTTGTAGGTGCACCTTTTGGTCCCCATCAAAAAGGGGCCATTTTTTGGAGTTACAGGCAGAATTAAGGTCTGAAATCTGTGCCATTAGTCTTAGAATGGCTTTTGGAGTCAGATTCATATAAAATTTGACCTCAAAAGTCCATCCTGAGCCTCTAGGGTGAAGATTTCATGCTCTTAGGCTATTTCGGGTAAGTTAGTGTAAAACTTGGCTTTCCAAATAGGGAAAGGCATACTTTTGTGTCCCTCTTGTCTCTTTGTCCCCAAGGGGACAGAGGGGACAAGAAAGCGCGCACTATGACATTCTTGTAACTCTCCAACCACCCATGTGCAGTCAAGTTAACCCGAGTCGAGTCTAAGCTGAGTGTGATTCAAAATCCATGCTTAGCCAATTTTTCCACTATGCCACGTGTCACCACCTTGCTCCAAGGTGCAATTTTGTGTCCCTTGTGTCCCTCTTGTCCCCAAGGGGACAAAAAACTGCGCCTCATGCCCATTCTTAGCCCCTAGACACTCACATGACCTTGCCTAGGCTTCACAAGCTCATTTTTCAGCTCTTATGCTCAACCACTCAGCCCCTCATACTCAAACTTGCATCCATACTTTTCCTTGGGCGTACTTTTGTGTTCCCATTGTTCAAGGGGACAAAAAGGAGAACAAAGTGCGCCCATGCTCATGCCCCAACTCTTGATCACTCACATGACCTCTACCGACTTCGCAGGTGGTTGCCTAGCTCCTCCATCTCACTCACCTTCACTCCAGTGCTGCCACTTGTCTTCATCTTGCTCCAAGGTGCACTTTGGGAGACCTGTTGTCCCTTGTGTCCCCATTGCACCATGGAAACCAGCTCTTAACCTCACTCAAGCTCTCATTTAACCCAGAGTTCGAACCATGGTCAGTAGGGTCAAATAAAAGTGAAATAAAATACATTATAACTCATTTTTGAACCATTTCTTCAACATAGTTTGCTATTCCTCCATTGTTGTTGCTGTCACACCTTCCAACCTCCATTAATGGCTGCCATGCCACAACAACAAAAGGACAACGAGACCTTTCTTCATTTCTTGAAGAATGGCGAGACGAAATCACCCGAAAATTGGAGCAAACGATCATAAAAATTCTTCTCTCACGCAAGCCACTTTTTGCAACATGAAGAACCTGCTTTTTAGGAATATTGAGGACTGTGTTTCCTCTCAACATTTTGACCTCCTTGAAGAACTTTTCACTTTCTTGAAAATCCAGTGGGTGAAAAGCTTTGAAACTTTGAGCAGAGGATCCCCAAAAAATCTAATTTCATCCAAGACATTTCTTTCTCGATGGGATTTCTGATTTTTCAAGATATAGAGGATTGAGTTTTTCTCATTATTCTGCCCCCTCCTATGAAAAACTCATTTTCCCACTCTTGCAGACAAAGGAATAAGCTGAAATTTAGAGCGGGGAATCCACGGAATAAAATCTAGAATTTCAAGACTATTTTCGTTGCAATCCGACACCTGTAGTGCACTTACTAAAAATAGCATGTTTTCATGACGGGCATGTCTAAGAATAACAAGTGGTCAAATGAAGTTAATTCTTGGCATCCACGTTCCCGAAACAAACATCGAGAAATGAAACAATGCAAAATTGCTAAAAATAGCTACTTGGCCCTACCGCTAAAAATAGAAACTTTGCAATTTTGGCCTAGAAAGTTGTGGCAGCTCTGTTTCGCTTATATTGTTGGTTTTTGTCATCATGCCAGTCAAGAAGATGTTTCATGGCTCAAAAAATAAAACTAACCCTCCGCAAGCTTTCAAAGGATCCTAAAGCATCATTCTGATCACATTTATGTCAAGGAACATATCAGAGCACATCAAGGTGTAGCAGTGAAACCAGGGACATTATGAGGTCGACAAAGAGTTTGAAAAGAGTCTAGATAAGATAGATAAGATAAGATAATATATTAAACGTCCAACAAATGACCACACAAGTAGGTCAATGGGACTGCACCAATACAAAGAAGCGAACAAGAATCCAGCCAAAGGACCAAGGGTCTTGAAACAACCAAAGAAGAAGAGAAAGAGGAATGAGCAAGAAGGGGGCCCGTAGAAATCCCGCCGAGATTAGCGAGAACCCGAGCAAGCGGAGGAAGGGAAGGAAGAGGAGGCCCACTCAACTTACATCCGATGTTGACTGAAAAAAGTTGGTGATGTTCAAGTCCGGAATCGGGTCATGGAAGATGCGGGGTGTTGATGTCCGGAGGAGGGAAGAACTCTCCACGTACGTTTGGTGGATCTCAAAGGCCCTCTATGAGAGGAAGGTCTCGACCTCGTGTGTGTCTGGACCTCTGTTTCAAAAATTGCGATTTATCGGCGATAAATTGCGATAAATCGTTTGCAACCATGAAAACGATATATCTTTTGAAAAATCGCGATTTTGGCGATAAAATACACTCGAAAATCGTGGTAAATCGTGGATAAAATTGTGGAAAATCGCGGGTGAAATCGTGGCCCCAAATCTGACTCGTTTTTTCACTTGCGCGGCTCGGGTACACTCGAAAATCGTGGATAAAATCGCGGGTGAAATCGTGGCCCCAAATCTGACTCGTTTTTTCACTTGCGCGGCTCGGGTTTCCTCCTTTCTCCTTTTTTCCTTTTTTGGATTTTTGGTGAAGAAATCACAAGGATAGAAAAAAATTTGCCATTTTTGGAAAGGGTCCGGGAAGATGTAGCAGCAAAAACTTGCATGTGCTATAACTTTCATTATGTGGCTCCGTTTCAGGTGTCGTTTTCTCTAAAAGTGCATATTTTCTCGAGCTCTATGCATTGATGGCAATATTTTTCTTATTTTTCTTATTTTCATAAAACAATATTTTTTATTTTTTTGTTTGCAAACTTTGTACTCTCTTTTTTGGTCAAAACTTAATTGAAAATATGCATATGGGCCTATGGCATTCTATAGAGTCACTTCTCGCATCATTTAACATTGTTTTTACATTTAATTTAAGTATATTTTATGAATTTAAATGTTTTTAAAAGTAGCGATAAAGTTGCCGATTAATGCCGATTTCCGATTTCCGATTCAAAATTTGGCCTGCCGATTAATCCCGATTTACGATTTTTTGAACTATGGTCCGGACGCCCCTGTGCCGTGAAATAATACCTCTAAACTGGAAAGATCTCGTTTGGTAGTCATGATTGGTATCATTTTTCCGTTTAGTGCCCGCCTAGGTGAGAGCACTGCGAAAAGAGAAGTGATCAGGTGAGTAGTCATCTTCCTGTAAGGGGGTGAAGGGTCTCCTCTCGAAGCCTAAGAGCTTGAGAAGATAGAGAGCAATGCAACTTTGATCATAGTATCATCGGTGAATGTCGGATGCTCTATAAGCAGACAATGAAATCTCCTTCTGATCTCGTAGTAGATGGGGCAACGGAAGATGAAGTGTTCTTCCATTTTGATCTCCTGGAGGGAACAAAGCTAGCAGATCCGCTCCATTGAAATTCAAATTCATCAAGAGGATGATCATCATAAGCATGATGAGAGAAGCTCACTATGAGTGAGGAAGGAAGTCATCAAGCAATGCATACCTCGCGAAGTGTTTCTAAACACTTGATCCATGCTTGATAACAAGCACACATCTTGCGGGTCAGAGGAGGTGGAATTCGTGGTGTCTCAGTGCAATTTGGAGGTCAAAACATGTAACTCATCATCAAGCTCCATTCAGAGGCCAATCCTTCCATTTGGAGAGGGAATCCCATTTCCATAAGAAACAAATTGATCAAAAGGTTGTCAGATGTCATAGGCATGATTCCACTCAAGTGGCATCTCGGTCGAGGAAGTGAATTGTGAAGAGAAAAAGGGTGTCATCTTGTTCAAGATTGAAATGTGAAGCTCATGGAACAGGTTGAGAGTTATCATGTCCTAAATCCGCCATCATCTCTCTCGCGGAGCAGAGTTGAAGTGAGCTATTGAGCTATCAAGGCACTCAAGATCACCATGTGTGAAGAATCAAGAAATCATCTCATGATAAGCATACGAGCAATAAGCATTCTTAAATATTGATTCAAACCTTGTGGTGTGAGCATGTCTCAAAAAGGAAAAACATTGCCATCACCTCATTTCATTCCAACAGGTGGCCACATGCCAGAATTTCACTTAGGGGTAATCCTTTCACCGCATAATGAAGACCCATTTCAGTAAGAGAAAGACAAACACCAAAAGGTTTGCGCATCATGGAGTTATCTCTGGTGATCATTGGGGTAAATTGTGAAAACCTAAGAAGCAAGAAAGTGATCCTTATGTCCTAACTCCTACTATTGAAACCATGGTGTTTCGCCAGTAGTGCAAGATATATCGTGAACAGTGTTTGTCAACACTTATTCAATGAATTAGATTGTCCCTACATCTCATCAGAGGAGTAATTTGAGTGTTCCAATTCCACATATGGTCACTTGGGCAGCAAGTGAAATCAAGAACATCATGAAGCCTATACAGGTGTTGAAACATCAGAATTTAGGTCATTAAGGCGATAGTCATAAGAAGTATGACGGGAGAAGATCATCATGGGTGATGCAAGTGGTCATCCTGGTTGATTGTGCAATGCCTCACAACAATGTTTCTAAACACTTATTCAACACTTTGGAGTGTTCTCACATCTCACAACAAGAGGAAACATATACAATCTCAGTGCTTTAATTCAACAGGTGATCAAAGGTCAAGATTTGCGTTCGTGAAACATTCCCTCAAAGGACAAAAGCTCATTCCAGGAACTCTCCCTTAGAGATCATGAATGCCTAGCGCTTCATCGACAAAGCTTCATCTTCATCGGATTGGTCAACCCTTCTCTCTCTCTCTCTTTTCCTTCTCTCTCCACAATCTAATTTCTCATTAAGAATGTACTTTTTGCTATTTCGTCCTATTCACTTAAGTGACCCTGAATTAAACATTGTAAGAGTCCTTTTTCATCAATAAGAAAAAGACTCACCTCCTAGGAATGTGAAAGGTCACAAGTGATGAAGATAGGTGAAAAGTCATGTGGGGGTAGATGAAGAGACATGTTTGTAATGCTATAAATTGTAATGGCTTCTCCATTCCAAAGGGTTGGAAATTATTGATTGAATGTATGTTGTTGAGATTACCACTATTACATCAAGCAATAAGCTCTAAATCTTCTATTTATTTGCTTATGTTCCTCTACTCTCTCTATCTCTCTTTCCAACTTTGTAAGCATGATAATCTTGCACAACCAAAAAAAGTGTCTGCGCCTTTGATGAATGAATCAATGGAATTTTGTGTCTATGATTTGTTATGTCTTATCATTGTTTGCATTGTTGTGTTCTTCTAATTGAATGTGGACCTACTCTTGGTTATTGTATGTGAATTTTGTAAGCCTACTCACAACAATAACCCTCTCTCTCCTTATTTCCCCAACTCCCCTTTACCTCTCTTTGCTAAATTCCTCCCTTGTACCTTGTACAAGCATTTTCCACAGGTTTAGTGGAGTATTCTGTGTGATCCCCGGCCTAACGGCCACCCACAACTTTAAGTTAGTTTACATTCAATAATGGGAGCCTCCCCATATCAAAGAAGGAGGAGGGGCTTAGCCCCGTGACCGTTGGTGAAAACTCAATAATTTGTAACATGACAAATTATTTCGCCAACACCTATCTACACCTTTCTTGGTTCTTTAGAGCATTGGGACATGTGACATGTTACTAGGGTTGCCTTGGCTTCATAAGCTTTGGGCTTGTGCATAATTGTGTCAATTATATCTATAGTAATGAAGTTGTTAAAACTTTCGGGCATTCCTTATGAAACTCCTTTGCCGATTATGGTTCTTATTCCTGATTCTATTTATGTGGAAACGACCACATGACCTAGACTCGCCTCAGCTGTTCAAACGCTTCCCAATCAAGTGATAGAAACTCTTATACCATCACCTTGTCAACATAAGCCACATTTGAAATAATATAAATCTAAGTCAATGGCTTCTCCTAGAGGGTTACAATCGAATTAGCAAGTCTTGCAACTAAGCTTAAAGTGACAATATCCTATCTCACATAGTACTCCATCGAGGTACATGCCTCCTCCAGTGGTCCATTCACTCTCCTACATTAGGACATTCTAATAATATGGTACATGACGCCATCTTGGGCTATCGCACACACTCGGGCATAGTTCTTGATTCCCCTCCACCATGTGACTTTGACATTGGATAACACACTCTCAAATATTTCCAAACAAATGCTAACTAACATCAAAATATTTGAAAAATTCAAATACATTCAAATGTTCTAAAAATACAAAATCAGAACCCAAGCACAACTTGAGTTACTAGTTTCTACTTCACATATGTTGTTTGTCACATGATTTGATAGATAACATATTCTATTTTCTATACGCACTTGTGTTTCACAAGGTATATATGAGCACGATGCAGGATACACAAGACTATATGAATTCAGATGTTGGACTTGCCCTTCGCCCCAAAGTGGCGTTGCTAATCAAGGGGCATCTTCTACATTATCATGTGCTATTGTTCTATTTATTGCACATCTCTCTCCATTTCTACTTCATATATCCTGATTGTGTTCATATTATACATTGTGATATATGTTACTATCGGTGGTTTTTTGCGACTAATACATGTGGACTGTTCAAGACTAGTATATCTTCTGCTATGTTCTTATTGGCTACTGTCTATTTCTTCTTTGCACATTGGATTACTTGTTGTTTTTCTTCAATGCAAGGCCCTCGACCTATTTTGTGTGTGTGTGACACTTCGTTGTCTCTTGTTTGCAGCATCAATAGCCTTTGGTTATGCAGCCATTGGCCTATTGTAACTTGTAAGTGTGTGACACTTGTGTGTCCCTTGTTTATGGTCATTTGGCCTTTCTATATGACATCATGCACGACTTTGTGTGTGAGCTTGTGTGCTTGTATGCTTGTTGTGCTTGCTATTTTTATGTGCCATGATGTATATCATGCACTCTCTATTAGGGCTGATTCTACAAATGTCGCCATCTACAACCACCTCCTATATGTGTTCCAACAATGATTATCTGCTTTACATGATATGGAAACACTTCAATTCTTTTGAGCTGTATGATCTACACTCTCTCCCTTGCCTTAAAAGGGGGAATTCAGTGGGATTATCGTAGAAATATCAATGCAAATCAGATAGACAAAATTACATGATACAGAAAACAGAAAAAAAGAACAAGTTATAGGAACAAACTTATAGGGTTACAAATAGGAACTCGTAAATTTTTTGTACAAGGACAATAATGTGTATTTAGACATAACCGTGGTATGGTAGTGTCTTAAACATTGACAATTCTGTCCAGCTCAATTCCAACAGTCCAAAATATAGTGTCTCACAAAAAGTTTAGATTTAATAGTGGTTCAAACAGGAAATCAGTTATAGGAACACATATTATAAATCAAATTCACTGCATTTCATTACAAATGTAGTGGGCATGATTACTTCTATTTATAGATTCACTGCATTTTATTGCAAAATGCAGGGGGCATGATTACTATGGCAAGTACATGTTACATGTTATTTCATTTTTCAAGAAGTTCAAGATGTTCGAGAAGTACAAACTTAGATCCGTTTACAATGTTGTGGTTTCATGCCATGGTTTAGTGACACTTGATGTCTTATGGCATTACAATTTGTGATCTTATGTGGTTCCATCTTGTTTTGAGTGTTGGACTTACTGTGCCCCAAGACTCTCGGTTTACTTTGACTATTGATCTTATGTCTGTATGTGCTGGGGTTTTTGTGTGCCTTAACTCGCTTGGCATTTTCAGTTGGGCCTACCGTGCCCCCAACCATATTGTAATTGGGGATTAAATCACCTCCAATTCTCCATGGTTGCTACAATCTCCATCTCTTCGTATCTTGATAATGGGGTATGGTCTTTTACATTTGCATGGAGAAGTTGGTCTTGCACTTACACGTGTACCTGCTCCTCACTCTTTTCTATTTTGTGAATTTCAAATTCAATTTCAATATATTCGGAGTTAAAATTTAAGTTTTCATTATATGGGCATTGGCTACATCCTTTTGTTGTAGGATTTGCTGTTAGGGGTATCTTGCGGCCATTTAAACAATCAATCAAAGACAAAGTATGTTTACACATTTTGATATGTTTTCCTTTAAATCTAGCAAATTTCATTTATTAGCTTAAAGTGGGGCAAATGTAGACACCTAAATTTGGTAATTAGGTACTTGACAATATTGATTTGACTTATATCCCTTATTCATGACTTGCACACACAAACAAAGCTTAAACACATTATCCCACTCTACTAAGGCTTGCAAATTCTTCATATTTTCCAATTTTGTTGCTCAGGACACATCATTAATCTCATTGCTCATAGACATCATATATCTCGTTAGACTTCTCAAATTTCCACTTACAACATTCTACCTCTCTGGATACTACCATCCGGGTTAGGCATAACCGTAATACAACAACTTTGTCCCTATTCGATAGTTTTGTCTCGTAGTGGGCTAACGATAATATTTTCTTATGTTTATTTTAGTTCCATTTCCTAGATGGCTTCAATGCGAAATCACATCTTGTGGAATGGTATAAAAGCAAGTTAGACACACTCATTTATTCACTTGGCATTCTCAAGAGCTCCTCTAGCAAATACTTATCAAGTCTTAAGCAAAACTTCCTAATCTTCCTTAAATCAAGAGCAAACATTAGGAACAATCTCTATACAAGTATGAAACACTCTAAACCAGGTTAAAAGCAGACAAGCGAAATAAAAACATCTCAAGGCCGAATTAACACTATCATGTATCTACACACCGAAGGGCACTTCAAGGGGGTTTTATTCTAACGAATATCAATATACAAATACTCTATTCGCTCTTTATTTTAACACGCCGTTCAACACTCACAAAGGGTGCATTTGAGATACGCCTATTTAGCCCACTACGGGTCTTTGAGGCACAAGGGAAAACATAGGGGAAGGGCACTCTAGTCGACATTTATTCTTGCATGAGTACTAGGAGAATTTTATGGATTTTAAACCCCTCGTTTGGGCAATGTAGTGCAACACTTGGTCAAATCAACAGGGGTTGGCCAATAAGGGCAATCCTACTCAACCACACACTCGCTTTTTTTGTTATGTAATGTCTATTTGAGTGTTAGTAATAGAAATTATGGTTTGATCATTACAAGAGCAAACGTGTATATTTTGGATCAAACGAAAGTGCGGGAAGCCAATAAAGATGTACGAAGTGACCGGATCGACACAAAAGTGCGAGTAGCGCCAGGCACGCTAAGATGCGATTAGTCAAAACTTCAAAAGCATTACACGTTAGTGTTCGAATATGATGTTAGCGTCTGGAAGGTTTTGGCACTTCATTTCAGAGATGAAATACATTCAAACTCGTCACAACCTATTTGACCTAGTTTCAGATCCAGATTAGTCTAGCAAGCAACAAAAAGATAAGTGCACTCATCTTTATGTGTTTTACTATTTTTAGCATGCACCCTTATTCAATGCAATTTTTCAATATCCTTTAACATGTTATGTTAGATTTGAATGGTTGGAGTAGTTACCTATTAATCTATTGCACATTAGTTTTTAAGATTACAATCCTAAAATCGTAAATCAATTTAATTTGGGTGTAGTCAATATGTGCCCACTCAAATGATTTCTCGTCCAACTGACCCAAAAGTACCAGCTAGGCTTTTGGAGCCAAGTTGTGCATTTTAAAAGAAAATTGTTTGAGGTACATGAGACAGTCCAGAAGCAGGTGGGACAAGTTCGTGGTCGAACTTGTCCTGGACCCATGATCTTGTCCGTGGTGTTCAAGGAATCGGTAATGAGACAAGTGCAAGTTTGTAGACGTGTTTTGCAAAATCTGTAGTGATTTCTGATAAGAAGAGCTAGAGAATAGTTGAGGTCAAGTGGATTTAAGACACATGGTGGAGCAGGAGGGGGCCTTATTTGGTCATTTGTTGATACATGAGATTAATGTCAAAATAAGTGCCAGATGTCATACTAGCAAGTGCTTGAACCAGATTCTAGGTTCTATAGTTGGTATGATCGATTATGTTTGACATACTATGTAGTAGACTAGGATAGAGTAACTTATATTTGTCTATTGCATTCTCTTTCACAACCCTTGCTTATTACCACCTCACAACATACAACCTTTAACCTAGATATCTTATAGCTCTTGCTTATTATCATTAATTTTACAACCTTAAGATTTTGGTAAGATCTCACCACTTAACTTAGACATAGGATTTGGAACCCTACACCTTTGATATGAGTGTGGATTATCGTATTCTAGATCCAAGACTATTATGCCCCTGACACTATCCTTGGCTTGTGTGTTGGCCTTAGAATGGTCTTCTACTTATTCTATAATCTATACTATTGAGAAGAGAGGTTAATATATCAACCATCTTAGATAATGTACATTCTAAGTGAACCTGACATGAATCTTACTCCATCATTGACCGAGCCTTCTTCATGTTCAACTTTATCTCCTAAGATATCATCTTATTTTCCTTCTAACTACTAAAGCTTTATTGTCATCTTCTTATCTCTTATTTGTTCCCTTCTTTAGCTCCTAAGTTTCTCATCATCACTTATGATCATGTCACCCCTTAGGGTTTTTTTAGTGAGCCTTAATCTATTCCAATTTTATATGGGTTGCTCCTTTCTCCCTACGTGCCCACCATTGAAGGAAACTATTCATGGTGCACTTTGTGACAACCTCAACCTATGGCAACCATTCAACCTAATATGGTTTAGATCACCTTAGAAATTCTTGAACTCTTTAAGGTCTTGGACCACAATTTATGTCATTCCTAACAAGGATGGCTCGTATGTCCTAATTACTTAAACCATAACTTTCATGGAAACAAGACCGGTTGAGTCACCTCCAAATCCTCCAAATAATCCTCCCATCAATAACACCAATATTAACATTGCTCTTCTCGCCACTAGCTAAAACCCACCACTTGATAATAACCTAGTTCTTGTCAAGTTGTTGGATCAAATGGCTTGTATGCAAGCTCTGCTACCAATAATAACGTGATCCAAATGCAAAATCAAAATTTTCAAATGACACCTCAATCTCAACAAGTCATTATATGACCCTCGATAACTTTCCTTCCCCTCTGTTAATTTTGGATGCTCATGGAAACTCAAATCCCCGACCTCCGATTTGCAACATAGTCTTACGAACATTACAAAATGAACTTTTAGCTCCTTATAGCTCTTCCATGGACATTGAGGGGATTTGACCAACTACATTTTATGGTGGATCTATTGATCACACTCTTCATATTGAAACCTTTGGAAGAATCTACAAAGAGCGAATTAAAACCAACACTTATGCAACTACTTAACTATTATCCAAAACCAAAGTGTTCCATGGAGTCTTGGAACAGGGGATGGGTCTTGGAGACGGGGACCAAGGGCCTTGGTTTGGGTACGGTGGCGTGACGACGACGCAAATATATATAGTACTTAAAAAATGAGTTATAAAAAAATGTATAGGGAACAACAAATGAAACTTTGAAATACTAAACACATTACATTGAATAGTGAAAATGCCAAATATCAATATATTAATATTTATATTCAAAATGATGATTACATTCAAAATTCAAATACAATTGGCTAGTGGCTCAATGCCTCTAATGAGTCTAATCATCCCCAAAGTCTGTAGTTGTGCCTAAATCATCACTTGAACTGCTTGACTCTTCAAGGTCAAGCTCCTCCAAATTGATGCCAACCAACCCTGTTGTGCCACATCATCATCAATCTGAGATGACTCCTTTGGCTCTACATCTTATTGGGCTGTTGGACTCTCCTTGTATGGAAGTGTGTTGCGGTCAATGAGACGTAAGACACTTTGTATAACTACAATGCCCTCCAGAGGTAAGCTTGTTCCTCTTCATAGAGTGGATGAAGCCATAAGTAGACCAGTTCCTCTCAGAAGTAGAAGAACTAGAAACTTGGGACAACAAGCGAATAGCTAGTGTGGTTGTCAAAGAATCAGCCCATGCATAGTCCACCATAGATTTGGGAGAGTCCACCATAGAATTGGGTCCTCCTATGCCATAGTCTCCCTATCCATCTTGGCCTCTTTTGAATATCCCCTAAGAGTGGCAAATTTTGTCCACTCCATACGAATAGTGTTGGCATTTGTAGAATTGTACATTTTTTGAATAGCCTTCATGAACCCCTTCTTCACCTCTGCATCTTGTATAGGGGTAACTCTATCAAGCCTTTGCACATACCACTTCGGGTTCAATGCATAGGCAACCATGTGCAAGGGGGTGTTGAGCTTCTCCCATCTTTGATGAATGATTGGTTGAATATGGTCATTGTAGAATTGCAATGTAGGGTCTTTCTCTTGTACAATGGCCTTCATTTGGCCAAGCATACTTATCAATGCACTCATACACCTCTCCAAGGCTAGGTGCATTAGAGTCCCCATATCTAATGACTCTAAAGATTGGAGTAATGAAAGAGACAATGTATTTTGCATCAGCCCAAAATGTGTCACTCTTCACCACCTCCTTCACCCTCTTCCCTTGCTCAGACTTGGAATCGGGCCATTGATTCCACTCTATTGTCATGACCATTAGTTGCAATGCCTCTTGCAACTCAAGCATCCTCTCCAAGAGAATGAAATATGATGCATATCTAGTCTCTACAAGTTTCAAAAACTCCTTAGAGTGCATGTGAAGTGTGGTGGTTGCAGACAAACATCTGCACATCTCTAGCATCATCAACCTCTTTGATCTAGACAATCTTTCTCATGTCCTTGAGTGCATTATTCATGGCATGCACACAACAAGGAGTCCACCAAATATGTTTGTAGGCTGCCTCAATCAACTTCCTTGCAACTTTGCATACATGGGCCGCATTCATCACAACTTGCACCACATTCTCCGGTCCAACCCATCTCTAAGGATTTAGAATTGAAAATCAACATCCTTGACGTGCCCTGAATAATCAATAACCTTGTGGAAGTAAGGGCCTCCGTACATATGACCATTATGTTGATGAGTGGATGATGCCTAATGTCCATCCACCCATCCATGATTATGCTGCATCTAGTAGTGTCCTATGTAGCCTTTATTTTCTCCATTAGAACACTAATCTTGGAATAGTTCTTATCCAAGATTGCTGTTCTCAATTTTGTCTCCCACGGTGGCACACATGGTGGTCTTGTTCTTGTTATCTTTGCCACAACGTCCTTATGATAAAGAGAATGAGCTAGATGGAACGGATTTCCACACACAAAGAAGAGTTTGCCAGTGACATCATTTGCATCATCCTTATTTTGCACATTGAATAACTTTGCCACTGTGTTTGCAACATCACTGCTACCTATCATTTTGCGTTTCCCCTTAGGCTCTGTTGCCCTGAAGTTGAACTAGATGGATAAGTAGGAAGTTGTGCATCATGGAAAGTTCTAGCACTACTAGGAGTAGCACTCCTCATTGGCAAAGTAGTAGATACAGGTTTTCCTTCTTTATTGCAACCCCACAATTTATTTATTTCAGCCCTTTCTTTTAGTGACAACTTGTCACATGGCCCACACCTTTGCCTCAGATGTGAAGGAGGTGTGCATTAACTCTTGTAATGTTGCCTTGAAATTCAACTTGACAAAAATGACACTTCCACGTCCTAGTGCCCCTGTTGCCCTAGGTCTTGCTTGTAGTTTCGTTGCAAATTGACTTAATAGGGACCTCTTATCAAAGGGACCCTTGGCAAAAGGTTCCAATAACTTGGAAGGGCAACTAAAGTGTCCAGTTGCACTCCCAATAGAACTACTTGCCTCAAACCCCTCACATTTGTACTCAGAGTCTCATACTCAACCCCCACAGGCTCTTGCTAGCCCTTTTCATCACTCATCTTTGTGAGAAGTAGAACTCATGGTGATATTGCAAGAAATAAAATTTATTGTTTAAAAATTAAATTTATTATTTTAATAATAATAATTTTGCAATGGCTCAAGACAAAAGAATTTCACTTTTGTTTTTCTTACTTCAGGTCAGCACGAAGCGCAAAGTAGAGGATACACAAAAGATGAAATCCTAATTTGACTAGTATTATAAAATATTTCAAAATAATTTAATAAATAAATTTAAAATGGAGCAGAAAGTTGGAAACACTTAAATGTTGATTTTAGGGTTGTGTAACTGCTGTTTTCAAAAACAGCAGTTCAACAACCCTAAAATCAGCATTTTAATTAATTTATTGAACAATTTATGATTCTAAATTGAAATAAAAAATTAAAAAACTAACTATGAAGGGCCATGGGTCATGGCTTACCTTGAAGGCTTGATGAACGTGTTGAAAACTTGATACTTGAACGGTTGAGCAATGAAGACTTGGCACTTGCTCTAACTCTTGTTGCTAATGCTGTCCCTCTTCCTTGCTAATGCTCTAACCTCTCACTCTTGCTTTGAATTTTTGATTGTGATTTGGAGTGAGGGTGTAACTCTTATTTATAGTTTTTTTGGAGTGCTTAGGGGGTGGGTGGGGCCCATTAAGTATTAGGGTTAGGGTTGGAGGCCTAATTTTTAAAACAAACTACTTTAAAACAAACAAAAATTCATGGCAGCTTATATTGCTTGGGACATCTAGGAGTCCCCAGGGACTGGTCAAGAGACTTCTAGAAGTCTTCAAGACATCCAAAAATCCTAATTTTTTTTAGGAAATGTCTCATAAATGTTCCCTCTTTGAGGGAAACGTTTTGGGGACATCCCCAAGCAACTAGTGGCGGTGGCAGGATGATAGGGGACGTCTCCTCGGCATCCCTAAGTCTTGGATACATCCCGAGTCTCCGAGACAACAATTTTAGGGGGAACATGTCCTTGTGGAACACTGGCCAAAACCCTAATTGGTGATGCCTTTGAATGGTCTTAGTTAGTGAATCATTGAATAGAGGTCTTAGTTATTGCCGTAGCCAAGGAATTTCAACAAAATGACCTTCCCGGGAATGCCTTTCAAAAATTCATCAACATGAAACAATTATCCAATGAATCAAACCACGATTTTATCAAATGACAGAAGACCATGGCAAAGAAAACCAATCAGAATCTTGAAAACCAAAATCTCTCTCAAGGCTTTCTTAAACCTTAGATTGCAAACTACAATACAAGGTCCGGCCTTTCTTCTATAGAAGGATGCCCTCAAACATGCTAGGAGGTAAGACTACCATATGAAGGAATTTGAGCAACCTCAAAAACCAACCAAAGATACCTTTCAGACAATAACTAATGGTATCAGCTCATCTCAAAACCAACCCCTTTTTAAAGGTAAATCCATCATATCTTATTCTCCCACTGATATTCTAATTCCAATCTGATGTAGATGTGGTTAAAGGTTCTCCTATGGAGAGCCACTAAATCGAGCCTACTACAGAATTGCGCATCAAAGTCACACTAACAACAATTCAGCAACAACTCATAATTATATTTATGAAAAACATTTTGTACGAAGGTAGAGACTGATCGCCAACGATACTGATTTACAACTCACTCCAATGCCCGTAAGTTAACATCCATTCAACACCATAGTGCTGCTCACAATGAATTTAGACTTGCGAACAAGTCTCTACATGGAAGTAACTTCCAACTTTTGAATTCCGCTGCCCCTGCAGAGTGAACTATCTGAGGCAAATGAGTTTGTTTATATAGGCATATGAGCCAGTCAACCTTGACCTTGAACTTGGACAAATTCCTAAAACTAAGGAACAATATGAAGTTATGGTCTGAAGGACCCATTACAGACTCAGTCGGCCTTCCCGAAACTTTTACGGCTTCAAATGATCATCCTTTAATGCTTCGTGGCTTTCAAACAACTTTGTAGCATTCTGCAGCTCCAAACAGTACTTCACAACTTCAAATTTAAACTTGTATTGTGCGACTTCCCTTAAGCTTATGTGGCTTCCTTAGTGTCCCATGATCCTCGATAGACTTGTGCGACTTCCTTAGTGTTTTGCAGCATCTGCTAATGCTTGTGAAACCTCCAATGACTTACGCGACATGCAAAAAGACTCCATAGACTTAAACGGACTGCACAAAGATTGGAAATTGTGCAATAAGATTGTGGACAACACTGACATTGCGCAAAAGTTTGTGCATAATGCTGAATGCAACATAGTACTCCGTGGCCCGCCAACAAAACACCCCTTCACAATGCGGCTCGTCAACAACACAAAATGCAAACAATTCACTCAAACTATTTAGATTGTTTTTGGTTGATATAGGATTGCCTATTGACCTGGATGCTCCTACATCACAATCTAAGTAGTTCAAATATCCATGAAAACCCTCACCACCTGCCCTTCAGTAACCAAGAACTCAAGCAAATGATGCCTATTCCTAGATTACATCAAATTGATCCTTCAAAACCCATGCCTACATGGTATGAGCCCAATAAAATCTGTCGGTGGCATGCTAATATTGGGGACTCTCATGACAAGTTTCGAGAAATCAAAAAGATCACTTTTGACTTCCTCTCAAGTGCTAATTTTGACATCGACACAATCACCAAAGAGTGCTATGAGGAGTACCAATCATTTCCTTAGAGCTAGTGAAATGATGATAACAAACAACACCTCCACCCCAACAAGACTTCGTGGGCAGCATTGAAGGGCATTATGATTAAAAGTATCTTGATTACCAATATGTGAATGCGAGCAAAGTCAACTATTGATGAAAGCCTGCACATAAGGATCTAGTCCAAACTCTTAAAAAGCCATGTCAAGATGAGATGTTACTTATTGGCATCTCTTTTTCATCTTTTAGCAATCAATCTAATGACGAGCCCACTCCACAAAGGACGCCTCAACCCAAGGGGCTTGTTCTGCAACCCAAGGGAAAAGTTCCTGAACTTAACAACAAACCTTCTTCAGTCATCAAATCTCTAATCACTTGCAGCGATTCTCAACCAATATATTGTCATGGATCTTATAAAAACCTCAATGTAACTTCCTTTACAAACTTAATTCCATGCCTTGTAAGATTCCCCTCATGGAACTTATGCGTACATCCCTGCCACACTGTAAATTTATCTTGCAACAACTTCAAGCCTTAGAAGATTCCCCGACAACCACCGAGGAAGACCGATCCAATCAACCCTCACCTACCACCAAGACTCAGGCTATAGAAATTATGATTCCATAGACCAATAAAACACTCTCCGTAGAGTTTCTTGAGGATGATACGATTAACCACAAAATCCTCTTTCGTGCTGATGACCCTCCCCTCATAATTATCATAATCAATGACACTCAGATAAGGAAGGTGTTAGTGGATGAAGGTTTGGAAATCAATGTTATGTCCATTTGGTTACTCAAAGTGTTAGGATATTCTTAAAAAGACCTCAAGCAAACATGAATTACCTATCGTGGCTTTGATAAAACCCTTCAAAAGCCCCTTGGATGCATATGGCTCCCCATCACTGTGGGACCCTAAACCATATGCACCAAGGTCATGGTCTTTGATCTTTTGCCCTCCTACAATCTACTCTTCCAGCGATCGTGGATGCATCGCATGTGAGTGAGTGCATCCTATGGAAATTAGTGTCTTAAATTCTTTTGCAATAATAAAAGTACAAACACAAGGCTGATCCCAATGTTCCCAATCCAAATATAGAGTTCTGTATCCCTACCACTTAGAACGTGCATAGCGCGCCACTTCTGGAATTCTCTGATTACCAACCAGATATACAGGTTAGCCTCGCGGAGTCTGGTGGTTATTAGCCTATCGAACTATACAATACAAGTAGCAAAAAAAAAGTTACTATAGTCTATTGAACTACACAATACAAGTTACTACAATCTATTATGGATTGGCTCCCGCCATCTCTGTTAATAAGAAACCAATTTCGATCTATACTTGAAGAAGAGATTGAGAAAGATTTTCCTTGTAATTGCTAATTAAGCCTCTTACAACTATGATGAGGATCTATATGAATGCAATTTCAAACTGCCAAAATATTCCAAGAGCATCCACGTCTTTCTCGGAGATCCTTTAGTCAACTTGGTGTTGCTGCCAAAGAACCTTGTATTGACATTCAAAACCTTGACCACAGTGATACACAAGCATGTACCATACAACCCTCCTATGATGAAGACTACATCGTGTCCCATTCGCAAGCTAGATGCCTCAATGTTCTCCACAATCAAAGGAGCTTTGTTCAAATGCATGTCTTAACCATGAAGTCAACATGATGTTCACATCCTATGATATCGATCCTCCTCACTTTGACACTAGCGACATTTACGAGGAAGAAGAGATCCTACCTTATTGTTCACCAGTAATCCATACTTGGAGAACAACAGTTGGGTAATTGAACAAATTTCAAACTTTCCTTCAAAGCATAGAATTGAAAAACCAACCAATTCTGACTGCATTAGCCCTGCAGCTATAAAGCATGATGCCATTTAGAAAAACAAAGACATTTTAGATTACATCGACCACCCTGCTCAAAAGCACGCTGCTGTTCAGGTTCCCCCTCTCGTGACAGACTGCATCGGCCTTCCACCTGAGAAACTCAATGTTGTTTTAATAGAACCTGTCACAGCCAACTGCACGGGCCAGTCTGATCCTACCAGGCCGATGCTGTTCAAAATCCTGCTGAACCCATATTTGAACCAGCAGAATACAAGTTGGGAAAAGCAGGCCACTTTTGATGCCCCAATAGACTCAAGTTGGGAAAAGCAATTGCAAGACAAGTCTTGCAAACTACAATTCCTATAAAGGTACTGGGTTTTTTGCAAAGTATTCTCGAACTCAAACTCAAGAATGCAATAATCACCACAGTACTCGAAAATAGCCCCAACATAGAGCATGTAACAACACACCCAATATTTGAGGTAATGCTAGATAACGGGGAGGAACAAGAAACACAAGAATGAACTAATGGTCTAGCCTCCATCGTCAAGTGATCAAGGTATTGACCCCATGCTCCTAACAATGAATCTAGCCCGACAACTAGCGGTATTGCAGATGGAGATGCTTGGGAGAAACATGACGAACACCATTGTAAAGAAAACTGTCTGGCCTCGAACATTCCAACTAGTGGGAGCAAACCAGTATGGCATATTAGATTCACTAATGAGACAACATGTATTTATTGGAACCTATCCTTTTTTGTTGAAGTTTGTAGTCAGCTCATTGCGGAAGGAGGCCTACAGTGAATTTTGGGTCAAGACTGGTTGAAGCAGCCAAAGCCAACCACGTCTAAACGAAAAATCTACTCTTGATTGAAAACAAAGGCTGGAAATATGCGATATATTTGAAGAGTCATGCAGTAGGTTAGGAACCAACCTCGTTTGACTTGTTGGACTCAAACTTTGGAGAAGAGTGCTTTGAAGATAAAAACTGGGGTACTATGGACTTGAATGATGAAGAGATCATGGAATTACTATCATTCTTGAAGATGAGACAAACTTACTCAACAATTTGTTTGATTGGGATATACAAGACTAAGGTGTTCTAACCTGATTGCAATAACATTGAAATTATGGATCTAAACGAAGGCTCGCAAACAAATGACAAAAACAAAAGTTGGAGATACCAAGTTGTTTGTCAACGTCATTGTTAGCCTACCACCCGAGTTGACAAAACACAAATTCATGGATGTAAAGTTTGATGATAACACGACCTGGCAATTTGAAAGCGTAGCTGACATGAAGTTCACAACACCAACTATAGTGAGCGTGAATGCAAGGTATGCGAATAAAATGACATTAGAAGGTGAAATATGAACTCTTGAAGTATGGACCATGTATGTGTGCTAAGAAGGTCAATATGATTATCCTCTTTCTCTTCTCAACAATATAGATTAGGATATAAGTAGAAAACCATTCTAGGGCCAACACACAAACCAAGATAGAAACCAAAAGGTGTATGAGTTATGGATCTAGAAGATGATAATTAACACTCTATCAAAGGTGTAGGGTTCCAAAGCCTATGTTTAAGATAGGGGGTGGGCTCTTACAAGGATCCTAGGTTGTAAGAATAAAGATGGTAAACAAGTGCATGTGAAAGATCTAAACTAGGTTTTTAAAGTCAAATGGTGGATATAAGCACAAACAAAATAATAATAATAACGTAATAGACAAAGAATATGTTACTCTATCCTAGTCTAATACATGATACATCAACATAATCAATCATACCAAATATAAAGGAAAAGAAAAGGTTAGGGATACATAACTTTTTGAAGACATTGTTGATGCATTAACCACCCCCAAGGTTAGTAGCACCTTAGAGTAAATTGTTGTGGGTGGATTACAAGAGGGATAAGTGGAAGTTCTAAGTAGACCAATGTTGAGGACTTGAGAGACTTGGTAAACCTCGCTGGTCTAACTCTTATTCTTGTGGCTCCTGCTAATCCTATGCTCTAACGTAGACTTCCAAGTATAAGTTGTACTAACCTTAAACCTTTAAGACCTTTTGGACAGCTTGGCAAAGCTCGGGAAAAGCGGTAATGTGATTATCCGAGTTGAGAAAATGACAACAATGACACCTATTTGTAAGGGGACATAACCTAAAGTCATAAACTCTATTACCCGACGGGTTGATGCGGTAGGCTAGTAGAAAATCATATGAGATGAAATCGACCAAGGTCGATGCCGCCGGCTTACAACTCTCCGGCCAAAGGGTGTTAAAGTGGAAAGAACATGAAAGTGGAGTAGACACTCGGGAACAAATGTGAAGGGTGTTTTGTAGGACTACCTCACCATCTAGGGTCTGCAAAACAAATGTCATGTGGGTTGTGGGCACCCCTGTGCATCGCCAACAGTGCCACTACTCCAAAGATGGCTCAAACCGCTCGTCGTTTCGCCTAGCATGTGATATCTAGAATGCATGCAACCAAATTGATAACCATGACCTTGCAACAATGTGATTATACTTGATACTTGCCCTAGCTTGACTTGACTTTGATAATGTGGCTTTTGTACTTACAGACCTAAGTGGATGACTACCCTAGAATGAGTATGCAGAGTATATGAAGCTCAAGGGAGTCTTGGAGTAGCTTTGCTTGTGATTGTTCTTAGTATTTGCTCATTAGAATGTTAGGTGCCAAGTAGATTGAATGCCCTCCTTTAATGAGAAATGAATAATTTGCTTATATATGTGTTATGGATCGGAAAGCTTGGATGAGGCCGACTAGAAGTGTACAAAGGAATTCAAATTGAGAAAAGTACCGTTAGAGGAAGCAGGACCAAAACACCGAAGTCGAGGTAATAGCGTATGGGGGCTATGGCACTTTTCGAACGTTATGGTCCCATATGCATGTGCGAGTAATATGAAAGTTGGAATTGTGATATGCGAGGGTATAGCCTAATTTTATGGATTAATATGACCATTGTGCAAACAAATAGGTTGTGTATGCAAGCAAGAATGAGTGAGATGTAGTTAGGGTTAACATAATGGGTCAAATCGAGCAAGTGTGGCCTAGTGCAAGAGTGTTGTATAATTTGTCTTGTTGCAAGACATGAAATACCAAAATGAATGTCTACACATTGCTATACTTAGGGTAGATGTATGTTTTTTTAGTTTATTGTTTTGTCGCATTATGTTACGCCCCTTGGCTTGATCCATCTCTCGGACCTATCTTTATTTTGAATCCTAGTAGGATACTGTACGATGGAAAAGTGACAAGCAAGCATGGGAATCTACAAGTAACTCTTCCTCGCACCCGACCTCCCAAGGTCGTGCCGAGACAGCCGGTGGGGATGAAATATACGTGGGGCGCAGACAAACTAGTTAGGGAATCTTATGTCTTCGATGCGCACTAATGGAATCTGCGAATCTAAGGCAAAGAAGGCCCTCCTAACCTGAATTGGCGTGATAGATTGTTCGACAAGGATGATTGCTCGAAGGCTCAATCAATATCGAGCTCTGACGTGATCCGATCTATAGGTTATGGGATACGTGGAAGATAACCTGTGGGTGCTTCGTAGATATTCCCAACAGGGTCATGAAAATGGATGATGGATGTATGGTGGATTCTATGGGCGGTTCTCTGGTCTAGTCCAGAAATCCTTAGCTTGATTAGATCTTTGTCTAGTGAGGATAGTTGTGCGATAATGATTGGTGGAAGTGGAGAGGATCTCGAATACTAATGTGCGTAAATCAGCATCAACGCGTCGATTGACTTTGTGTGCTCTGTTGGGTTGTGGGACCCGTGGATCACAACCATAGGTTCGTGGTTGTTGCGGGCCTCTTATGGTCATGTGCGTAATCAATCCCTAATCCCTAATATCCGATGAGTCGTATGCCTTATCGGCCTCATGTTTCGAACCAAAAGTTGCGCAATCTTTTGAGTACCTTACGGGAGTTACGACAACTTGAATTCTTAAGCTAGTGTCTATGTCAATGAGGATGTCTCCCACGTTTGGTTGTGGGACCAAAGGATCACAACCGAACGTTTGCTCTTTTTCAAGCCCTTCTACAGTCATGCAGATATTTTTTTAGGGCAATCTGTGGTTTGGCTGGTTTGACCAAAACGTATGCGCTTTATCGTCTTCTATGTTTAATCCTCTTAACTGTGAGCTGATTTCTTGTAGGTCTGTTGTTGTTCGGAAGACCTGAATTCTGAGATTCTGGTCTATGTCAGTTATTGCTGCAACAAGATTGGGTTGAGGCACAATTGGCTCGAATACGTATTCTCTGGGCTCCCTAGGTCCCGTGATTGTCATACAAAAGAAACAATATAAATCTAACTGAAGCAAAGTAAAACTAATTATGTAAAGTATATCCACAACATATATAACTTCTCTATTTTTGTATTTTTGACAGAGTATTTAATAGAATTAAGATAACAACTATTTAATAGAATTGAAAGAGCAATTATTTAATATCTAGAAAATGACAACTAAGCTAATAACAGAATTTAAAACAAACAAGGTAGCCGAGTATAGCTACTGCCTGTGTAGTTGTGAATCTATTATGAATAACCAAATAACTGATCTAATCTATTTGAAAGACCCCGATCTTACCTCAGAAGTGAGGAATGAATCATAGTTTCTTAGAAACTATCAATCCCCATAGCTTCCTGCAATATCGAAAGCGAGATTAATTGAAATGAAATGATTCACTACTCTATTTGATATGTTTTAACTAGAACTTTGATAGCTTGAACTTGGATTTTGCAGAATGTGGCGAATCCGATTGTGTGTGGCTTTGTCCCCTCAGTGTGGTCTCCTTGTTCCTTCGTGCTCACGTGAATCTATAAAAGCGTGTAATGCTAGCATCAACAAGAGTAGGTATTGGAACAATGGCAGCTTTGGATGTAGACTAAATACAATGCGAGTAGGAGAGGGATAGCGCAAGAGAACAGAGCTTGGCTTATGCAATTCCTAGCGGGATTTATTGCGAGTCATGCAACACAAAACATCCAAAACCTGAAACTATCCTTCTTGACGAACAAAACCTACAACTCTAATGGCTTCAGACTGAAAATGAAACTATCCTACCTTAATTGATTGTATGAAACAATAATGACACTAGAACAAGAAGATCATATGGCTTCTAAACAACAAAATAAGACTAACTATGCATGTAACAAATGAAAACTATTGAATTCCTAAGCAAGAACTGAAAGACTAAACTATTGCAGCAATGAGAGGATGAGAGAGCAGGTTTTGAGGGGCCATTTGCTTGTAATCAAACTAGCTATTTATAGAATTCCCATTCACCCAAAGGTAACTCCAACTAGGACTCTTTTACTATAAACAATGAAGAAACACTATTCCAGGGAACCAAAATCATAAATACAAGCAAAAACGGATGAGAAAGTTGGTAAAAGTTGAAAATTTACGTGAGTCGCGTTAAAAAAGCGTCTTTGGAAAACACGTGAAGGACCGCCTCTTGAGCAAGGGTCGGTTACTGGGACCGCCGCCTTGCACAGGCGGCGGTTATGAGACCTTGCGCCGAGGCGGGGTGGCGGTTTCATCACTGAAGACAAAATGCAAAGGAAAAGAGGGGAAAAGAGCAAAACAAAGCACGCGGAGGCTAAGCGGGGCATGCGGGATGTTAACGTACACTTGGAGAGCTTTTCCGGATCCCGAACACCTTGCGAGGAGACCTGTATCATCATTGGGGCATGTGTAACATCGTTCTGGCAGCACAGTACCCTTACAATTTTGGGTACGTACATATTGCCCCCTTAGAGAAGCGTTTTAGCCATGAAGAGGCGTAAAACGGTGGGTCCGAGTATGGCGGTCCTGAAATGGGAAATTAGAAATTATACTTGACACGTCCGTGTGTTGAAATGACGCCATCCAAAATTCTCGCTACCTGTAAAATGAAAAGAAGACTCAAGTGCAGATAGATAAAATAAGCCGAAAAATAAATACTAAAATAATATGAAGTGAGGACTTACCATTTGCGCGGGGATAAGAACTTACCTCTGTCGGCGCTCCAAACCTGCGAAAAGGGGCATCCAAGACGAGTCAAAATGCTATATATATAAAAACGGGCCCATTTTCCTATTCATTTGCGTGTGTTGATTTGATTGATTTTGAGCTCTAGGACCCACGGTGATAGTTTTTACGAGAGTATAGTCGAAACGTTCATGACGAGATAGTGATCATGCCTCCATGAGCGAACATCGACCCGCGAGATCTCAGGTTAGTTCTTCTCGATTTACCGTTTTTATACCTAAAATGTAGAAATGATGAAATCTTCGCCATGGGGGGGTAATTTTTGAAATTTTTAGTTTTAAATGTGTCCTTAGGGGGGGACGCCTAATGGGTAGGCTCTCATTTTAGTCAAAATGGTCGTTTTTGTGTTTTTGAGCATTTTTAGGGCACGTGTCCCGTTTGAAAACGTGGGACACAACCATGCTGCCCTAAGCGGAGGCGGCGACACTGAGGACCGCCGCCCTTAAAGCGGCGATTCTGGAACCGCCGCCCGCTTTGGGGCGGCGATCCTTTACAGAACGCTAAAATATCATTGTTTTGAACCTATTTTTGCATTTTTAGTATTCTCATATGTTTTAATGATTTTTCCCAATGTGATTTTGGTACTAACTTACTCTTTTTTTGTGTGTTTTTGTGTGTTTTGCAGAAGAAGGAAGAGTACATCAGATGGAGCCGTGAGAGAGTGTGATTGGCTTCCAGCAGTGTTGGATGCACTTTCTCAGGCCGAGCAGGATACTCTTCAGAGGGCCGGCATATTACGTATATCACGGGTTCCTCATGTCGCACCTTCTAGTCACATACTATGTGACCTGTTTTCGTATTGGGATGCTGATCGGAACACTTTTCGATTTCTAGGAGTCAGGGGTGAGTGGACTATCACCCTGGAGGATGTCTACCGCATCTTGGGAGTCTCGATCATCGGGAGATGGTTTACACTTGAGACAAGCGGGGTCGTGGGCTTAGATAGTTCAGTGGGCTACATATATGGTAGGCGCAGTTGTCTCCACTGGTTCGAAGAAGGGGGTGAGGGTCCGTTCCATTCCTAGCTTGCCTATCCCTTTGATTCGTCAGGCCATTATGGGGATCCTTGCCTCGAGATTGATCGGTTACAAGGGAGGGGACACCTTACTCTACTGCTGGTCCCCTATTATTGCACATATTGAGGCACATGGCTAGATTTATGCTTGGTGAGCCGATATACTTGGGACCACCTACCACAACCTATATAGGGTGGTCCGCTTACAGGGACAATCTTTGAGCCATTCGACCCTGGTTATGAGTTGGGTCTATGAGCATATCATCCCGTATGGGAGAGGCGTAGAGGTGGCGGATCTCGGAGCTGTGAGGGCAGCCAGATGGATAGAGATGTCGGTCTTAGAGCACCCCACTAGCCGATTGCCTCCCTAACTACGATGATATGGAGGCCACACCTTATCAGGCCATGGCAGGGTTGTGGGGCAAGGAGACCCTCACTTTGATTTCCTGCTCTACTACAGGGTAGCTTGTGGACAGGACGGGGAAGGTAGAGACACACCGTTTTGATCGAGTGCCTCAGCAGTTTGGCCTTGCCTACGTTGGTATGCTTCCCCCAGGTGGTGCTAGTGTTCGATTAGTTCGGGAGGCCGGGGAGGTCCTAGAGGGCGCGGTTGGACTGTTGTTACTCCTGGCGTCCCTATTGCAGCTAGGCGGGTGGTACGTGCCCGAGAGAGAGTCGGTGCTCCTCAGGCACCTTTACTTCAGATTGCCGCCGATCCTGCCCATAATAGTGATGACCCTATTGATATAGACTCCGAGTCTGAGGAGTTCACAGGGGGAGAGACAGAGGAGGAGACCTAGGACATGGAGGTCAACGAGTCGGGTGGAGAGGAGGATAACGATCCCGAGTGGCATGACACTCAGGAGATCTTATAGGCCGAGAGGGCAGAGCAGAGTGCGGAGAGGGTGACTCTAGTCTCAGAGGAGTTGCCCTCTCAGGACCTAGGCGGGGAGGATGAGTCCGTAGTAGGACGCTATGTTGCCCCAGACACAGGAGGAGGACATCAGTCAGCGGCAACATCTGTGGCAGCTGATCCTAGGGATCCCTCTTGGAGGCCCAGGAGATCCGAGTGAGTTGTCACTCTTCTTTTAATATTTGTTTTTAGCTAGGATTGCCTTAGTTGCTATCTCTCCTTTTGTCCATTTTTGTTTTTATCTTTTGATTATTTCTAATTTGTCTTCTTCTTTGCTTGCAGAGACTGCTGATGAGTGGCGAGACTTGATTCGCCGGGTATGTACTGATACCCTGATGCTCCCCATGGAGAAGACTCGTGCCGAGTTGTCGGTGGATGCGGGGGAGCCTTCAGCAGCTGGTAGGCATAGTGATGTCTTTGCCCTGTCTGGCACGTGGCCAAGATGGTGACTTCCCTTCGCACCAGAGTTAGTCGGGTATGGGGCTGCAGAGCGGACCGATGAGGAGCTGCTCTCATAGCGAGGCTACAACTACTGTTCGAGACCTTGAGCCTTGGTGCACTCAGAGCGTTGGCGTAGCCGGAGTCCTAGACGTGGTCGTGTACCTTCGGAGGGATCTCATAGGGGTTGAGAGGCCACTTGGCTCTTTTTGTAGTGACTCTTGTTAGATTGTTTATACGATCATTTTGTATTTTCCGGGCTCATTGAGCATTTTGACCATGCCTAGCGCATGATGGCATTGTACATAAAACTTGATTATATATATATACTTCTTTTTTTTTGGACCAGACTCTTGGTGTCTAGGATTTTGTGATTCATTCCCTCATGTATATTAGATGCTTATTAGAATTCTTGTCTTTATATGCTTTTCAGAATGTATGCAATGGAGAACAAATGATACAAATGCTTTCTTCCTTTTTGTATTTCGTGATGCTGATGTATGATAATGTAGACACAATGTGATCTTTGAACTTTAGTTTCTATAAGCAATTTTCCGGTACTTCATATTTGTTTTGACAAAATGTGATGATAAATTGATACGATGAGCAGATGAACTTGCCCCAGTCTTAACTCCACGCAACTAGTAAGATGCGAGGGCTCACCACCGAGAGCTAGAAAGGGCACAAGCTATGAGGTGTGTTGAAATGATAATGATGAGAGATAGACAAAGAGTTGGTGGAACCAAATTAGGACGCTACAAACCTACCCTACTCAAGTGACTCCATAGTTTAGAATGCGACTTGCTTTGCAGTTTATCTAGACTTAGATCCGTAGATGGCCACTTGGTTGACAAAATCTGGTTTTCAAGGTTTTGAACTCTCTTGGAATTTTGGACATCTGATTCATTTGTTTTTGACTCAAGATTTCAAAGGTTTATTTGAACTATTTGCTTATGACCTTCAACGTTTATTGTTAAGAGGACCCCCTACACCTTGCCCCATGCTACTAGTAAGAAGCATGGGCTTATCACCATGGACAAGGTAAAGGCTAGTAAGGGCATTCCCATCCTTTCCCAACCCTACGTCACTAGTAAGAGATGCAAGTTCATCACCGAAGGTTGGTAGGGCAAGGAAATGTGTAAAAGTAAAATTTTCTGTTTGATCTATTAATCGACTTATTTATTTGAGCAAAATGTTAGTATGTTCTTATTTCCAAAGAGATCTATATACGGGATAGATGTGACACCATGAAGCTTCTAGAACAGACCATAGGCAAGACACCTATCCTAGGAAGAAACAAAAGTGAGAACAAGCATGCAGGCCTTGGTATGGCTACCGTTAAGACTTTGTCATATCTAGCTTTAATTGATGACATGATTTTGAAACAGTTGATGATGTTATGAAAATGAAGAAGTATGATTTGAATGCTTCTGCCAATACCATTAGAAGTTTGTAATGAATTGCTTAAGAATAAGTCCCTTGATCACCAAATTTTACGAAATGAGTGAACAAAATGAACCTATCTAAATGAAGATGCAATGTAGATATAATTATACAAATAGTGTCGACGCTTCATGCGTAAAACCGTTTAAGGTGCAAGGAATTGACAGTTTCACCAAATTCCTCACCTTCTAGTGTGCACAAGAGATACGCACCATTTCCGTAGTCCTTCATGACTCGATATGGGCCCAACCACTTGGGCCGGAACTTTCTTCCTTCACCGGTCTTCTTATCGATCCAGTTGTCTAGTCTTAAAACTAGATCTCCTTCATATATTTCTCGCTCATAGACCTTTTTGTTATACTGCCAGCACATCCGGTCAGCATAGACTCTATGCCGCTATTCAGCGTTTAACCTGGCCTCATCTAGGCTTTCTAGTTGGGAGAGGCGTGCCTCTCTATAAGCTTCCTCATCCAGAATCCCTTGTAGCGAGATGCAGAGACTAGGTATTTCAACCTCAAGTGGGAGAACTGCTTCTGCTCCGAATACCAATGAGAAAGGAGTTGTTCTGTTGGTGTTCTTATTGAGGTTCGGTGGCCCACAAGGCCGGATATAACTTTAAATGCCAATCTCGTTTGTTTTCTTTTACCGTTTTGAGTAGAATAACTTTCAACGTCTTGTTTGTTGCTTCAGCCTGCCCGTTGGCTTGAGGGTAATACAGGGAGGCCGTATGATGGTTTATTTTAAATTTCTTTGCATAGCTCACGGACCTTGTCGTTCTTAAAGGACGTGCCATTATCTGAGATAATGATTTGTGGGACACCATACCTGCAAATGATCTGGTTCAAAATGAACTTGGCAATCATGGCACCTAGTACAGTGGTAAGAGGCATAGCCTCTACCCATTTGGTAAAATATTCGGTGGCCATGATTATGAAGTTATGGCCATCCGTTGACGAGGGAGAGAATTTCCCTATCAAATCTAGGCCCCATGTAGAAAAGGGCCATGGAGTCGCGATTGGTTGTAGAGCTTGTGCCGGCATGTGAATCTCGTGGGAAAATTCTTGGCATTTATGGCATCTACGTACAAACTCTATTGCATCGTGTTCGAGAGTGGGCCAAAAATAGCCCATTCGATGTATTTTGCGAGCGGTGGCGTGACCACCGAAGTGGCCTCCACATATTCCACTGTGAGATTCGTAGAGAATCTTCTTGGATTCTTCTGTGTCAACACACCTTAGAAGCATTCCATCAAAAGCTTTACGATAGAGCACTTGTTCTATAATAACGTATTTAGCTATGATAATGCGTAACCACCTTCTTTGTTGCGGTGTAGCACCTTCTGGATACGTATGGTCCATGATAAAATTGATAATATCAGTATACCAAGGACATTCAGAGATGGGAGGTCTGGTTTTGATGTAATATATGCATTCATTGGGAAAATCTAGATCTACTAGATCGCCTTCGTCTAACGGGTTGTCGGCTAACCAATCTGCAATGATTTGTCCCTTAATGGACTTCTGGTTTACAAAAGTTAATTTGAATTCACCCATTAAGGTTATAAAGCATCCAACCTTTTTAGACAAAGACCCTTGCGTGAGGAAAGTTTGTAAATGGTCTATTTTTACAATGACCCTTGTTTCTTGATTTAGCATGTAATGTCTTAAGCGTTTGGTTGCAAAGACTATGGCAAGGCATTCTCGTTCTGCCTGCGTATAACGTGTTTCATAATCGAGCAACGTTCGGCTAATAAAATAGACCGCGTTCTCGTTTATCATCGTCTTCTTGAGCCAACATGCAGGCTAGCGAGACATCCGTAGCTTGTGAATATAAGATCAAAGGATGATCTGGTCTAGGTGGCATTAACATGGGAGGAGACAGTAAGAAGCGTTTAACTGCTTCAAAGGCCTCATGGCATTCCTTTGTCCAAATAATGCAGCAATCCTTTTTCAACAAATTGTTGATCGGATGTACAACAAAACTTAAGTCCAGAATGAATCTCCGGATTGCACCGAGCTTTCCAAGAAACGATCTAATGCCAGAAATCGATGGTGGGATCATCTCAAGAATAGCCCGGATTTTGGCTGGGTCTACATCGATCCCTCGTGATGATATAATGTGGCCTAAGAGTTTCCCTCCTGTCACACCAAATACGCATTTTTCTAGGTTTAATGTGACTCCATATTCGATCAAGCGTGAAAGAATGATGCGGAGCACTTCTAGGCGATCACAGTGCTTCCTGGCCTTGGCCAACAGGTCGTCTACATAGGATTCCACGATTTTATGAATAAGATCGTGAAATATGTATGTCATTGCCCGCTGGTATGTAGCGCCAGCGTTCTTGAGACCGAATGGCATAACAACGTAGCAATAAGTTCCCCAAGGAGTTATAAACGTGGTTTTGGCTTGGTCTTGTTCAAATATTCTGATTTGATTGTATCCGAGAACCCATCCATGAGAGACAAAAGCTCAAATCCAAGCTGTTGCGTCAACGATGACGTCAATGGATGGTAACGGGAAGTCGTCCTTGGGGCATGCCTTGTTAATGTCTCGGAAGTCTATGCAGATGCGTATCTTCCCATTCTTTTTGAGAACGGGACGATATTAGATACCCACTGAGAGTAATCGATTGGTTTGATGAACCCTACCTGGAGAAGCTTCATTACTTCTTCCTTCACCATGAGAGCTACCTTGGGTTTCATTGGTCTCGATTTTTGTTTAATTGGCTTTGCATCTGATTTGGTGACGAGGTTATGTACCACGATGTGTGGTGCAATTCCTGTCATTTCTTTATAATTAAATGCAAAAGCCTTTTGATGTTCTTTGAGGATTCGAGTGTGTATTTCTATTTCTTTTGGAGTTAACGAAGATCCTAGTTTCAAGATCTTTGGTTCTTCCTCCGTTCCGATGTTAATATCAATCGTTTCTTCGATTAAAGAAGCGTTACCTTCTTCAAACTCAGGCGGGGCTGGAGGTAGTTCCAGATCTTCTCCATTCTCTACCGCGTATATGTCGAGTTCCTTTTGTGGGGGAAGCTCTACCATGGGATTTCCAAAGTAAGAAGACGAATGTGGGATTAAGGACAAATCTACCATGTGATGGGTGAGATGTAACTCTGCATAGGTGTTTAGGTAATCAAGAATGGTTCTATCACTGTCAACGTGACCTAAGATAGTAGATTTATTCTCAGCTATGTGTGTTATAAGAGGGTTTGTTGATGTTTTCTTTACTAACGGTTCAGTATGAAGGGATACCATGAAACGGGTGTCCTCCAACTCACTGTTTGGAGTGAAATGTGAAGCTGAGGTTGCTATCGAATCTGCGAGAAGGTTTTGTTCTCGCAGGATTGCTTCAATTGATATGAAGTTAAATCCTTTGCTCAAATCTAATACTGCTGTTTTGTAGAGCTGTAAATGTTCAACTCTAGTCTCATACACCTCAGAGACTTGGTTTGCTACTAATTGAGAGTCTCCTAACACTCTGATGTCATTAACACCGAGCCTTTTAGCTATGATGAGGCCAAGGAGGAGGGCTTCGTACTTAGCGCCATTGTTTGTACATTCGAAATTTAATTTAAAGGTGAACGGTAGGATCTTTCCCTCGGGAGAAGTAAAGATCACACCTGCCCCAACCCAATAACGACATCTAGCTCCATCAAAGTGGAGAGTCCAATGTTTATTTGGGAAGATGAATGTTGGGACATTCGTTACGTCTATTTCTTCTGCTTCGGTTACTTCTACCATGCAGAGTTCCTTTGTTGGAAGAGAACCAACTCCTAGGGTACATCCCATACCTGTGGAATCAAACGGTAGGAAAATTGGTAGATCTTGTTCTAGCAACTCAACAATTTTTGTAGTAGTTCCTAATGACAACTGTTTCTACAACGTTAGCTTCATCCTTGAGGGCTGGGATGCTTTTGACTAGGTTCGTAATCTCTAGTTCTGTTGTAGGTATTAAATTTTCTTCTGGTTTTGAGTTGGTTGGTTTGTTGGGAGTTCAAACTCAGAGTGAATGCCTGGCTTTTCTTCAGGTCTGCTAGGTGTATATCAAATGGTTTCGGATCACCTTTTGCTACGAATATCTTTCCTAAGTGCAAGAATCTTATTTCCTGAAATAACGTAGAAGGGATTGCCTTCATTCGGTGTATCCATGGTCGGCCGAGGATCATATTATAGTTGGTTTCTCAATCTATAATATAAAACTCAGTGAGGATTGTTTTGGGTCCTAAGGTGACCGGTAGTATTATAGTTCCAATCGAAGTGGCTTTAAGGCTATCATAGCCTCTTAGTGTATTCCGAGTCGTGGAACAATTTGTCTCTCCATACCCTAGCTTTTGAAGGAAAGAGAAGGGGACTATGTTAACTGCTGCCCCATCGTCAACCATTGCGCGTTTAACGTAATTGTTATAAACCCACACTTGTAAATGTAAGGCTGGATCACCTCTACGTGCAATCTCAGCGTCTGTTGGCATTTTGCTTATGTCGAATATGAACTTGGTATCCCTATCTGGCTGTCCGGAGGGTGGATATCAAAGTCTATATGGTTTACCTGTGTTTCGGGAGGAGTGATGTTAATTAAATGACCTAAACCTAATGCTTCTAAAAAGAGTAGCCCTATGGGCGGGAGAGTTCTTCAACAAGTCCAAAAGGAGATGTGAGAAAAGGTTTTAAGTCATTAATTAAATCATAGGCACCTACGGGTTTTACTAATGTTTGTTGAATGTTATCTGGCTCTAGTGGGTAACTTGGATTTGGCTGAGAGGAATACTCTCGTGTCCTTGTTATGGCTTCCACGTGTAGCTCAGTGTCTAATTCCACTAAACCGACTATCTTGGTTCGTGGCTGATTTCCTAATTGTGGTGCGACAAGTGGATTTAGTGAAGTCGAGGCTTCATGATCATTGTTTCCTGTCATTACACCCTTGTTCGTCCCATTTGGATTTAATTTGTTGTTATTGTGATTTGGGAGCGGATCATTGAAGATCTTGAGGGGTGCATTTTGAGGGAGACTGCCCTTGTGAAAGTATTTGGCGTAGGTGATGTAGGATCTGCTAAGAACATATCTATGAAAAGTTGTCTTTGTTCCTCTAGCAAACGTTGCATGAATTTATTGTAGTCACGACAAGTCCTAGTGTCATGGCCTCAAATTTTGTGGAAACCACAATACAAGTTGGGATTGTAATTCCTAGGTTGCTGGTTTGGCATGTGTTGTGGTCCAAAACTTTGATTAAACCGTTGACTATTAAGATTAAAGTTTTGCGTTTGTTGCCTTTGGTTTTGATATCTAGTTGAGTTTTGACTTGGACCCTATGTTTGGATCTCGCCGTCGTCGTCGTTGTTGTGGACGATTAAAATCCACCGCGTTGATTGTTGGGGTAAAATTGTTGTTTCGTTGATTGTTAACCGGTGGTGGAGCATTTACAACATTTACCTTTTTGCTTGGTTAGTTACTCCATCTGTTGTGACCCCGCGGTTTTTGTTAAGGATTTTAGGTCCTTGATTGACGTTTGTGGTAGTAGGATAAGTCGTAGTATTTTGGTTGGGGATGATTAACCTCCCATTTGTTCCATATGCCTTGCGACCGCTATCTATTGCAGCTTGATCTATTTGAGGGCGCTCTCAAGCACTTCATCGTAAGTTCTTAGTGGGAACTTCTGGACTTCTTCCTTTATCTCTCTGTTGAGAGAATGAAGGAATAAATCGCATAGTTCCATCTGATCCATGTTTGGAGCGCTTGCTGAAGAATAGAGGACTGTACGCCATCTTTGGATGAAATGAGCAATGATTCATTGTGTTCTTGTTTAATATGTAAGAATTCCCTAATTCCTGTTCTCAACAATTTGTTCATGTCGAACGCCTTGATGAACTCTGAAACAAGTTGTTTAAATGAATGTATTGAGGCTTCAAGTATTCTATAATACCAATCGAGGGCGATGCCCTCCAAAGTTTTGGGGAATATTTTAGCAACAACTCCATCCCAAGGGAGCAGTTCCCGAATGGCTGTGGCATAGGCCTTAATATGTGCATTCGGATCTCCCTCCCCTTTATACTTGGGCAAATCGGGAAGAGGTCTTGGAAGCATGACACTTCGTATAGTGAAGTCTAAGGGCTCTTTCAAATATTCTGAATAAGTTCCTATCGCATAGGTTTCGACCATTGATGGTGTTTGCGGGGGAGGTGGGATGGTTTGTTGATATGGTGTAGCATATGTATTTGCAGGGGCATAAGGAAATCCCTGTGGTTGAGCGAATATGCCAGGAGAAGAGAACATATCTCCTTGTGGTGATTTGGAATACATGTTTAAGTATGGAGGAGCATTGCTTAGAAATGGATTGTTTTGTACTAAACCGGGAGGTATCATATTTTCACTGGAGTGCGTTAGAGAACGCGGTTCTAGTTGGCGTTTTTGTGAATACTTAGGAGGCATGCCCAACGTGTCTGTTTCTGTGAGGTCTACTTGGCTAGGATGATGTGGAGGATTGAAATTTCCTGCCTGCATTAATTGCAAATTTTGACTTGCTTGAGCAAGTTCCAACCCTCTAACTTTTTCAACTATGGCTGAGATGACCTCATTTGGTGAAGATATGGTATTTTACCTTAGTGGTGTTTGTTGAGGTTGTATAGGCATATGGTACCCAGCTATGAATTGATCGGTGCCCTGCCAAGTTTCACCGAGGGCATTTCCTATAGGTGGAGGAATGGAGGTGTTTTCTTGAAAAGAGACCTCGGGTTGTGTTTGCAAGCCTCCTATAGGTGGATACATACTTGGAGAGCGTTGTTCACTCACGGCATAATGCGCTAAATGTTCATCATCTAAAACAGAGATATGGATCGATTGTCTATTGATTTGCGGTCTAAGAACACACGAGGAGATGAACCAGATTCCCGGTGGTCATGTTATTCGAGCCTGAAGGCTCTGGTTGTTGCGTTTGAGTGAGCTGATCCAACTCCTCTATTTGGAAAGAAGAACTATATCTAGTCCTTTGAGGCGGAGTTTGTGTTGAAAACCGGTTGATTGAATAGTTGTCACCCCATGCTGAGAGCGAGGGTGATGGCATGTCATTCAGTTGATCATAGTATGCTTCAAGACCTAGGAGAGGTCTGCCATATGCATCGAATCCCGACATATTCGGGGGGTATATGAATACCCGCAGAATAATGGGAAGAAGCGAAGATGGATGAAAGAAAATGAAACACTAAAAGGGGAAAGGTGAAAATGAAGCAACTGTTCCTTTCACGTCGGGTTCACCAATTTTGTACGATGGAAAAGTGACAAGCGAGCATGGGAATCTACAAGTAACTCTTCCTCGCACCCGACCTCCCGAGGTCGTGTCGAGACAGCCGGTGGGGATGGAATATACGTGGGGCGCAGACAAACTAGTTAGGAAATCTTATGTCTTCGATGTGCACTAATGGAATCTGCGAATCTAAGGCAAAGAAGGCCCTCCTAACCTGAACCGGCGTGATAGATTGTTCGGCAAGGATGACTGCTCGAAGGCTCCAATCAATATTGAGCTCTGGCGTGATCCGATCTATAAGTTATGGGATACATGGAAGATAACTTTGCGTGCTTCGTTGATATTCCCCAACAGGGTCATGAAAATGGATGATGGATGTATGGTGGATTCTATGGGCGGTTCTCTGGTCTAGTCCAGAAATCCTTAGCTTGATTAGCTGCTATGTCTAGTGAGGATAGTTGTGCGATAATGATTGGTGGAAGTGGAGAGGATTTGAATACTAATGTGCGTAAATCAGCATCAACGTCTGATTGACCTGTGGGCCCGTTGGGTTGTGGGACCTGTGGATCACAACCATAGGTTCGTGGTCGTTGCGGGCCTCTTATGGTCATGTGTAGAATCAATCCCTAATCCCTAATATCCAGTAGTCGTATGCCTTTTCGGCCTCTATGTTTAGAACTAAAAGTTGCGCAATCTTTTTAGAGTACCTTACAGTGTTCTGGCAACTTGAATTCTTAAGCTGGTGTCTATGTCAATGAGGATGTCTCCTGTGTTTGGCTGTGGGACCAAAGGATCACAACCGAACGTTTGCTCTTTTTCAAGCCCTTCTACGCTTATGCAGATATTTTTTTAGGGCAATCGTGGTTTGGCTGGTTTGACCAAAACGTATGCGCTTTATCATCTTCTATGTTTAATCCTCTTAAGCGTGAGCTGATTTCTTGTAGGCATTGTTGTTGGAAGACACAGATCCGAGATTCGGTCTATGTCGGTTATTGCTGCAACAAGATTGGGTTGAGGCACGATTGGCTCGAATACGTATTCTCATGGGCTCCCTAGGTCCGTGATTGTCATACAAAAGAAACAATATAAATCTAACTGAAGCAAAGTAAAACTAACTATGTAAAGTATATCCACAACATATATAACTTCTCTATTTTTGTATTTTTGACAGAGTATTTAACAGAATTATGATAACAACTATTTAATAGAATTGAAAGAGTAATTATTTAATATCTAGAAAATGACAACTAAGCTAATAACAAAATTTAAAACAAACAAGGTAGCCGAGTATAGCTATCTGCCTGTGCAGTTGTGAATCTATTATGAATAACCAAATAACTGATCTAATCTATTTGAAAGACCCCCAATCTTACCTCAGAAGTGAGGAATGAATCATAGTTTCTTAGAAACTATCAATCCCCACTGACTTCCCGTGATATCGAAAGCGAGATTAAGCGAAATGAAATGATTCACTACTCTATTTGATATGTTTTAACTAGAACTTTGATAGCTTGAACTTGGATTTTGCGAGAGAAAGTGGCAATCCGATTGTGTGTGGCTTTGTTCCCTCGGTGTGGTCTCCTCGTTCCTTCGTGCTCACGTGAATTAGAGAAAAGCGTGTAATGCTAGCATCAACAGGAGTAGGTATTGGAACAATTGCAGCTTTGGATGTAGGACCGAATACAATGCGAGTAGGAGAGGGATAGCGTAAGAGAACAGAGCTTGGCTTATGCGATTCCTAGTGGGATTTATTACGAGTCATGCGCAACACAAAACATCCAAAACACGAAACTATCTTTCTTGACGAACAAAAGCTGCAACTCTAATGGCTTCAGACTGAAAATGAAACTATCCTACCTTAATTGATTGTATGAAACAATAATGACAGTAGAACAAGAAGATCATGTGGCTTCTAAACAACAAAATAAGACTAACTATGCATGCAACAAATGAAAACTATTGAATTCCTAAGCAAGAACTGAAAGACTAAACTATTGCAATGAGAGGATGAGAGACAGTTTTTGAGGGGCCATTTGCTTGTAATCAAACTAGCTATTTATAGAATTCCCATTCACCCAAAGGTAACTCCAACTAGGACTCTTTTACTATAAACAATGAAGAAACACTATTCCAGGGAACCAAAATCATAAATACAAGCAAAAACGGATGAGAAAGCTGGTAAAAGTTGAAAATTCATGCGAGTTGCGTTAAAAGAAGCGTGCTGGCAAACGCGTGAAGGACCGCCGCCCTAAGCAGGGGGGCGGTTATAGGACCGCCGCTCTGCCTGGGCGGCAGTTAGGCAGGGTGGTGGTTTCGTCACTGAAGACAAAAATGCAAAGGAAAAGAGGGGAAAAGAGCAAAACAAAGCACGTGGAGGCTAAGCGGGGTATGCGGGATGTTAATGTATACTTCTAGAGCTTTTCAGGATCCCGAACACCTTGCGAGGAGACCTGTATCATCATTGGGGCATGTGTAACATCATTGCGGCAACGCATTACCCTTACAATTTTGGGTACGTACGATGATACCTCTCTTTATCTTAGGTATAGGCATTGGAAACCTATAGCTACCTTAGGTTTAGGGTTACTATCCTCTAGACTTGTGACATTTGCACTCTTTGAGCACCTTCGGTATCTACATCTTGTGTGCAGGTTTGGATTTAGTCCACAATATTTGAGAACAAAGGTGGGGATCCATCTTAGAATGTCATACTTTGGGGGAACCCGACATGAATGTTATTCTGCACAAGATCAAGCCAAATTACTCTGATTTTTAGTTTTCTCTACTTTTCTTACACGATGGGCCACTATGTGGATTTCCTTCCACGACTAATCTTGCCTACATATACGCTTTCTTGACCTTACGCGATCGGCCTGTGCAAATAATTGGATGGTTGATCCGGTTGGGTTATTTTTCATACCTCGCATTTTCTCAATATGATGCCATCAGCCCTGTGCATCTGCCGCACTGCTGATTCCATGCGCTTTACAACTTTATTCTCCCAGATTTCTTCCCTAACTCCATTGGCCCCTATGCAAATCTTTTTGCACGACTGATTCTGTCAAAAATTCTTCCTAAAGCCTCCCTTTTAATCACGGTCTATTCATAAAACTTGAATGGAGTATCTGATTGGTGGCTGTGTTGACTGATCTTCCAAATAACACGTGTACAACAATGTTAATAACGAAACTGATACCTTTCCTAAGCTAAGAGCTACTAATAATAAGAAGCAACTGTTTTCAAGCTCAATAAGGACTTTCAACACTTGTACCAAATTTCAGTACTGCCTTCATATTTTCCCTCATAGCTAGGGTTAACTCCTAGTCCTCATCACTAGGGTTTCGGTTCACCAAACAACTGTGAAAAATGGAACCTTGAAAAGGTTAACTGAATATATTTGGATTCCAAAATCCTTTATAAACCATTTTGCATTGTGTCGGGTCGATGACCCTTCTCTTCAAGCATGGTTGCTTATTTCCGCATTAATCAAAGTCAACGCCATATAATATATCCTATGATACTTATGTGATAATTGCCAACATCTTTAGTAATCATTGGCCAAGCCAAGGTCAATTAAATATCTCATATAGTCCATTCCTTATGTCTTAGCTTATAGTTCAAATCGATTTCGATCATGACATCCTTCTAAAGTTCTCAATGTAATAACGTTAGAGTACCCCTCTAAAGGTGGAAACTAAGATATATTAAACCCCTTTAATGTCATGATATGCTAATACAAGTATTTCCAAAGTTGCTGGCACTGATCAGTCAACAAGTAATAATACTGTCTAGCGAAGTCTAAATAGCTGAGTCGAGTGATTATTATCTATTCAAATGCTAGGCAGATGGTCTATAAGGCCATTGATGACGGGGTTCAAATAACATCACAACATCACCCTGATGCAATAATTAATGGTAATTATGTCATGAGCAATCTATAAAAGCTATGGTCTCTTTGCAATGTTAAATCAAGATAGTCGAAGCAACAAGAGTCCCCTAAGCAATCTAACTCCAAACAATGGTTATGAATAACTCATCAACCCATTGCCATATACTCATAATCAATAATTCTTGATCAAGGATCAACATATCAGTTAGTTTTAATTTGTCATACTAAGTGATTCCAAGTAAGCAAGGTTGCTGTAATGCCATGTGTCTTTTATGCTTTCCCTGCCCTTGTGTGACATTGATCGCCTTTGAGTGTCGAAATGGGCTGGTTGACAATCCTATTGCTGTCAACTTTAGGATTGGTCTAGGTAGGATGCGACATCATTGCCCCCTTAAAACAAACATCATCCCAATGCGCCATCAAGGTGTTAAGCACAAGATAATACTGAGAGGGGGGGTGAATCGAGTAGTATGATATTCTTTTAAATTTAACACTTAATCTCAGATTTGTAATCACAATTAATGATTTTCACAGTGAATATATCAAAGCAATCAATGAATGCAAAGCAAACCAACACACTGCAAATAGACACAAATTTAAGTGGAAACCCTTTCAGGAGAAAACCACTGAGAAAATCTTCTTTATTATATTTCTCAAATGTTTGTAGGCACCAAGCTACGGGAGACACCAATCCCCAAACCCTTTTTGCTAAGCACCAACTTAGCAAGAGACACCGATCTCTTCGATTATGAAGGCACCAACCTTCCTTACGAAAAACAAACTCTTTCCTATCTTTTACATTCTTTACTTCAGCAGATGATAGAACAAAATAAGAATATTCTTCTTATTTATTTCAGTCCCTTCACATATATGTAATGTCCTCTTTCGGCATGACCCTTGGACATTTGGTGGGTAGCTTATTTGTCATCTTCGTAAGCTAGTCCGGTTGTTTAGGAGATGATGTGCATAGCAGTAAGAGTTTTATCAACGATCCGGTGGATTATTTGATGTTAACAATGAGTTCGGATTGGTCTTAAGGACTCACTTGACACTTTTCGAGGTTATTTCCGGCACGGTGTGTTCTCCAAGATTCTTGGAGAGAGTATCTATTTATAGTAAGTCACTCCAAGCCCGACTTCATTTCTCATTATTCGTCATCGGCACCGCTTTTGCTCAATCAGTTTCGATTCGGTGCTTTCCGACGATTTCCGCACTTTGGGAGCATTAATGGCTTATTTTAATTATTTTACTTATGTTGCTTATATTTTGTACGAATTACTTGGCGAGCACCTCAAGTATTATAGCACGTCGGAAAGAGAATGTGAAGTTCTAAATGATGAGATGCTAATTCAGTGACCTTGGGCGCCAGGAATGATTAATTAATTAAATAAATCACTTTAGGAGTTATAAGGTGTAATTAATTAATAAAGTGATTTATTAATTATATTTTCTTTTAATGAAAATTCTCGGAAAAGGTTATAAAAGGAGGATTTGGCCCATTTGCTCGGGACACTTATTATTTTGAACAAAAAAACAAATTCAAAGCAGCTCTTGCTAATTACTCTCGAAGGACGGAAACCCGTGGAGATTATGGATTGGATGGAAACCCAATTCGAAGGAGGAAGATTCACACAGGGTCTTCATTGTATTCATAGGTTTTTATTATTCCAGCAGTTAGACAGAAATAAATTGCAGCAGTGGGCATACAGACTTCTTCTAGAGTGGGGCGACTTCTTCTACAGTTGTTATGTGCCGTATCTGAGGTATTTTTCATGATAGATAATTATTGTAACTCCTGGATCAAATATATATCAAATCGATTTGATTTGATTCATTTCTGATGGGTTTTTGGTCAATCTTTATTATTAAATCTATCTCGCAGATTTATAATTGTATTGCTGTAATATTTAGCATCTAAAATCGTATTAAATACACGGCTGAATTGTTTATGAAGAAATCTGCTGTTAAACCTAGCGCCTTTTCAGGATTCCCCTGGTTTTGCGGGTTTTGTTTTATTTAATTTATCTATGCGTTTAGTATGGTGTTCTATAGACCCTTTTGATGTTATCGTCTACAAGTTCAGATTTGAGAGCCAGGGCAATATATATTAAAAATCAAATAAAATAAAAAAATATTCGAGGCAAAAAGGGGTTTGGGATCTTTCAGTGGTATCAGAGCAGTGTATCCTCCTAGCCTGTGTGGGAAGGAAGCAGTTAATAGTCAAAAAAAATCAGCCTTGAATGCAGCATAGAGAGGACGGTCCACACAGATACTACACCCGCAGACGGGCAAGACTCGAAGCAGGTATTGTCGGAGGTGACAGAATGGATTATTTGGGTGATAGACAGGTAGTCCTCCTCGAGAGGAGCATGCAGATCCGGATAGGGATTTCATTCGGGATATGGCAGCCACTCAGAGGCAGTTGTTACAGACTATGGAGCGCATGGGCTCGCCTTGGACAGGTTGGCGCTTGATAGGCCGCATGACAGACACGGCAGGAGGGATAGATCAGTATCAGTTGCCAGTGGTCACAGGGATCCCAGCAGATCACCTTCAGAGCTTGGGAGTGTTAGGGGATCGCCACGCCGTGAGCGTAGGCACACTCATACAGATGATAGGAGGGCTACGCAGACTGCAGATAGGCCTATGCAGCCTAACTTCTTGCCTAGAGATGACCCACCAGAGTTTGAGGTGCGGCCGGAAGAAGTAGCTTTTCCGGATACTATTATGGCAGTCAGTGATGAGTGGAGGAGTTTGCCGCAGCATGTGAGGGATGTATTCCCCCTCCCACAGTATTGTGCTCAGAGGAGAGATAACATGAGGGCTGGACAGGACAGGAGGCCTAGAGCGCAGCAAAACAGGGATTTGCAGCATGTTACCAATAAGGTAACCCTCTCCACTTTTGATGGTAGCGGAAAGATTAGTGCCAGGGCTTGGATTCACAAGCTCGACACCTATCTTACCCTCAAACCCATGAGGGAACAAGAGGCTATACAGTTCGCCACGTTACACCTTGAGGGGGTGGCTTATGATTGGTGGCACCATGGTTTAGTTACACAGGGTCATGAGCTTCTACAGTCTTACAGGGATTTCAGCGAGAGGTTGATTGCGAGATTTGATCGCAAGGATGTGGAGCTTTATTACAGGGACTTGGCATAGCTCCGACAGAGTGGACACGTTGATTCATACATCAACGAATTTCAGCGTATAGCAGTGATGGTTCCAGAGATGCCGGAAAGGTGTGTGGTGATGCTCTTTATAGAGGGATTACAAGATAGATTGAGGGGTTTTGTCAAGGCTCTTAAGCCTGGAACTTTGCATGAGGCCATTCAGACAACATTGGATTTAGACACTACTCCATTTCAGTCCCAAAAGAAAAATGTCAGGAATGAAAAATCAGAACAACATGAAAGTGAGCAACCCACTTCTTCAAAGGTAGAATCTACACCAAAGATGGACCATGAATCGAGGAATGACCTTCGTAGGAAAAACTTATGTTTTCATTGCAAAGATCCTTGGGCACCGGGTCATAGGTGTCTTGGAAAGGGTAAGATACATCTCATTGAGGTTGTTTCAGATGGGGATGATGATACTACTTCAGAAAATGTACAGGGGCAGCCAGCGCCAAACATTGAAAATGATGGTAGACTCACTTATCTTTCAGGAGCACCAAGGTATAATCCATTCATGTTTGAAGGTACAATGTTCGGGTGTAAAGTCATGGCACTTCTTGATAGTGGATCTACACACAATTTCATGGATGAAGGTTTGGTGATCAAAAGAGGTTTGCATTGTTATAATTTTGAAGGCTTTGATGTGACTATAGCAGGAGGTCTCACTATCCCTTGCAAGAAGAAAGTAAACCAAGTTAGCATTCTATTTGGTGGGTATACACTTTGTGATGACTTCTATGTTATTGACTTGAAGGATAACAATGTTGTGCTTGGTATGCAATGGCTACATTCACTAGGAAAAGTCACCCAAGATTTGCAAGCTATGGAGTTGAGTTTCCATCATGAAGGGGAGCAAGTCACCATGAGAGCAGCCAAATACACGCTGCCCCATCAAATGACAGCCAAGTCTATGATAGTTATGGACAAAAAATCATCTCATGCAAGACATCTATGAGGATTTTTCACTACATATCAGCATGGGACAGCAAGAACAGGGTGAAGATTATGGCAAATTGGGGGCATACTTGAGGGGATTGTGGCACTTTTTATGAGTAAGTTGCACAAGTTCTATTTTGCAGACTTTGAGCAGTTTAGCACAGTGCATTTGAAGCCATTCAAAAGGTTTCGGTTGATTTGGGATCCGGGACTTGATTGGTATGCAGATCTGATATTGCTTGTGGACAAGCAATCTCGGGAAGGGAGGACTGTAATGTCCCTCTTTCTGGCATGACCCTTGGACACTTGGTGGGTAGCTTATTTGTCATCTTCGTAAGCTAGTCCCGTTGTTTAGGAGATGATGTGCATAGCAGGTAAGGGTTTTATCGACGATCTGGTGGATTATTTGATGTTAGCAATGAGTTCAGTTGGTCTTAAGGACTCACTTGGCACTTTCCGAGGTTATTTCTGGCTTCTGGTGTGTTCTCCAAGATTCTTGGAGAGAGTATCTATTTATAGTAAGTCACCCAACTGACTTCATTTCTCATTATTCGTCATCGGCACCGCTTCTGCTTTCAATCAGTTTCGATTCCGGTGCTTTCCGACGATTTCCGCACTTTGGGAGCATTAATGGCTTATTTTAATTATTTTACTCAGGTTGCTTATATTTGTACAAATTACTTGGCGAGCACCTCAGTATTATAGCTCGTCGGAAAGAGAATGTGAAGTTCTAAATGATGAGATGCTAATTCAGTGACCTTGGGCACCATGAATGATTAATTAATTAAATAAATCACTTTCCGGAGTTATAAGGTGTAATTAATTAATAAAGTGATTTATTAATTATATTTTCTTTTAATGAAAATTCTCGGAAAAGGTTATAAAAGGAGGATTTGGCCCATTTGCTCGGGACACTTATTATTTTGAACAAAAAAACAAATTCAGAGCAGCTCTTGCTAATTACTCTCGAAGGACGGAAACCCTTGGAGATTACGGATTGGACGGAAACCCAATTCGAAGGAGGAAGATTCACACAGGGTCTTCATTGTATTCACAGGTTTTTATTATTCCAGCAGTTAGACAGAGAAATAAATTGCAGCAGTGGGCATACAAACTTCTTCTAGAGTGGGCGACTTCTTCTACAGTTGTTATGTGCCGTATTTGAGGTATTTTTCATGATAGATAATTATTGTAATTCCCAGCATCAAATATATATCAAATCGATTTGATTTGATTCATTTACAGTGGGTTTTTGGTCAATCTTTATTATTAAATCTATCTGCAGATTTATAATTGTATTGCCATAATATTTAGCATCAGAAATCATTATTAAATACACGGCTGAATTGTTTATGAAGAAATCTACTGTTAAACCCTAGGCGCCTTTTCTGGATTCACCTGGTTTGCGGGTTTTGTTTTATTTAATTTATCTATGCAGTTTAGTATGGTGTTCTATGGACCCTTTTGATGTTATCAGTTCAGATTTGAGCCAGGGCAATATATAAAAAATAAAATAAAATATTTAGGCAAAAAGGGGTTTGGGATCTTTCATATATAAATCGCTGCAACTCTTCATTAAAAATAAATCTGCCCTTCACTCCTTTTTATATTTCATATTCTGCTCTTCTTCTTCTCTCCCTTAAACTTGAATGAAGAAGCACTCAAATTGCTTGCCTAAATCAAATGATTCCATCTCCTTATATATCCTTCTCACATCCTTTCGAAAAGACACATCGTTCCAACCAACACAACCTTTCCATTATTTAATTAACACAACTTAATTAAGTGCATTAGTCGGCTAAAACCAAAAATAATTAATGCAACCCATAACAATTATTAAATGCACATTAAACAATGCAATTAACCACTTGATAGGAGCGCTGCCCCTCCTTAGACAAATCGCTGCCATCATTAAATCTTCTTTTTCACCATAAAACATGGCATATGAACACCTTAAAATGCTGATATCTCTCTCTTATGTACAGCTGTGTATATCTTGCTTATACCATGATAATCCTTATGCAAAAACACTTCTTTTCATGTATTTAAACTTTCGTTTTCTGCCCTTCTATACTGCTGGTTATTTCCGTTACTTTCTACCATTTCCGTCAAAATCCGTCAGTAGTTCCATCAGCTTCCATCACACGATTCCGTTAACCAAATACATCAATGACAATATTTCCAACACAAGGTGATTCTGGAGGCACTTGCTTATGCAAGTTTCAGTCTCTTACACAAACGAAAGAAGAGATAGCTCAGTTGTATTCAGCCAGTTAAAAAGAAATTTCTTGCAAATTTTGCCTTGCCTGCTTAGAATTTTATCAAACCATGTCTTAGAAAAAGAATGTAACAGTAAAAGTCCATTTTCATAAACGTAATTTGCCAATTTAAGAAAAAATAGTCTGAAATCTGGTTAAAAACAAGTCTGATATTTAAAAATTTCAATAAGTCGAGACAGAAATCAAGCAATTCTGTTAGAAATTTCAAAATTCAAGAGCACTCTGTTCAGAAATTAGTTCGAATTTGTACCGGAGTATTGAGGTAAATCAGTTCAAATGAACAACACTAACTGTTAAGTAGCTCAATTGTCAGAGCAATTCATAAGTTTAATGCCCAGCACAATCATTCAGTTCTATTTGTTAACCAAACTCCAAAGAAATCAATTTCAGTTTAATAGACAACTGGAGCAGTCAAAGAATCATTGGTTCCAAATCAGATTCAAGCAACTGCTTCAACTTCAAGTAGATCAGACAATATTGAGTAAGCATTTCAGCTAAGTCAAGTCTAGGCAGATAATTTTAATTGTGAGTAGATCAATTATTCACGAGTAGGTATAACTAATCTTTATAATTGATTTCCAATAAGACAACGGTTTTCAATTACCAAATCAGTATACATATAACCAAGATTTCCATTTACATCTGTCATACACACACTTCACTTGTTTATTGCTAAGCTGGTATGGACATTACATCTTTCGGTACACCTCGTAGAATCGGAAATGCAAAACAAAAAGGAACAAACACTCAATATGTCGTATCGAGGGTCAACTGGAGATCACCAAAAATCGTAATGCTAGTACAGGAAAGAGAGAGAGAGTATCATCAGAATGCCTTGCTTTCAACCATAGACTAGGCACACTTGGCTTGTCAATGAAACTGAACCAATGTGGTAAGAGGGCGAGCCATCTGTGCAATATTATGTTGTCATGTACCTTCAGGTATTTATGAAACAGTAGTGAATTGGAACAATAAGTACACAATACCACTAAATATAGAAAATTGTGCTTATGGACTTTAAGGGAAGGCATGCACTACCAACACCTATCCTTGCTCTAAGTACTAGGGCTGCTGTAAAGACCTTAAAGTTTACAGTCCTGGCAATTTATATCATCTCTTGCTACTGAGCTAATGTGAGCACAACCACCTGGCCTGTCACATTCATTAGTTCACTCACTCTCATCCGAGTTGATGTCAACTCACAATTTTGCCCTAGCTTGCAACAACATTGATCTCCAACACAAATATACATACGGAATGTTATACAATGGATAAATGATGTTGTCCCTTGTAGCCATTTGCTGAAGTGGCGCATCAACCAACATTTACAAGTGTCATTTATCTTGCGAAATCGACATGTTGATCCCTTCACAGAATCCACGAAAGTGGCCCATTGATCAACATCACCAGGTCCTTGTCTCTTCCTATCAACCATGCTACTAGGGACATTTTCTTGCCTACTTTTTTTGAAAAGGCATTGCTAATCACAACACCCTTTCAAAGAGGGGAAAATGTAGACACCTCAAATCTGCCACCTCCTTGGCTAAACACATTCTAGCACCACCACATCAATTAATTTAATCCATTCATCTCATTTTAATCACACAAAATTCCATGATTTATTGATTAGCGAATCATATCCTTACTCACCTAATCAAATCCTACAACTATTCACATAATTAAATATCGGCCTCATCCTCCAATCCCACTATCTCAACCACCCCATTCACCTCAAATCCCACTTTCTCCCCCATTTTCAAAGTTCTTACCAACTGCCATTACTAAATCTTCCAGAGTCTCCACCCACCTCCATTATCAAATAAAATAATCTCATAAAATCCCCTATTTTTCAAGATCCCCCACTAAATCTTTGAAAGTCTTCACCCACCTCCATTATCAAATAAAATAATCTCATCAAATCCCTCATTTTCCAAGATCCTCCACCAAATCCTCCAAAGTCTTCACCCACCTCCATTATCAAATAAAATAATCTCATGAAATCCGATAATTCCCCCAAAAGTATAAGTACAAATGCACCATTACAAAGCTTTCAAGCGACTGTAGAATGAAACAAGGAGCCAACATAGTTTCTCCACAACTCAGATCTTGACTATAAGGAGTCGAATCTATCCCAAAGTGGATTGTAAATGCATGCAAATGATGGAAATAGAGTTGGAATGCCAAATGAATAAAAAACTTGACAAAGCCAAAACGTTCACATTTAGTGATGATATTATTTTGCAAGAAATCAATCACCATTTTATGAGTGGCATTCTTCATGGGGACAACTTCAACCCACTTTGTAAAATACTCTATAGCCAAAAGAATCTATTTGTGACCACAACTGGACTTTTCACTAATTTCACCAACAAAGTCCATTCACCACTATTGGAATGGAGCATTTGCAATAATAGGAACAAGTGGCAAGGCACTTGATTCTTTCAATTACTGAGCAAAGCATTGACAAGGGTCACACTTTCCCACCTCTTTAGCGACATCTTTAAACAATTAAGGCCACCAATAACCAGCTCTAACAATTTTATGCATGGTGAATTTTGCTGCATAATGACCTCCAGACAACCTGCAATGAAACTCTTTGATCAGTCTCACAAATTCCTCTTTATGAACCCACCTCGTAAGAATGCCCTTTGGGTTTCTCCAAGCCAATCCTCTCGATAAGCAAATATTTTTGAGTGGCGAATTTGAGAGATTTGTGCTGTGTTTTATCTAAATTGGGGGCATAACAGATTTTTCAAATCATAAACAATATCCTTATACCAATCCGATCCATTGAGCTCATCCCCAATTGAGGTTGCATTCTCATTTTGTAAATTCATCTCAACAACGTCTAGATTTGTCTTTGTCATCAGCATAGCCAATCCCTGACCTCTAATAAACTTTGTGGTTTGTACTTCAATATCAAACTCTTGCAATTTATTCACCCATCTGCTTCTCTTCCCAAAGGTTTCCAATTGAGTTAAGATGTCCTTCACCATGGTATGGGGTACATATGCTTTCACCTTCAAACTGAGAATGTAAGATTTGAAAACTTTCACTACTTTGATCACAACATAAGCGTGCTTCTCCACGAGAGTGTAATTTAGCTCAGTATGTTGCAATGCCTTGTTATAAAATGCTATGAGCTGTTCGTGTCCTTCGCTATTCTTCTGTAGCAAAACAACTAATGTATGTGAAGAGGCAAAACAGAAAATGTGAAAATCCTTACTGTAATTCGGAGTAGAAAGCATGAGTGCTTGCTTAAGAGCTTCTTTCACATCAGCAAAGGACTGTTTTGCTTCAATAATCCACTTAGTCATCCAGTCTTTGTTCAACATACCGGTAATTGGCAACATGATCTTAGAAAAATTTGATTCAAACCACTTAACAAAGTTGATTTTCCCAAAAGAGTGACTGAACACCCTTCTTGGATCATGGAAGAGGAATGCTATCTATAGCTTTAACTCTTTCTAGATCAATCATCACATCTTTCAAAACAATGTGACCAAACAATTTACCTCTATCCACACCAAAAATACACTTCTTTGGATCGAGGGATATCCCAAAATCACTATACTTCATAAAGTTTTTTCTCCAAATGATCTACATGTTTTGCTCTTTGCTTTGAAAACACAATAATGTCATCTTGATAAACCACCATAATCTCATTAATCAAACTGGCAAAAGCATAATCCATGGCTCGTTGAAATGTGGCACCAATGTTAACGAGTCCGAAAGACATCCTTACATAGACATAATTGCCCCAAAGCGTGGTAAAAGTTGTCTTGTATCTCTATGATTCTTTAACTACAAACTAATTATATCCAGAGAAACCATCCGACATTGACATAAACTTAGATCCTTTAACCTTCGCAACAAATGATCCATGTTGGGCAATGGATAATTATCTTTCAAAGACATCTTATTCAAATTTCTAAACCCTACGCACAACCAGATGTATCTATTCTTCTTTCTCACCTGGAACAAGGTTTGCGACCCACGAGGGAAATCTAATTGGATGAAGGATATCGCCTTTTTCAATTTTCTCAACTCATTCTCCATCTTTGTTGCCAAAGCAAGATTAATCAACCTTTGTTTTTGTCTGAAGCAATGTTTTAAAAATCGGAACCGGACTTAGTGTCAGCCGAGGGTCAAACTGGAACCGAACCTGAATCGGACCGGTTTAAAACTTATGAACTGCTAAAAAATACATAAAATATTACAATTTTAATGAAAACAAGAAATTTTAAAGATTCCAAACCATGATTACAAACAATTAGAGACAAAATATGCAAAGTTTGCTCATGTATATACCATGTAAGGGTAAATACAACAAAACGACACCGAGTGCACTACATATCCGAAACAAAATACATAAACAATGAGACTCTAAATGACCTCTAGACTCATAGAGTCAAAAAAACAAATGCTACAAGCTACTACATGTTTGATATCAATCATGAAACTCAACGCCACTGCTAAGAATGAGATCCTCATCCTCATCAATGTCATCTTGTTCCTTTGGCCCAGACACATCGGATTCCTTAAGGACATCTGCAGTTTTGTAGTAGCATGGCTAGTGTTTTCCATGTCTAGTGCTACTAGCGGTTCATCATCCAAAGCCATCCACCCCAAGTCATCAGGATCAAACTCTACCCGGGTGACTTTCTACCAATTCAGAGGTTGGATCAATATCATCCAAGACAATGGGATTGTATTAGGTATCCTATTCAGTAATTGGTTGAGCCTTAGCTGGAGGTTGTATTGCACAAAACGAGATCATTTAACCGTTGTTCCAAATGGGGTCTATATAACATCATTTTAGGGTTAGGGTTGGAAAAAGGTAACTTAAAAGCTAAAATTGGAAAAAATGTTTTAAGGCAAAACCTGCCCCTCAACTAGTTTGGACCGGTCCAATACGAAACCGGCCGGTTTGACCGGTTGAAGATGAATCGCCGGTTGCATCACGAAACCGGTCATTGTTTTGGTTTTTCTAACGGTTTGCAATTTTTTTAATGAACCGGTTAAACCAATCGAACCAAACCGGAACTGGAAGGGTTTTTAAAACACGGTCTGAAAGGCTTTGCATTAGGCTGTAATGGGATAGCATGTTGAGATAGATCTTCTCTATACGCTTTTAATTCATCATAGGACCAAGCCAAATAATCTCCATATCTCTTTAACATCTTAATCGAGCTTTCTTTTCATCTTCTTTCATGCATTTACCAATAAAAATAGACTTGGGCGATATAGCTGAGCCCATGTTAATTTCATCAGTATCATGCATTGCTAGAACAATTTGCTGCTTTACTTTGTCTGCAACATCAAGAGCTCTTTCTAATGTCACTAAACCTCTCGGGCTCTTATTCGTCTTCTATTGAATCACTTTTGTCTCAAGAGTACTTCCTTACCCTCTCGATTTTCAATAAAGGTCTCCAAATCGATAAGTTGTTCCTTAAACTCAGTTGTGCCAATCATGGATCTTTCAATCTGATCGTTGCCTTCAAACACCTGCAGTATTTAACATTGTCGGGCACAAACGCCTTAGCAAGATCTCAACATCATAGACACAAAAGGGGGCAGTCTCTTTATTCTGATATAGGGCTGCATAAACAAGTTGACCAGCAACATCATTTGAGGACTGCTGAACATGCACATTGTTAAAAGAATTAAAAACCTCCAATGTGTCCCAAACAACGTTTTTGTACTATTTGAGTCTCTTGTTTTTCGCGATGTAGACTTTCCTCACTTGCTGCACCACCAACTTTGATTACCCACTTATAACAATGTCTTTGATTTTGAATTCAAACTAATTAACAAAACCTCATACTCAGCCACATTATTTGTGCATTCAAAATCCAACTTGTATGCAAACTTCAATATAGTTCCCTGTGGGGAGCACAAAAAAATCCAACCCCTGCCCCTTAGAACATGCTCTATCAAAGAACATACTCCATGAATCACAGGAATCAACAACATTAACATGCGGGCAGCAACTGGGATCAATTTGATTTTCAATAAAAATAAGTGTTTCCTACAAAATTCTCAACATCCACATCAACGTACAACATTTCATTCAAATCTTTTTGTGGGTCTTCAATCAACGCATCATCCCCTGTTTTGTACAAAGCTTCACTTGTTCTCCATCAAGGAGAATGATGGCATAAGACATATCCATCTGAATACTACCACCAACTGAGGCAGCCCATTTTTGTGACAACGAGCTTCCCTATTCAGGAGGACAGTCAACAACAACAACATCCATTCAAGGAACTTCCTAGGATAAGCAGCAAGCTGAACATTCAAATCTCTGAAAAATCCCACAACAGGAACCTCTTTGGAGTCCATAGCATAGCACCTACCATAAGCTATAGAAATCCTTATCCCAAGTTCATTCATGACAGCAAGAGGCATAATATTACAGGAAGCGCTTGAATCCAACATTCAATTGTCCAACAACCAATCATCCACAAGCAAAGATGTGTATAACAGATCAATGTCCTATTGAATTTCCACTAGCGCTGTCCCTAAATAATCTCAGCTGTCTCTTCAACCTCTTCATTCTCGGAAATGTAAAACCCAATTTCCTCCATAAATTCTCCGATCCAAATGGAAGAGCGCATACGCGCCACGCGTGCACCCCGAACTATCTTATCTTAGAGTTCTAGATCTTTAATTTTTCAATAGCTGAGGTAGATAAAGGGGCAGAAATCTAGGTACCTGAGAAAGTAAAGGCTCTAATCTTATGTTCAGGGATGCACAACGACTTAATCAATGGGGTTGTAATTTTAAATTGACTTAATACAACAGTCATATCACATGGATTATACTCAGGTAGTGGCGTATCCGAGGGCAATGTGGCGGCGTTAACATCTAGGATGCATGAGCTAAAATCTTGTGCAAATGAATGCTCTATATCTGAGGATGGAGAGGAAATATTGCTATTCGGGACAATAGGCCCAACTTCAACTTTGTCTTTTTTTTCAGCAGGACTTTTGGGAGAGGGAGAATTCTTTACAACGCTGGTAAGGATAAGCGTCTCAAGAACCTCTCACATGTTGAAAAAGTTTCTTTGCTTAATTGACTGCGGTGGGACGATTCCTTATTGGCATCAATATTTTTCTTTTCAACTCCTCCAACTGAAGCTTTCTTGAAAGTTTCCACTTTCTACTGATCCCTTTTAATTCTCAAACTGTAATCACTTTTCACCTGAGCCGAGGCAACATTATTTATAGCAATGATGTCCTCATCATATGGTTGCTTATCATTTTACTTCTTAACCTTTCGAGCTATCAAATATTCAAATTCATGCATTGGGAGCTCATAAGTCTGCTCAAAGTTAATTTGGTCATCACCGAAGTCAAGCATATAAACTGATTCCAAGCTCTCCTGATCACTGTCAACATCCTTATCAACACAAGCAACAACTGCAACAACAACACAAGAGGGATGAGGCAAGAAACAATTCTCACACCATTCAAAATCCTCAATCTGATTGATCTCATCAACACCGGTAGCAAGAGGATCTGGTGTTTCCCTTTCATTGTTCTTATGCTCAAGCCTTCTATCTTTATGAAACGGCTTCTTTCCTTTATCAAATGATCCTTCATGTGCAAGCCTTCTATCCTGATAGTGCAGTCTGTCATTTATGTATTGCTTATTCTGCATTGGAGGCAGCCCCTTCTCATTATGAGCCATTCTACAAGATAGCTCTTTCAAAGCCCACATCATTTTATCCAACTTTTCATCAACAGATAGTGAACCACTTACTGGTTTTTTTCATTTGGTTGAAGTTTTACATCACCTATTTTGGTAGGTTTGCCAGTGGCTTTAATGTTATTTTCAATGCTGATTGCCATGGCATAAGCCTGTCTCAAATTGATTGGACTCTTATCTTTGAGATAGAATCCAACTTTTGCGTCAAAAGGTTCGCAATACTCTATCAAACATGCTGCATCAATCAGCTTGACATTCTCAAGAAGTCTCAGCATAGTCTTATAGGATTTAACATTAAAATCTTAACCACACCCATTGGGATGTTTTTTAATAATTTCAAATTCACTAATCAGAAACTGTAGATCAGTTATATCACCAAACTGAAGCTTAAATGCCTGCGTCATCCCAAGCCAAGAATCAATACTATCATCATGTAGAGCATCAAACCAATCACGGGCACTCTCCTTCAATGTAAATGAAAAACTTAATCACCACATCTTCATACAAGATATCATAATCTTCATCATTTTACTAAAAATCCTCAAGTGATAATCGCTTGGCACTGCATTGTTTCCTTGACATTTGGGCATAATCTTTCTCTCTGTTGCCGCATTCGCGAACTTAAAGCATTAAATTCGAAATTCGTCGAATCTCAAATCAGGGCAAAAAAATCGTTGAAATTCGCCAATACATTCGTACATAACAAATAACAAATTTGATCAGCGTATATAATAAAAAAATCGTTCACTGTTCAGAAATCTATTAAAACCTGTGCCGAAATCGTTTTTGAGGTCATGCATAGATCTGCAGCATTTGTGAAGCAATCAATATAACGATTTCCTTTCAATTTGCTTGCTGCCGTTGACCGTTTCAGCTCGAAAGGCCTGCTGCAACAACAAAGGCGTCGGAGTTGGTCGCAGGCCTGTTTCCTGTGGAGGGTTTTGACATGCCTTACCGTAAAAATATGCTGAGTGTATAGTTGCAATTATATAAATATTATACTATTTAGGTTTACTTTACGTTTATTTAGGTTTTAGATTTTTAAAATTGTAACATTAAAAATTATTAGCATTAAATAAACCTTAAATATGAATATTTTGGAATTATGCTTTTGTATTTTAATTTTTAGGTGTTTAAATTTTTTTATCATTTTAAAATTGTTTATATTTGGTGAATGTTTATAAAAAAATTATATGTAAATATGAATATTTTCTAGGATAGTAACCCATATTTTATTAACTATATATACTTTTAATTATATAGGTTTAAATATTAAATTATGAAAGTATATTTTTAATTATTTTTTATTATATTTAATTTAAACAATATATTCCTTTCAGTCAAATTTAATCACGAATTTTATTGCTGATTTTTTCACGAATTTAATCGTTGGCGAATTCGATGCGGCAACTTAGATCTTTCTAATATCAGCTGGAACTTCATTGGGGAAGCCCTGTATTTATGAGAAATCAATCTGCCTATATCTGTCACCTCCTAACAAAGGGTGAGGAGCTCTCAAATTGTGCTTAAAAGCATTCATATCAGTATTATTTCCAGCCATTCTATTATTCATTCTAGGCTGATTCAGTATTACGACTTGACTAGTGGGATTTACAGGAGGGGCCTGATCTGACTGGACAAAATCAGGGGTAACTAAAGGGGCATCAGTTTGATCAGAGGGGGTTCCTTTTAACTCTTTGCTCAACTCTCCAAAGGGTCTATTGGTTGAATGTGGAGTGTTAAGGACAGCAGATTCTTTGCCCAAAAGGTGTGACTGACGCTCTCTTGGTTTTACAAGCAAAGGAGAAGACTAATACTCGAAAACTAATGGCAACATAACAAAATTTATTAGTGACATAACAGGGAAACAATGCAATGCGCTTCTTAAAAAATGGTGAACAATGCAATATGTTTTTTCTTTTTCCATCAAAATTAACGGTGACACGAAAAATCTAACAATGACTAATGGAAGATACTTTTTGATCAGGCAGGCCGATTATTTTGTCATTTTGTTAATTTGTGTGAATGTACGTGAAAGTTAAGCTCTCCTAGAAGTCAATAGAAACTTAAGATTGTTTAAGGAGAATTACATGTCATAAATTACCAATTACTGTCATTACATGGCTAACAATTACAAACAAACTGATATGCAATAATTAAAAACTAAAAAAGGGGCTTGGTATCTTAGGGAGGCTTTTGCAGCTGCATCATTATCGTTTTTGCCCATATGGCTGTGAAAATATGAAAAGCTACAAAAGAGGATAACAGGAATTTGCAATCAATTTTTGAAGACCTCATTCTCAAGCTATCAATTTCTCTTGACACTGTACACCACCACCTTATTATTGCCTTGTAAAAACAGAGTTTCGTAACATCTTGATTTTTAGCCAATATCAAATGACAAAGTAACAAACAAGCCTATGAATAGTAAAAAGGCTCATGTGTGATACGTTTCTTCTGTGAAAGTTTAAAACATAGATTTAAAACTTGCGGAAAACTTGTAGTGCTCGCCAGAAAATTGCCAAAACAATCGCCAACGAGAAATGGCTACTTGATTCGTGAGCCGGGAGATTAACTTGGACTTGCGAGTCCTTGTTGATTACACTGCTACTACTGAAACAAAACAGCCAAACAGTATACAACTTTATCATTTATCAGTTTTCGTGACATGATTTCCATCAGCTTTGATGGCTTTTGACGAGGATTTGAGAGGTAAGACTCTTAAGATTTAGATTGATTTTAGGATTTTTTTTTAAAATTATTTCTTCAATTAGGTCTCTTGGGTTTGATTTTTTTTCTTTTTTTCCCCATATTCTCCTTTCTTTGATAGGCACCTAGGGTTTTAAAATATAACTTTTCCTTTGTTTTATGAGGTTTGTAGTTTGCATTTGGCAATTAGTAGTGATATATAAGAATGTATTTGGTTCATGTAATTGCGGTAGGAGTTGGAATTCAGCGACCTTGCTTGGAAGCATTGTGTAGAGGGTCTAGAGTATAATACTGTGATATGCAATTAATGTGATTTTTTGATGAGAGGAGGCCTCAATTGCCTCAAATATTACCTTGGACAAATCATAGGAAAAGATGTGCTAGTGTTCGACCAGGCGGGGCTTGAAGTTACAAGATAGATGCTTGCTCTCCTTGCTTCCTTTGAGGAGAAAAAAAAGAAAAATGACAGCTGAAGAGTTTTATCCTTAATAAATAGGGGGATAATTTTGATGACTTAGTGCGCCCTTCCATCGGCCTACTGATTTGGGGATGAGGCTCGTCCACTAGAGATAGTGCAAGCCAAAAGAATTCGAATTCACAAGGTTTCTATATACCTCGCAATATTCATGTTGTTCAACCTTCACTCAAAGGTACTATTTCGAATCGGGAAAACATAATGAAGTGAGGGCAGCTGCTGCAAATTTTTGGTGTCATAACAACATACCATTCAATGTAGTGAAGAGCCCATATTGGGAGACATTGTAAAAAACACGTAGGTGATGGTAAATGAGGAAATAATATGATGCAAAAAGACCGCAGTATTTTGTTTAATGGGTGGACGGAAGGAATGAATTGCACTTTGATAAATATTTTGTTAGTGTTATTGAAGTCAATTGATGCCTCCTTCAAGTGAAAAATGCAAAAAACAGTGTGATATCTTTGGATAATGTGGTCATGGAAGTGGGTGGAGAGAATGTGCAACTCAATGCATTGATCTCTTACTTGAGAACATAAGAAAAAATTAATGGGTGAAATTTGGGGCTGAAGAAGCTAGAAATATCACAAAATACATCTACAATCACCCATGGGCTGCTAACTTCATGAGAGAGCACACAAACATAAAAGATCTTGTGCGATCATGTGTCACACAATTTGCCACAATCACATTGCAGCCATGATAACATCTTTTAAGCAGATGTGTGTGAGAATACAATGGTTTGAGTCTCCTATTGTGAAAAGAGAAAAGGGGAAAGGGTCATGAAGACCGTTTTCGATGATGTGTTTGCAGAGAGTATAAATGTGATCATCAAGGTAACTTTAAACTTAAGTATTTTTCATTTTTACTTATTTTTATAATTTTTGTTTAATGGGTGGACGGAAGGAATGAATTGCACTTTGATAAATATTTTGTTAGTGTTATTGAAGTCAATTGATGCCTCCTTCAAGTGAAAAATGCAAAAAAGCAGTGTGATATCTTTGGATAATGTGGTCATGGAAGTGGGTGGAGAGAATGTGCAACTCAATGCATTGATCTCTTACTTGAGAACATAAGAAAAAATTAATGGGTGAAATTTGGGGCTGAAGAAGCTAGAAATATCACAAAATACATCTACAATCACCCATGGGCTGCTTAACTTCATGAGAGAGCACACAAACATAAAAGATCTTGTGCAATCATGTGTCACACAATTTGCCACAATCACATTGCAGCCACAATAACATCTTTTAAGCGGATGTGTGTGAGAATACAATGGTTTGAGTCTCCCTATTGTGAAAGAGAAAAGGGAAAGGGTCATGAAGACCATTTTCGATGATGTGTTTCTGAGAGTATAAATGTGATCATCAAGGTAACTTTAAACTTAACTATTTTTCATTTTTACTTATTTTTATAATTTTTTGGTTCAAATTTCTCTTAATTTTAATTTTAAAATTGCATTCTATTTATTTTAGTGGCTAAGCCTTTGGTCAAAGTTCTTCGCTTGGTGGATGGGAGGAAAAAGTTAACAACCCAATGGGTTTTATTGTATGAGGCCGTGGACAAGGTCAAGGAGACCATAGAGAATTATTATGGGAAAAATAAAAGAAAATATGAACCCATTTGGCACATAATTGATCATGATAGAACAAACAATTTGATTGACACATACGTGCGATAGTTTGCTACTTGAATTACACATTATTCTTATCTAATTCATTAAAAGCGGAGACGAGTAAGTTATGGATGGTCTCAACACATGCATAGAGGGGATGATCCTGACAGAGCCAATAGGGACACAATTCTTGATGAGTTGCCGATGTACAAGAGTGCATAGTTTCGAATTTGTATGCATTTGAAGAAGAACAAACCAACAACTAGGTAAAAACAAATTGAGTCCTTTGATTGTAGTCTCATTACTCATAGATACTAGACTCATGTAAAAATGTAAGCCTAATTGACATACGAGTTATAAATGTCTTGTATGCAAATTTGTGGTGGGAAGATTGGGTGCAAAAACACCAAATCTTCAAAGGTTAGCCATCCATATTTTGTGTCAGCCATGTAGCTCTTCTAGGTGTGAACATAATTGGAGCATGTTTGAGGCCATTCACACAAAGAAGCGCAACAAGTTGACAACACAACGCCTCAATGACCTTGTTTTTGAGTGATACACTCTTCGTTTTCATGTGAGATAAGTGGAGGGGCAAGAGAGTCATGATGCGATTGACTTGGATGGTATCTATCCATGCTAGGGACCTGGATTGTTGGGGATGTGGAGCCCATGTTTATTGAGGAGATCATAGATTTTAAGAGGGAAGTAGTGGAAGGGGTGGTGGCGGCAAAAGGCTAAAGCGAAAGCATGAGGGGGTGGTGAGGATGATATGCTTGTGGATGATTTTGTTCAAGAGGAGGAATCTATACTCTCCACTTCCATGGCGCAATAGATGAGCCCAAGGAGTGGAGATGATATTATAGTGCATTGATGAGCACTTTGCACCCTATTTTGGTCTATAAGCTGAGCATTGACTCATTTTTGGTATAAAACTAATAAAAATTATACCTATGTTCCCTACATTCATTTTTCATGCGTTTTAACAGTGTTTTACATGTTATTATCTTATGAATTTAAATATTTTGTGACTTGTGTAAAACTCCCCCCATAATTTCTGAATCGCGAGGCCGAGTCAAATTTTGGGCTTCGGCTAATTGCTGAGTATGAGTGTTTGAACTAAGGTTTAATGTCTACAAAATTCTATGGCCGTCCACACCTGCATGATTGTACTGGATTATTTTATGACATCCTATCAAAAGGCAGCCATTAAAAACCTTATATCGCTATGCCCACCTATGGATCCAACACTTTCCATCCCTGGTGGACTATGTTATATAATATATTTGTATGGGAAAATAGAAAGAATTCCCCAGTATGGAAATGCCATATTCTAGTTATTCTGTTGACATTGCTAGTAAATTTTATTTACGTTTTCTATGTATTTCATTGTCTGGGATCTCATTTTCTAATATTTAGTCGATGCACTTCATACTGTTTTTTCAATAAATTTGGCAACGTGTTAATAATAAAAATTCCTTCAGAGAATTGTTTTGTGCATGTTGGAAATGAATTTGCTGTTTTATGTATAGCGATATTTTCTTCCTAGGAGTAGACCGGTTGGTATTGATTGAATTAGAAGCATATCCTTTTCAGTAAAATGGTGACCTCATAGCATACAGATATTCTTGCTATATAGGAAAATTGGCAAAGAAAACAAGAGGCAAAGAAGCAGAATGGTAGTAACTATAGTGTCCCTTGTATGTGTTTTGTTTCACATTACACAATCAGGTCATTGGAATGTTGATACATGGTTCCTTCACGGTGTAGGAGAATTTTGCATCTCTTCCTTGATTACTAGGTCCTACTCCTTGTCACTATCAATCTTAGCAACCTATCATCTCAACATGTATGTATATGTCTCAACATGTATATATATGAGTCATCTTCCATTTCTTTAAAAAAATGTGATTTGAAGAAAGTAATTTGTAAAGAGGACTATGCGCATCGTTGGTACTTTGTGGTTCTTCTATAAATCATATCAAGGTTGAGTTTCAATTTGCTGCAGGTTACATGCAAAGGTTTGTATCCAGTTTGTGTTTGCAGTTAAATATTTGGAGAGCCTTCTTGATATCAGCACTCTGTCATATTTAATCCAGAGTATAGTTCTGCACATTTTTTCCACGTGTTTTCTTTTATTTTCAAGGTAAAATGTGTTTAATTGATTTTCTCCTGTCTGCAGCATTCCTTATGCACAGTGTTATGGAGGTCATCAGTTTGGAATGTGGGCTGGCCAGCTTGGTGATGGCCGGGCCATAGCACTTGGAGAAGTTGTAAATAACCGAGGGCAACGTTGGGAACTTCAGTTGAAGGGGCTGGCAAAACTCCTTATAGTCGTTTTGCTGATGGCCTTGCAGTTCTTCGGAGCAGCATTCGTGAATTCTTATGCAGTGAAGCAATGGATGCCCTTGGCATTCCAACAACTCGTGCTCTTTGTCTTATAACTACAGGCAAAGGCGTAATTCGCGATATGTTTTATGAGTATGTTGTGGAAATTGTTGTATTTTTCAAGCTTGCAGGCAGATTTATTTATATTTTTGAAACAAAAATACAATCAACAAAATGTGCACCGGCTAGTACACATTTAAACAAATTTATCAACACCAAAATAAAATGCTGATTATCATTTCTTTATGTTTATCTATAGTGGTAATCCAAAAGAAGAACCAGGAGCTATTGTTTGCCGCATTGCTCAATCTTTCCTACGATTTGGATCATATCAAATTCATGCATTACGAGGTGAGGAAGATGTGTTAATTGTACGTACTTTGTTGGACTACACCATACAACACCACTTCCCACATTTGAACAACCTCTCAAGCAAAGGCGAGGACTTTTCTTTGAAGCCAGAAGGACTTGAAAAGCCTACTATTGACCTGACAACTAACAAATATGCAGGTACTCATACTGTTCTTTCCTGTAAACTGTATGTTGGGTGTTCTTATTGCTCGTGACTATACATGGATGCTAATGCTACTGATGTAGTCCTTTTGGACTTGATTAAGTTCTTAGAACTAACCTATTTTATTATATGGGGCAGGGAGCCAAGGTCAGGGTGACACATATATCTAATTAAGTGGATTTTAGTAGTTTAAAGAATGTTTGAAAGATATACAATGAGACTAACTGAACTGCAAAATTCCTCAACATAAACATGAGCCAGGACTTGGAGGAAAAGAAGTATGAGGTACAGAACAACACTCTTCTTAGTGAGGGAGCACAGAATTATGGAAGGTCCTTCTTGAAAGTAGAGGAAGAAATGATGTGAATGTTTTATTGCTAGAGATAGTTGTCCCCTGGATTACCTCTGACAATATATTTATAGAATTCATTGCTTGGATGATCTGTAACTCATGTCGGTTACTATTTGTATTTCTTAAACGTTTTAGTGAGGTGGTGTGACATCTCAATCCTTTGAAATGCCCCCAACTTATTTTCATTGTGCATGAAGATTGTAAATCTACAGTGATATGTCATACCTGGGCTTTAATGCTGTCTTTCAACCTTTATTTAAAGCAAGGGTTTCAGGATTTCGAAAGTTACCAATTTAATAATTTTTTTGTGGTTAGGCACACTAAAATACCGAAATGCCATCCCTAGGGCACTTGGTACGGGTATGAAACGCACCCTAGACGTTTCCAGCCTAAAAAAGAATTTTAATTTTTCTACGTTAAATTTAATATATCATTACAGCAGAAATTACAATATTTGCAGCAGCGTTATTCTACAGAAGGTACCTAATACAAGCCATCAGAAACATGGAAAAAAATAGCATGTATGAAGATAAATGTAATAAGCTCCTTGATTAGATGTGGGAGGGACAATGCTTGTGCCCAGGTTCAATGAAGTTATGAGTAGTTTGTTGTGGTTATTTAGCTTGTTTTGTTTTTCATATGCATAATATGTGGTTAATTCTTATTTAGTAGGATGAAATTTATAAATTGTTTGTATGGCAGTATCCAACGTTGTAACCATGGCCAATTTTTTTTTACCGTATCCGCGTATTGGATACTTTGTATCCGTGTATTGGATACTTTGTATCCGTACCGTATCCAAAACATATCAGCAACTTAATTAGGGTATGTAAATAGTCATTTGGATTAATACTTGAAAAATATGCCATAATACTGCATGTAATTGCAGTAGCATGGATTTCTTAACTAGCAATGGCACATTTGGAAGGTTCCATGTTAACAGCGATAGGAAATGTAAGGAATTGAATATGAGTACAATGAAAACCATAATTTGAAATTATGAGTGCATGGTCATCTAAATGGAGCTGAAAAATATGTCATAATACTGCCTGCAATTGCAGTAGCATGGATTTCTTAACTAGCAATGGCACATGTGGAAGGTGCCATGTTAACACCAATAGGATATCTAAGGGATTGAATATGAGTATAATGAAAACCATAATTTGAAATTACGAGTGCATGGTCACCTAAATGGAGCTGCATATAATGATGTATATGCATTGTATGGCACACCGCATTGAAAAATGTAATGCCCTTTCATATTTCTAACTCATTTTAAAAATGAGATCATATTTGAAATATTTTTGACAAAAAATAATACAAGCAATAGAATGGGTAGGAAATGTAATTTGCATAGAAATATAAGCATAGCAGAATTATTAGTTCAGGACGTGTATGAGAATGTGTTGAATAGCAATAGCAGGGCATATGAGAGTTCTATAATAAACAATGAGCAAGCCTTGCAAGTTGTGTACCTTGAAGGGAAGAAATAAGGAGGTTTTAAACAGAAAAATGCTTCAAATGGTGGGCACAATGGTAGGCAAGTGTGATTCATGTAACTTTCGGATCTCCATTTCTTCCCATATAACCTGAAAACGGTGTGTGATAAGACCAAGAGAAGCTTGTATACCTTTAACTTGTATTGAGAAACAAAAACATTTTACCATGATCATCTCAACAAATTGTCATAAATGTTGTGGGTGTTTTTGGCCATCATTGATTAATCGCCAAAAAAAGGCAATGAGGGCTATTGTTTCAACTTTCCTATTCACCATTGTATATAGAAACCCCTTGTCCAACTATTTTGTTGCTTGGTTTTGAATCTTGCTAATATGTGAAGTACTAAACTGAATTTATTATCTTGCTACCCATTGTTTTCACTTTCCTATGCACCATTGTATATAGAAACCCCATGTTCAGCCAATTTGTTGCACGGTTTTTAATCTTGCTAATCTGTCAAGCAACAAGCTAAATTTGTAATCTTGTTACCCATTGTTTTCACTTTCCTATTCACCATTGCATATAGAGACCATCAATTTAACCATTTTGTTGCCTGTTTTTGAATCTTACTAATTTGTTAGGCACTAAGATTTGGGAGGCCACTTTTGTCGAACATTCCATGAACATATGTACACATTATTAAAACAACCAAAACAAAGTTGAAATACTACATATCTTAAATGCCCAATTATTCAATGTAACCAACCAGAGAAACTCCAAGAGATGGTAGTTTATAAGTCTCATATCATTTTATGTTTGGATCAAATTTTCTGTTAAAAATAATCCATAGGCAATAGAACACCAAAATGAAGACCTAGAAGTATTAAATGAAAGATAAACACGATAACTTCAGTTGAAGCATAGAAAAAATTACAAACACCTATGCTTATTATCATACAGCTTCTTTGCGATTTCCCAAAGTTAGATACTACCAAAAGGGCATGGGAAAGGAGAAGGGAGAAAGTATATAGGAAGCGGTCACGAATCTTCCTTAAAGGCCCCAGTGTATACACAAAGATGTCAGAGATAATTAGCGTGTTGTCTACCATGACCTCTTCTAACTCTCGAGAGAAAATCCATTTAGCTCATTGCAGTCTAGACTAGGCCTTTTGCATGTTTTCTGTCATCTCATGATCCTCTTTTTCTATCATCGTTACTGGGTTTTCCAAAATATATGCTTCTTTGGGCCACTTCTATAACATAGTATTTAACTCTTTTTTCCTAATATCATGTTGACTGGGCAAGCATTGCTAAGGGAGAGGCTAATGAATCAATAGATCAGCATCCTGCAATAGTAAAGATAGCAAGAAAACTGGATTAGTTTGTTGAATGAGTTCATGCTATACAATAGTAATCAATGACTATTTTTAAAGATTTCTTGTCCATATACATCTTTATCCCATATATGACATAGTCAAGACCATAGTTCACATACTTGTATTCGACAAACCCAAAAAAATTTGACTCGCAAAAACTCGGCAAGACTCGGTGAATATTCGGCAACTTAAAAAATACGCAAATTTCTTTAAAAACATAAATTTTATGCAAATGAGTCTATAAAATGTTGGAGAAGTGTTTTCTATTAGATTTGAATACAAATACAATACAAAATCACATCATCATGCGAATACAACAGCCGGTTGATAAGTGCTATGAATTTATGATGATTGTCATTGAAAAGTATCATCATAAATTTCATATCTATGCAAGTTACAATATACAATAATTTACATTTTCCTCTTACCTGTTCTATAAGAAACTTTTAGTATCTTAAAGTACACTGAAAACCTAGAGCTTCTTTGAGTACTCGATGACTCTTGAAAATTGAAAAAGAAAATCACGAGGAACATGAGCTACAAAAAATGTTAGTGTCCTGTCAAAACACAAACAACATGATATTCGTGGTGATCGTAGAAATCCTGAAAAGGAACATAGTGAAGAAAGATTTGCTACAATGACAAATATCTAATGAGAACATAACAGCCAACCAAAATGCTTTTTTTAGTCTGATAATTAATATATATGTGTTTGCTTTTGTAGTCCTGTACACCAAGTAAAGCCCGTTTACATGATTTTATCTTCTGAAAAGTTGACTCCCATAGTGGTTTTTAACGTATTCTGTTTTGACATCTAGGAAAGTTAACTCCCAAAAGGACATGTGAAAAATTCTTATGCAGATCAAAGGAGAAACTGGAAAAATTCTTATGCGGAAAACTCGCAGGGGGAATACTTGCCGAATATTGGCAAATATTCGCCAATATTCAGCAGTATTTCCCTTTGAGTTTTCATGGTGAATATTCGTTTTATCTCGGGTTTGGCGAGTACTCTCGAGTTTGCTAACTATGGTCAAAACCTTTCTCTAGCCCATTTGCTGCCACCACAACCATCTAAAGTGATAAAACTATATTTAAACAAAGACGCATGTAAAGATTAAAAGGAAGGTTTATTTATATTTTACCAAAACAAATCACAAATCCATTTAGAACTATAAAAGCTATAAAAATTTCTTATAAGGTATTATTTGGAAAATTTCCATAAACTTCCTAGATGTTTTGTCACTCCAATTAGACATAGTACTCATGTTTAAAAAAGAGAAACAATGCCATATAAACCACTTTTTATCTTACAAAACTCGCTGTTTGGTATAAGATATGCCATATCCTTGCAATGATTTCATGAAAACAAAATATTCAACTAAAAATAGAAATACTTAGGCATTTTCTATGAAAATAATGACAAACCCTATAAAATGTTATGCCATCGAATTTGCCATCGTACTGATGGTGTGTGCAAACGAATTTGCCATCGGTCTGATGGTGCATGCAAACAATTGGAACCCTTACACAAAGTGAATCTAAAATGCGTACATAGCTAAACACTATAAAATCTTTAGCACCTTCTGTTAGATTATACAAAATGAAGAAAGAAGACAGAAGCACGAAAACTGCACTGTTCAAATACGACAGGCAGAGGTTTATTTATAATGAGAAGGTGGTTACAGTTTAGTTACACAGTTTCAACTGTATAACCGCCGAATAGGCTATATAAACATCATATTTTAACACCCCCTCTTAATGACTAACCTAGAAACTATACCAAGTTTATCCCGAAACTTGACAAACAAGAAAGCACCAAGAGGTTTAGTCATTACATCAGCAGACTGCTCCTGAGAAGGACAAAAATGAAGAGAGATTTCACCTGAGTCAACTAATTGACGAATATAGTGATGATGAATCTCAATATGTTTAGTGCGGGCATGATAGATAGGATTTTTGACCATCTTCAACACACCTTGATTATCACAAAAAAGTGAAAGAGGTGTAGCAGTGACCTGTGAAAACTGAAAATCAACCAAAATCTGACGAAGCCATACCGCTTCACAACCAGCACTAACAGCAGCCTTGTATTCTGCTTCTGTGGAAGAGATAGCCACAGTGGGCTGAAGCTTACTCTGCCAAGAAATAACTCCTGAACCAAGAGAGAAGATATATCCAGTGGTAGATCTCCGAGTATCCACTGAACCTCCCCAATCAGAGTCTGTGTAGCCAATCAACGTGAAATCTGCAACTCTCTGATACAAGATGCCAAAGTCAAGAGTTCCTTTGACATACCTTAACACACGTTTTGCTGCTCCCCAGTGAATGAGTTTCGGTTTAGACAAAAACCGAGAAAGATAACTCACAGCAAAACACAAATCCGGTCGTGTAGTGGTGAGATAAATCAAACTACCTACCAACTGTCTGTACAATGTTTCATCGACCGGTGGTGAATCATCATGAGCTGAAAGTTTCAGCCCGACCTCCATAGGTGTAGATGATGAATTACAATCATACATCTTAAATTTTTGCAAAAGATTCGTGGCATATTTAACCTGAGAAATGAAAATCAAGTGATCTTCTTGCCAGAATTCTACACCAAGACAATAATGAAGGAGGCCTAAATCAGTCATGTCAAAAGCAGTGCACAAATCTGATTTTACCTTATGAATCGCAGCATCTCCACTGCCTGTGATGGCAAGGTCATCAACATAAACAATAAGAATCACAATGTCATCATGTGTGCTTTTGACATAGAGATTCGGATCAGAATGACTTCGTTTGAAGCCCGAATCTCTGAGATGTGTATCGATCTTAATATACCAGGCTCGAGGAGCCTGCTTAAGCCCATACAAGGACTTAATCAACCTGCATACCAGATGCTCACGACCACATACCTGAAAACCCTCAGGTTGAGTCATATACACTTCTTCCTCCAAATCGCCATTCAAGAATGCACTTTTCACATCCATCTGATATATTTTCCAACCAAATTGAGCGGCAAAAGCAAGAAGTAACCGAAAAGTGACCATCTTTGCAGTAGGAGCAAAAGTCTCCTCATAATCTATCCCCTCCTGTTGCGAAAAACCTTTTGCAACAAGCCGAGCTTTGTACTTATCCAAAGTACCATCTGCTTTACACTTGATTTTGTACACCCATTTACAACCAATAGGATGTTTGCCTGGAGGTAATGGCACCAACTTCCAGGTATCATTCTTAATCAAGGCATCATACTCGATTTGCATGGCAGTTTCCCATTCTGGTATGCCTTGTGCATCAGAGTATTTTTGTGGCTCGCGAATATGGAGAAGATCAGAAGCAAGAGCAAATTGAGCTTGCTCAGAGTAATCAATCCTCTTGCCAGGTCTGCGAGACCGGCCATCTAAGAGTGGAGACAAATCGTCTCGTGTCAGATCCTGAATAGTGGAATAATACCACTTGGGCCGTCGCTGAACTGAGGATTCGGAAGCTAGTGGAACTTCCGGAGGTGAAACCAATGCAAGTTGATTTCCAGGAGATGGAGAAGACTCAGTAGGAGAGAGCATAGACTGTACTGGAGTCTGTGGAGGAGTATGAGAATGACCAGACTCATCATCAGGCAAGGAAAGAGAACCAATCTCTGTGACCACCCCTCGCTGATCGCTGCTATGTTGCTGGTCTATTTGCTGATTACAGCCAAAGAAAGACTCTGTTTCTTTTACATCAACATCACGACTAATAATGATTCTATTAGTGGAAGTATCAATCAATCTATATGCTTTAGAATGATCACTATAACCAGCAAAGAAATATCTAGAACTTTTGGAATCTAGTTTACTCCTCTTACGATCAGGAACCAAAGTATAAGCAGCTGAACCAAAAATACGAAAATTTGATACCTCTGGTTTGATTTTGGACCATGCCTCCTCTGGTGTGATCTCCTGCAAGGCTTTGCAAGGACTGCGATTGAGTATATAGACCGCTGTATTAACAGCTTCTCCCCAGTATATGTATGGCACTCCACGACTGTGCATCATACACCGGGCCATCTCCATGATAGTTCTATTCCGCCTCTCAACCACCCCATTCTGTTGGGGAGTATATGGTGCTGTCAACTGACGCTGAATCCCTTCTTTCTCACAAAAAACAGCGAACTGTTTAGAAGTGAATTCACCCCCATTATCGGATCTTAAAGTCTTTATCCGCCGGCTGGTCTGGTTCTCCACCAATGCCTTGAACTTGACAAAAGAAGCAAAGCAATCAGACTTCTTTTTCAAGAGATAGATCCACATCCGCCGAGAGTGATCATCCACCAATAAGAGAAAATATCGTGCACCAAGGACTGTGGGAGTCTTCCACGATGGCTCACATAGATCTGCATGAACAAGATCTAAGAGCCCCTTTGCACGCCAAACACCTTCATGAGGAAAAGGTTTCCGCCTTTGTTTGCCTGCAAAACATCCAACACACATATCCTGCTTTTCCTGGATAGGAGGCAAACCAACAACCATATTTTCTTTATGAAGACGGGCCAAATACGGAAGATTGAGATGCCCATATCTTTCATGCCACAAAACACTGGTATTTTCTACCACAACTAAGGCATGCAAGTTGACCGTGGCAGGATCAACGAGTCTGTACAAACCTCCATGCCCAATTCCCAGGGCAACCACCTTATTATGTTTGACATCAGACACAATACATTGTTTACCAGAAAAGTTTACAGAGATATGAGGATTATCAGTTAATTGACTGATGGATAACAGGTTCTTATTCATGTTAGGCACATATCTAACACTCTTCACAAGTAATTTAGTGTTATTATTTAACATGATACGAACATCCCCAATCCCTTCCACAGCATGTGATCTTCCATCCCCTAAAGTAACTGAATCAGAAGAACATGAATTAGCATGAAAAGTAACATACCAATCTCGTTGACACGTGAAGTGTCGTGATGCACCGGAATCAAAAAACCAGCACCGTGTAGGGCTGTCACCATCCGAGCAAGATGCCATGAGGGCATACTCATCTTCTGACTCGTGTTGCTCAACTGTTGCCACATGTGCTTGCCCCTTTCGCTTCTTCAGGGCACTTAGTCGCTTCTGACAATCCTTCTTTACATGACCAAGTTTGTGACAATAGTAACACCGTACCGGAAATTTAGGAGAGGAAGGTGACGCATCAGCCTGTCGCTTCCACTTTCCTTTGGATTGTGCAGCAAATGCACTCTCAGATTGTCCAGAACTGGACTCTTGAACTTGTGTCTGTCTCCGTTCCTTCTGCAACAGGTAGGAACACACCTTGTCAAACGTAAGAGTTTGACTCTCGCCCATTAAATGAAGAGCCTCCACGAACGAGTCATACGAGAAGGGCAAACTGTTTAAAATGAGAGCCACCATATCATCATCATCAACCGGCTTGTTGATGGAAGCAAGCTGATCTCGGAGATCTTTCATCCGAAGTAGGTGCTCAGACAGCGATCCACCTTGTAATTTTACGGAAAAAAGCATATTTTTGAGGTATAGAACCCGACTCTTCTCCGACGTCTGATATTTGTCCTTCAGACTGACCCACAATTTACTCACCTCAGTGGCATTCCGGACCTCAGGTATCAATTCATCCGATACCGACAATTTTAATAGCAAAAGAGCCTCCCGATGACGTTTGTCATAATCATCGAAATTTGTTGTAGGTCTACTCTCGACACCCGTGATTATTTTCTCAAAACCACGAAATTCTGCCAGTGTCAAGATCTTATGGCTCCACACATTAAAATTCGTGCCCGTTAATTTTTGTGTATCCGGCAAAATCAAATTTGTAATGTTTGACATTTTATTATTCCAAAGCAATGGAAAATAATAAAATAACCAATTTTCCAGCAGATATATTTATTTTAATTCCTCCAGCAAATAGAATAAATACCTTTGTTGCTGGAAATAATATTATTCTGCCCAAACGTCCAAGATTGTTGCTGTTTGCTTTCCTTCCACAAACGTCCACGATTGTTGCAAAATGAATGTCTGTGGATTCGAAATCGTATTTTGTGACCCACGTTTCACAGGATCAATTTTTATTTTTACGATTCTGCCCTCGTTTTTCACGATTTTCGCGCTAAGCTGCCGCGTGTTGCCCTTTCGTCGCTGCCCGCTGCCCTGCCCTCTGCCCCGCGTGTCGTCGCCCTTCTTGTCCCTGCCTCGCTTTCGTCCGCGTCTTTCTTTTTCCTTCCCGCGTGCTGCGATTCGTCCCGCGCCCTCGTCCCCGATTTTGCCGCGTCGCATTCTGTCCTTCTGCCGTTTCCTGTCCCACCGCGTTTTTTGCTGGTGCGTGCGCCGCACGCGTTTCCTTCGCGCGCTTTGAGCTGCGTCGACCTCTCCTCTCGTCGACCTCTCACCGATGCCCACGGCTCTGATACCAATGTTAGATTATACAAAATGAAGAAAGAAGACAGAAGCACGAAACTGCACTGTTCAAATACGACAGGCAGAGGTTTATTTATAATGAGAAGGTGGTTACAGTTTAGTTACACAGTTTCAACTGTATAACCGCCGAATAGGCTATATAAACATCATATTTTAAAGTGTACAGAGGAAGTTCAAAGTTTTGTAGTTTCTCTAAATTAATATCACAATAAATATCCGCAAAATACAGCTTTTAATGCAGAGAACTTACTGAGTAAGAGGATTATTTTTTATAGGTCTTTTTGCTCGATGTTATCCTTCTCGTTTCAGTTTTGTTCTTATGTGCCTCATCAGAACCTGCAGAGTGGGGCATCCTACATGTCAGAAATAAATAAGCAATAAAACCATGAAAAACCGACAGACCCATAAAAGGCTGCATAGTGGTGCATACACATACAGAAGCAAAGAGAGTTGTGAGGATGGAAAGTGAACATAGCAGCCTCAAGATGACATGGATATCTGGATGAGGCATCTGAACTGTTTCTCCAAATCTAACCACTCAAAGCCAATTCATTGAATTCGTCTACCTTTGGCTCAGGGATACCCAGTGCCGTGCACCATATTGTCTCCTGACTGATATGAACTTTGTGTAAGAGGAATGGGATTGGTGATACTCAATTTATTGTGTGGTTTGTGTTTGGTAGACTGTCCCATAAAGATTAACGAGTGCAAAAACTATTGATGAATAAAACCCTAGCCGCAGCTTCCCAAAAAAACATCTATCCGGGGCAAACAACAGTGTATATGCCATCCACCTTCACTGTAGCTGGCCCCAAACCAAATCTACGGCATGTCTCGGCTAGATGGTAGTCCCACATCAGGAAAAATTCCCGGTCGTTGATTGCCCTTGTAGTAGGAGGGGCTCGCTGTATAGAAACGTCTATCGGTGTAACAAGTCTGACCTAACCAAAAGTGTAAGTGATGGTGTTTCTATGCCAAGTATGCAAACATGTTATTAGAGTAGTTTCAAGTTGTAACTATTCAGATTGCATTTCTTTGTGTAATATCTCCTGGTATTACTAAAAATATGGTTATAAATCCAGAATAATAAGGTTAAATTGCTACGCCACCTAATATGACAAGCTCTTATGACATAATTGAGCATTGAAGTATGAAATTTTCTTTACTCTAGAATCTCAAATGGCTTTATTAAATCATTTTTGAAAATTTTAAATAGATCTTTTGCATTATGACTACATAAAATATGTTTTGTTGTAATCTGTTATACCCCTTTTGGGGACAAAACTGAAAATTAAGGAAATTAGCTCAAACCCCAAAATTAGCAAGTCTGATTTTAAAATCAACAAACTGAAATTAAATCTGAAATCAGCAATCTACAAGGGCAACGAACTGTTTATGAAATTCAAATCCACTTTTCACCAAGCAAATCAATGAATAATGCCACAAAACAATTATTCTAGCCACGACAATATTTATTGATCATAAACACATCAAAAGATTGAAAGAATATCTGATTTCACGGCTGGAATTAATTATTAAAATCAGCAGCAGACTAGCCAAAACCAAGGGCTAGGAAAAATAGTAAACCCTTGCCAAAAATCACCAAAATGGAGATTCCGGCTTAATAAAATATGCCAAATCAGAAAATGAAGTGAGATCTCAATTTTATGCCCTCTAAGGGCATGGTCCCATGGAGGGGCTTGGGCTCCTATTTTCTTGCAGTGGAAGGTCCCATGCTTATTTTTAAAGCCAGCTACGGGAAATAATAGAATCTAGGCCTAAAAAATAGGAGCTCCACTTTTTAGCCCCCTAAACTTAAGAGGTGGCTGGAGAGGGGGGGTTGGGAGTTTCCCCCTACAATTTAGGGTTGATAGAATCTAATATGCATTCCCACCATTATTTTTTGGTGATTTTAGAGGAAATATGATTTTATTTACCTACAAATAACCATAAAAATCCAATGGGATCCTATAATATCTCAGCGGGTATTGTTGAGGAAACTAATAAAAATCATGGGACCTTAAAACTGCTAAAATGCTCCTAAATTTTCTCAGCAGCACCTTTGAGATATTTATGGAGCCCCCTCCATGGGACCATGCTCTGAGGCACTTGAACCCTACACCAAGGTAGGTCGCTCCACCTAGGGAAGGCTGCCCAATGCCAATAAAAATCTGAATATTAAGTATTCTCCTCAAATCTACAATAATCTTCACTCTCAATCAATGTTGAAGGGTTTTGTCCTCCAACAAAACCACTAGAAGGGTTTTCATCCTTCTAGGAAGCCACACAAGAGGGTTTTCGTCCTCAAGTGGAAGAACATGGAGCAACAAGCTCACAATGCCCAAAATAGAAAATGCGCCAATCTAGATGCCCAAATGAGCTCCTCTAATCTTCTTTTATACCTTTCTTTGGCGCCAAAGCCCATAAAGGTAAGGCCAACCCCTAATAAGTCATTATAATCTTTTATTAAGCCTCATTAAAGGCACTAAACCCAACTGAGCCACTAAGAATGGGTAATACAAAATTAAATCATGAATATGGATGATGGAAACTGAAATATAATCCATGATCTTCCATTGTTCAACCGTTGCTTGCCAAGGAATCCTTTATTTCAGATCAATTTGAATTAGGGGACATTACATACTCTTATTGTAAATGTGAATGTTGATCAAGCTTTTCTCCATCTCTGTATCCTTTGTTTTTGACACTTTTCCACCTTGCCATGCGAAGACCGCTGGCTTTTGCCAAAGTTTACTAACCTAAAATCATAGGATAATGGAAAATAAAACAATTATATCTAGCTTTTGAAATTCTAGACTTATATTTTCTCATACTGGATGATTGACATATGAGACTATAAGCATGGCATACACACACCCTGCTGGGACATGGACTGGATTGTTTTGCTATCCAGATCTGTAGTTTTATCCTCCATTGGCAAATTTTTATCCCAAAAAGGACTTGTTATCAAGCCACACTTCCATGCATGAGAATCTATGTTATGATTACAAAATGAGGCAGGAGTTGAAGATGAACTTATAACAATGTATGACTGACATTCCTGGTTCTATTGTGGCGCCATATATCCCCTCTTCTCTGCATCTCAATGGCCTTTGCAATAGGAAAATTCATGCTAGGGCATATGATATTGATCCCTACTCATTTATATTTTCTTTTTATGTCTTTTTTGTCTTTTTGGTTTTGTGCATTCACAACATAGATCCCAATTGTCTAGAAACACATGCCATTGAGAGGGCAATATCACGCAGTCAATTTTTTTCTGTATTCGGAATTGGAACTTAAGAGTATTTCTTGCATTATGTTACCTTTGAAATCTAGCTCCATGTAGATTGTGTCACTAAGTTATTATTAGTGCTTTAGGACGTGCTAAACTTTGTCTATTATTTTTGGTCTTCTTAGTATCCTTTTTGTTTAGTACTCTTATGGCAGGTCAATAATCTCACCTAAATAACCAATGTAGGTAATGCTTTATCTTTTCCTGTCACAATATTGTCACCACTTCTAAAAACTATTTCGTATTTTCTTGAAAAAGCATAATCGTGATTGAAATAATTTTAAGGATTTCTTCTCCGTAGTGGACATGCTAGTTTGATATTTTATTTTCCTGAGCTTGAATCCAGGAAGTAACTTTGCAAGGGGATTCTCTACAGGTTTTCAGCCAATGGATCTTCTTGCTAACCTCTCTTTCCAAGAGTTGCCATTCTATATGGACAAATTCTTCAGCTATGATTAGGTTGGCAGGCAGTTCAGTTTTCAAATACAACTCTGGTGGATTGGATGTGCTGAACTAGAGGGATGCTTACACCTTCATTTCTATTCCATTGATCTTACCTTACCATGCTATTGCGCCGAACTAGAGGGTGTTTAAACCTTCATTTCTATTCCATTGAACTTACCTTGCCATGCTATCAATGTTGAGGATACTTATGTAAATAATTCAAGCACAAATATTCTTAAGCACTTGGGGTGTTCTCTTAGAAAACATACTTAAAATCCCCACAGACCCAAATGTTCTCAATAGGAAGTGTTGGGTCACTCAAATAGAAAAATGATCATATTATTTAAGAAGGCCAACTCAACAGGGTAGAACACAGATTTTAGTTGGGAGTTGGATCGAACACCAGCAAGCGCTGATTAAGTCCCTTGTTGCCGAAATGTTATGATAAATAGATGAAGCCCCTTGTTGCCTGAAATGTTAGGATACATAGATGATGCCTTCTAACTGTCACAACTTCAATTCTCACAGTTAGCTATGCAATGTGAAGAGAATCAACAATAGACCTTCAAACTCTTACCTTTAAAATTGATAATGTGAACCATTCATCTTGTACAAAGGTGTATCAAGACTTATTTGCCTTAATCAGTCCATTTGACCATGGAAATTGAATTTAGAGAACCATTGTTTCTTTCTAACACAAGATCTTTGTTTTTATTCTTAGACCCTGCCCTGTCCAGCTAGTAGGTCTGTTAATGGACATAATCAAGTATAAATTTCTTTGCAGAAACAGTTTGGAAAATCTATAAGCATTTTCAAATACCCTTTTCGAGTTATTACTGTCTACAAAGTTTCATTTGCCAAATCCTTATAACATCTGCCCAATTCACATTTGTAGGTGTTCAATTAAGTCTGTCGGTTCAGTCTTATCCCAGAATTTCTGTCAGAGAGATCTCTTGTAAGCAAATATTGATGACCCTAAAACTTTTTCAAACCTAAAGAACATTATCCATAGATGGTTTCTTGAAAATTTTGGCTTTGGAGACTCTTTAGAAATGAAGATATGAAAGTTTTAGTTGAAACCCTAGGACAGGGTTTTAAAGAACCCGATAGGAAGAAAACCTACACATTTAGTTTTCTAGGCCTTTCCAACACCCAAAACATGTTTGATGAGCTCTGTACAGTCCTTATGCAGCTTCCTCCTTTGATGGATTATGCTTGAGAGAGCTCCTTCACACTTGCACAACAAGCTTTATCAAGAGATACATCACAGTTAACTGAAACTAAGACAAATCTCAGCAAAATTTGTAAAGTGACATTGATTTTCTCCACACACAGTCCTTTTTAAGATCGTAACAAACTTCATACATGATAATTAAGCTCAGAAAAAGCATGAAAAACCCAGCAATTCTTGTTATTTTCTTCTTGCCAACCTGATGAGGCAGTATTACATAGCATTTTCTTACTGTACCAGCGAATATTCTTTATTTCATGGCAAATTATCCTCCACTCCTTCACTGTTCCACCTCTTCTTCGTCTTATTCTCCTATTCTTTAATTAGAAAGGACAACCACCACTTTCTAAAGATCTTCCATGTTGCTATTCAAGGTAGATTGTTGAGATTTTCCCTCAACTCCATACCAAGAATGTAGGAGATGACTGTTTCTCCTCATTTATACAAAGACAACAAACTATATTGATTCTCTAGATTACTTATAGGCTAAAACTACGTAGTATATATCCTCTAGAACCTATGACACCTCATTACCTTTTACACTTGCATAAGGCTTATACATATGAAATTACATGATATCACTCAAATTCAAATTTGGAGGTTTTGGAGGGAAAACCTCCCATAGACCCAAATCAACTAAACAACACTCTCCTAATGCTTGTTATTCTTGATGGAGTCTTTCAACCTCTGCAAATATGAATATAGCTTCCCAAGTGAATAACAGTGATGCTCCTGCATCAATAGATGAACTAGGGCCACCACAAACAGCCATATCATGGAAGCCTGCGAAATGGAGATGTGAGAACAAGTAATAGGCTTTCTTTTAAGGACAATTGACAAAGTAAGGCAGCCAGTTCAGTTGGAGCAGGTCAGCTCAGGACATTTAAGCCCCATGCTCCTCTACATGAGCATATAGAGAAAATGGGAGGATTGGTTAACAAGAGGGAGCAGATGGGCTTTTATGGTACTGCCAAACAAGTCCAAGTGCTTTCAAGGAGGTTGCAATGGCATCCAATGTAGCAGTAATGATCCACCAAGGCTTCTGATTTGGCAGAAGTTATATGTCAAGGAGATAAAAATATAATTTTTAAAGATTACACATAAAATTCAAAGGATGATAGAAATGTATGTCAAATTAATAATCACTGTAAGCACACATGAAATTGCAGGTGTGTTGCTTCGACATTACTTCTGAAGGCCAATCCCTATCAAATCATTTTTGCTCTCAACATGTATGCAATCATTGCAATGATAGGGCTCTACATTCCAAGGTGGCAAATCTCGAATTGGGTCTTCACAATCCATCTTTTGATAGAGTTTTTCTTTCTCCTTTTTGGAACATGGTTAAAATGGATCGTGAACAAATTTTAGCAGCGGAGGAGGTGAAGAGAAAATATGAGGAAGGGAATTCTTTAAGCTGACCCCCTCCCTACTACACATTCTGAGACTTTCACATGGATAAATCTGCATGAATGATGGAAAAATATGAAAACTGGTTAAAAGATTACTGTAAGAGCTGGCGAAGGAAGAAGGGATGTGCAACAGAAAGTGCACGAGATAGGCATTAGATAAGGTTAAGTTACCTTGAAACAGGTACAAGGATCACAGATTTTTTTGGAACCTTGTGTTCAGTTTGTCTTGGAAATGTCTCTACATAAAATATATGAAGAAAATTACCCATAATATCAATGTTATGTGCATAATCAACTTTAAAATAAACAAAAATTAACAGACATCTCGATATCAATATATAAGTTACCTCGAAATGGGTACGGGAATCACCAATTTTTTTGGAACCTTGGGTGTGGTTCATCTTCTAAATGTCTGTACATAAAGTATATAAAGAAAATAATCATAATTGCAATGTTATGTGCATAATCAACTTTAAAATAAACACGAATTAACAAATGTCTAGATATGTTTGGGTTCTGTCGGGATGGAGGGGGTGGTGGGTGAGTTAGTAATAGCTTGGGTTAGTTTTGGTTAATTTCTTTTCTGTTTTGGTTTTCTAAAAAAATCTTAAAAAAAAAAACAGTTTTAGCAATTTATGCTGTGGGTGTTGTCAAACTAGCAGACCCTTCCCAAAAATGTCCTAGAAATGCTGACTCTGTTTCTAATTGGCAGTTCTGAAGAACCTGGTATGTTTCCACTTTCCAGGGGGTAGCAGAATCAAAATCAAACTATTTCGGGTGGGGTGGATTGGACAGGGTGGGAGGATGTTTGAAGAATCTGGTAGCATAGAGATAAGGCAAGCATGGAGATGAAGGGGTAATGGATCAAGCGTAGGAAAAGATGGCAGGACAGGAGTAGTTAAGAAGGAAATGCAACACAAATAAAAATTCTCTGCAATCATATGGACAAGGGACTAGTGCTGGCAACCAAGAAGCTTGGGAAACTCATGGAGGAAGTAGCAGATGCACATCAAACTAGGGATAATGAAACCACAGTGTACCCAGTGTGAACCCGCAGTGTACCCAACCCAAAAATGAATTTTGTAAAGATTTAAATTTAATGTCCAAAAAAGTCAAATATTGATGTTGAATATTATTAACTTTTCAAAATATTGCTAAAGCAGTTACAAATAGTATAAGCCGAACAGGACAAAGATGGATAATTACCAATCATAAAGTACCAAAATATCTCTCAAAGAGAGTAGCTAAATATGAAAGTTTACTACCAATAAAAGCTCCCAAAGGAGCAGCACTATGGAAAAGTATCACCAAGCCAAAATACAGAATTATCAAAACATATTCAACACTTATGAAGGCCAACTCAGCCATGCATTCATATTATCATTTTAGTTAGACGCATTGGCAACATCCTCATTAGTTTCCTTCAGAATGAGGAATCCATCATCTTCATCCATACCCTTGCCAGGCTATGAGGACTAATTCTACTTTGGAACCTGGTTCTGTTTCATCCCTATAGGTCTTGTAGAATTCTGCAGGAAAATCATCATGGCCTATGTCTTGTAGAATTCTGCTGGAAAACCATCATGACCTGGCACTTTCTCATAATGAAGGGAATCCAAAACACTTAAGACCTCATCAAGGGAAATATCAGAGTCCAAACTACAGGCGTGCTCCTGGGAGAGTTTCTTAGATATGATCCTGTAGTAGAGCATAGTATTTCTTTCAATCTCAAGAGAGATACCATTAGTGTTGAACAATGCTTGATAGAAGGAGAAGGCCTTCTTAAATTCCTTTGGATCAGAAGAGATACAACCCCCAATGTCAATAGCTTCAATCTTCTTCCTAACATGCTTGGACTTAAAGATTCTAAAAAATATCTAGGCCCTTTGTCCCTAAACTTTAGCCAGGTCAGTCTTGACCTGATTCTGGCCCCTTGAGCAACATAATTCTGGCCACTTTATGCTGAACTCTTACTTATTTTAGTTCATCAAGATAGGGAGGGTCAGAGGGAAAGCTTTGAACTTTTTTTCTAGTTGTATGAGCTCTTCTTGAATATGAATAATTTTCTTCCTTCTAATTTTAGCCTTGGCTTTACCACAGGCCCTCATAAACTTTTGGCTCAGTTCCATTGATTTGCTCCAGTTCCCTATGGGGAGTCAGACCTAAACATTCTTTTAGCAATCTGCCATGAAGATTTCAATCTATCTAGGCAGTCCTTATCCTTAAGGTGGGACACATTCAACTTGTAGAGCCCTTTACATTCTTCTTGACTTTTGACCAAGCAAGTGGCAGATTGGAGGTAGATCTCAACAAGTGATGATCAGAGCGAGTGCAAGATAACACTTTAACCGCTTTGCTAGAGTCCATGTGAGGAACAATGGAGCAGTCTTTGTTCAAGTGAACTTATGAAGTCATGAGCATACTCTCTTATTCCCGTTTTGGTTGTTGCGCCAAGTGAACCAAATACCTTTGCTACAATTTTCACCTTTATAAAGAGGATCAACTACCCTCAGTAACCTTTTCAATTTGGACTAGAAGAAGTATTCATTTCCTTTCCAACCTAGGTTTAACCCTCCCAATTTATCCTATTTATTTTCTACCATATTGAAGTCATCTCCAACCACCCAGGGGTCTTTTTTTTTTTAAGTTAGAGGCCATCCAGTTCCACAAATCACTTCTCTCCTTTTAGCAATTAGGGGCATATGCAGACCAAGCACCTAAAAGCTGACCATTATGATTGAGAATAACCCAAGCAATCCAATTAGAGGGTGAAATACTAGAGTCAACAATTGAATCAACCCATTTTTGCCAATTAGCACAACAGCACCACCTTTCCTCTTTTCATTCTCAGAAACAACTAAACATTGCCAGGTCAAATGAATTTGAGGGAGAGATCAAGAGGGATGCCTACAGACTTGACTTCTTTTAACAACATAAGATCAATGGACTCTGTTGAGTTTTAAAGGCTCTAACTATGGGTTTTTATCCGGAGTCTCTATATCCCTCACATCCCAACTTACAATATTCATTAAGCTCAAGGATGAGGGGCTCATTGTGAGCTAGTTGAGGGGGTCTTGCACCCTTTTATTTTGGTACAGCCTATCAAAACAAGGTGGGTCCTTGCTCCCTTTTTCATTGATACCACCTTACTTGAAGCATAGAATCTATCGCCTGCCACTCATAGATCCCTTTTTCATTGCCGCTGTCAAGCTGGAATCTAGAATCCTCACTGGCCATGAGCCTTTTCACCCCAAATTTGCTTTTGGGAGCTTGAGTATTGGGCTTCTTAACTGGTAAACCTTGGGGCAAGGGAGTTTTCCAGTCTCTGTCGGAGGCATTGTGTTTGTTAATTCATTTAGTGGGCTTGTCAAACCAACTTCTACAACTGAAATCTGAGCACCACCGAGGGATTCCTTAGTCCCTAAGGGCATAGAATCAAGATTTAGTGAAGTACTAGAAGAAATACCTAAGGGGTAATCCAATTGTTTTGCAAGTCAGCTTTTCTCTTAGTCCCAACATTTTTTTGCCAACACAATCTCAAATTCATCAGAAAGTCTATATTTCGGGGGAGGCAACTTCAAAGGTTGTTTGCCACAATTGTCCACTTTTATGGGAGAAGGGGAGGACAAGGGGAAACACAAGGAGGGGGTTTGAGCCTACTTTCCTTGCCAATTTAGCAACATCAGTAGAAAAGGAGGGATTATCAAACCATTGAGTACTCTTTTCAGCTTCACTACCTAGAACATGTTGCCAATCGCCACCGTAGAAAGCGGGGAACCATTCTCAACATCCACCATTGGGGGATCAACCAAGGTAGGCAAAGGGACATCGAGGACTCCAGCCTCTTCACTGTTAGGAGAACCCAAATTTCCTCCCTCTGTAATTACTTCACCATTAGAATGAGTTTTCTTAAACCCTATAACAATTTCAGAGCTAGGGTTACCACTATGCTGTTGGGTTCTTGCTTATTGTCCACACTTGGTTGCAAATTCACTCCTTTCCCAGCCATAACATTCAAGATTGGGCAAGTTTTATTTATGACCATCTTGCTTGCAATGAAAGCAAGCATTTACGTGTCCAAGCCCTTCTAGCGGGAAAGCAAAAGTCTTATTTTTAATTCAAAGACCAAAGTGTCGGGGAATTTCTCTGCACACTTCATAGAGATGAGAATTAGGGATTCATGTGGGCCAAATTAACCTAGTGTTCTCAACCGTCAAAACATATCCAATGAGTTTTAGGGCTTGGGGGATGAAGTAAAAGATCTGAAGCAGGACATTCTTCAGTTCTATCCATCTAGGAGTCGTTTGACCACTATTTCATTCCATCCCATGTCAGAATTCCATGGGTTGAGCAAAAACCGATCTCCCTAGGTTCCATAGTGGTCTGACCAAAGGTCTCCTTTACATTTTCGAGTTCTTGAGAAGAATTAGGAAAACCCCTTTGTGAATCTTTTGACAAAAATTGACACAAATACCTAGTTGTTTACCCGATAGAGCATTCAGCCAGCCATAAAAATTATGTGAAGGAAAATCATTCGCAGTCATACAGATAAAGAAGATTCCAACATTTTTAGCTTACATTCTTCCTTATCAAAAACTTCTAACAGTGCATCATTATGGTAGAGCTTTAATGCATTGCTGAGGGGCAAGTCCATACTAGCCGGTCCTCCTCCATCACTGCCTTGCCCTTGTCCTTTGAGTCCATTGCAACCCACAGCAATTCTGCTCTGGTGTATGGAAACTCTCCTCTTCTCTCCATAGGACATTTTTGAAAGAGCTTTTAGGGATTTCCTTGTTGTCATTCAGTGAAGAACGATCTTTAGGATTAGTTTTTTTATTGCTTTCATCCAGCTCCTTCCCATGCAATGTCTCTTCGTCCCAATAATTGCTGCTTTCATTTCAAGGCCATTCTACCCTTTGTGGCTGAGGCAACTTGAGTCTCCGTAAGCTTTAGAAAACCACTTATCTCTCTTATGATCAACTCCTCTTCCCTCACAAGATGGCTTGACACCTAGGGCACAAGTAACAAGGGAGGCAACACAAGACACAACTAAACCAACACAAATTCGAACCATACAAACTCATACAAAATGAAAACAAACTACTACAAAACAAGGAGACGAATAAAGCAAAGAGAAACCAAGAGATACAAAGCAAATCCTAAGGATGTGACCGGGAAGCTTGAAGATGCTCTCATGGAGAAAGACTCTTCATCTTGTGCATTATTTCTGGATAAGAAGTTTGAGTCACATCTTGGACTCATCATCAAGGGTAAAGCACCAGCTGATGCTTCACCCCGATGATGAGTCTAGTATGTGACTCAAACACCTTATCGCATACAGTCTTATCCGAAATAATGCACAATATGTCTTGCTGCAAAACAAACCTCAAATCTTTGACTCTTCATCTTCCCATCACAAACTTAGCTCCAAACTCCCTATGTCTTTTCAAATAAATCCACATTTTAAAAACATTTAAAAAAATCGTAAACCCTAAAAGACACTCTCAAACTCTTTTTAAACAATAGCACATTTACCTCACATTGCATACTTACCTCTCATTGCACATTTGCTCTCTCACCTTGGATGCTTCCATTGGCCAACTTTCATTGCTAGACTTGGAACTAGGGTACTTTGCACATCTTGCATAGTGGATATAGTGGGAGCGGAAATGCTATCACTTGTGGTTCTAATGAACCACATGATGGTGTTGATGCTCTTGATGAAGACATTGAGAGAAATATGATTATGAATATGTTGATTTATCTTGATTTTTTGTATGAATTGTAACATTTGCACAATATAATTGTTCTAAGTTCGACTAATGAATATCATGACATTTGGCATTGAATTATTAATATGTTTTGTGGTTATTTAATTTTTTTGTTTACTCTATGCATATTATATAGCTAATCTAACTTTTTTGATATTTTATATTTTTGTATACGGCAGTACCTAGGCACCAAAAACATTGTCCTAATGGCATAGTGGACCTCCTACCCTTCGTACCCATATCAGCTACCTAAATCACAATTGTTCTTTTGATCACCGATTTCTTCCTTTGTCCTTGTGCCCCCTATTAAAACATGCCGGAGATGTCCTTCCATATTTTGAAAAATCATAAGATTTGGAGTTGTTGCATTGCCGCATTGCATGCTTCAACGGTTTCGTAACCTTCGCCCTGCGTAAAGCAAATGTTCAACAACCTGCCTTGTATTTTCTCCTCGTGGAGGCCTGCCGATGTCAAATGTAATGAAATTACTTAGATAGATCTGAATATCAGCAGCAATAGAACACCAAAAAATAGAGAAATGATCACAATATGCAAGTAGAATGACTTAGCCACTTCAAGGGGGCAACCTCCAAACCATACAATAAGACTCAAGTGCTCAATATGATGATCATATTCTACCGTATAACTCCTACATATACCATACTATACTACCTAGAGCCCTAAGGCTGACCCGCTATACATATGAAAGCATAAATAAATATGATATGATATGATAAGAGATTATGTTAGCCACAAGTCGGCTATCCATATCCCGATATATGACCTATGGTTAAGGGCATAGCATGCCCCTCCCCTTCAAAGCAACATTGTCCCCAATGTTGACAATTTTGGAGGTTTCTTCACACAAGTGTAGTCCTCAATGTTAATGATCTCTGGCTAGGTTGCCAGAAAGCAGAAGCGGAAATGGAAATGGAAACAAAAACGGATACGAAACGCGGAAACGACAATTTTCAAAAAACCTTGGATACGAAATGTTACCGGAAACGTCCGTACAATATATTATAAAAAAATAAAAATATATATGCATAATACTCATTTTATAATTGTAGACCATAAGAGATAATTGATAAAGCACTCAAAATATTTTGTATTCATTGAAATTTGAACTTCTAAAGAGTCATGACTCATCATTCAACATGGTTACAATTTCAATGATTCACATATACATGATAATAATCTAGATTCTAGATTCTAGAATATATCATCCAGATTTTCCTCATAATCATCTCCATGAACACAACTGGCAGCTCCACTCCCACTAGCTCCACTTTCCATCCCTTGTGCAGTGGATCCCGATTCTTCTTCATCAATACCAAGCAGTGAAAGTTGGTTAAGAGTAGCGCATGAGAAGCATCAAAGTCACTACTCTCGTGGATCAATATCCCAAAGTTTGTTGGGACCTCTAATATAGCCTTGAGTCTTGTGTGAGAGGATTCGCAAATTAGAGTGTACATACACTAAATCCTCACCTTCTTGGATCCTAACTTGTTCCGATTGGTGAGTGAATGAAGCTATATGTACTCCAATTCCATTTTTTGAAGAATTGCTAGCCACATTACAAAAATGAAGTTAGAAATTTTCAATTAATAATAAAATTAATTTACTAAGAAGTAAGAACATACATTTTTAATTTTTAATTAATAAACAAACTTTTGATTTCATTTAAAATTTTAATATTTTATACCTGTGAGAGGACTTTAATGGCAATAGTTCGTAGGTGCTGTGATCATGGCCATGTACATACCACCACATGAATGGCTTTAGGTTGTACTTGTCACTTAATGCATTTGCTTCACTCAATGTACTATTAGATGAAGAGACAAAGCATGCCATTTCATAGCGGACCGCAGTAGCTTCAGATGGATAAGGAAAAAGCCTCTAGAATGCTGCCTTAGTTCCAGTTGCAATTTCATGGTCATTGTATGGTGCTTGCCTACTAGGTAGCCCAAGTATTTCACTGCTATAATATTTGGGATTTAGGGCATAGGCTAGAAGATGCAATGGGCTTGTCATTTTATTCCACCTTCTTATGATCACAGTCTTGACTTCAATGTAGAATTTTTATTCAGGATCTTGCTATTTTTTTGTGTGATGTCTCTAATTTTTTCAAGCATAGAATCAATGCCATCATATATCTCCCCTATGCAAGCATCATCTGTATCTGCATATCTAATCATAGATAAAATAGGCTCAGTAAAACTGAGCAATTATGCAACCTTTTCCCACCAATCATCATCAAGTATCAATGTTTTTATTTTGATGGTTCGTTCTGTGTTTGCTTGTCTCCACACGGACCAAACATCATCAATCACCATGAGCCTCTAGGCTTGTCTTACCTTCACAAGTCATCTCAAGACGAGCGTGTGAGCGGCAAATCTTGTTTCAACAACCTATTAAAATAAATTAAAACAAGTTAATAAAATATAAAATTAAATTTAAAAGAAATTCAAATGATAATTTGATATTTCATAGAAAGTTAGCAAATAAAAATTAGAAACTAGCAAATTTTTTTGTTACCTTCAGCAACTCCAACTTTGAGAACCTCCTAAAGATAGCCTGGGACATGATGATTTGTGACAAACATTTGAATCTCATTTGCCTCTGTATACACTTCCTCTATCCATGGTATTTTGCCAATCTTCTGTAGCATCAAATTCAAGGAGTGTATTGCACAAGGTGTCCAAAAATGTGCTCATATCTCCCTTCAACAATCAGCCCTGCCGCTCTACAATTTTTGGCATTGTCCGTGATGACTTGGACAATGTTTTGAGGGCCCACTGACTCAATAGCCTCAATCAAAATATTAGCAATAAATTGAGCATCTTTCACTTCACCCTCACAATCAACAACCCTTAAGAACATTGCCCCTTTAGGGTACACTGCAACAATGTTGATTAGGGGTCTATTTGAGCATCTTTCCATCCATTTGAAATGATAGATACCCCTGATTCCTTCCATGAATCCCTAATTGGCTGCAAAGAAGTATGTATATGGGCCACTTATTTCGCCAACAATGATGTTCTCACCTTCTCATAACTAGGGCTTTTATACCCTTGTGGTGAATCATTAATTCCTCTCACCATTTGTTGCCAATATGGTGATTTCGCAACACATGAAAGGCAACCCACATGCATAAACACATTGAGCAATCAACTCATCGGCTACTTCCCTCTTCTAATTTGCAAATGCTTGCTCTAATGGGCCTTTGGAGGTTCTCTTTCGTGACAAGCTTTCTTCCTCTATGGGAGTTTCAACTTCAATTTGAATAAAAGGATGGTCTGATGAGGTGGGTGGTTTTGTGAACCCTTATTTTGCAAAGGAGCAGTTTTAAATCTATCTTTTGAAGCCTGCAAATCAGCCTTCTCTTGCTCTTTCATAAATGCCAAAATATGTTTCCTTTCAACCTTGGCACATTTTCTAATCCCCATTCTGATTGCCCCATTAAATTAGTTTTGAGTTGGGTACATGAGGCTTTGAATTCAATATATTGCAATGATTGCATAGCCAAACACGAGAGCCAGCTTTGCGTGAGGTTCTCCAACACTTGCACATGTCTCGAAGAGGAGCTCTAGGATCCACAATTTACACCCCCACCTTGGCCTACTTCACCCCCACCTTGGCTTCCTTCCCCATGCCCTCCCACTGAAAGTGAGGCTGGATGCCATTTATCTCAAATAATCAAACCTACATTGAAAAATATTTAAAATAAAAACATAAACTTAGATAACAATAAATATTAAATATAACTACGATTCATTACACCCTACATATCCCATTTTGCTTTTGATCACAAGTTCACTTTTGTTTAGGCGCAAGGTGAGAGCATACATAGATTTCGGATTTTTTAGTTTTAAAAAATAAGAAAAAGAATTAAATTATTGAACCTTATGTATCCTATTTTGCTTTTGATCACCAAGTTCACTGTATAGGCGCGAGGTGAGAGCATACACAGAGTTCAGATTTTTTTAATTTAAAAATACAAAAAAACTCTTAAAATAGTAACAACAAAAACCCTACGCATCCTATTTTGCTTTTGATCACCAAGTTCACCGTATAGGTGCGAGGTGAGAGCATACACAGAGTTTGGATGATATTTATAATTTAAAAAAACAATAAATAATTTTTATTTAAAAACTGCAAAGGAAATGTTACATTTTTTTAAGCATAGAGTTTAAAAATTACTACATTAAATATACATATTGATATTATGATCAATGATCATGAATGATGTGTGCATTATGCTCACATCATTCGTGATCATTGATCACATTAACATTTTCTTTAAAAAAAAAACTTGAAAAATACCTGGTTTTTCCTCCTTGAAGCTTCCAAATCTGCTTTGAAATTGCTCCTTGATGCTCTTAGCTCTTAGTAGCACCTTCTAAACTCTTCCTTCAAGCTACTCCTTGATGTCTCTTTGCTCTTCACAATGCTAAATGTTAGTTTAGTGAAAAATTGAATGTAGCAAGAGAAAACGAGTGTGATTTAGCATGGACCCAAGATATTATATATCATTTAGGAAGTGTCTTTAGCAAATCTAGGTAGGTAGATTAGGTCTAGGTTCATTAAATGCATTTATTTTTTATTTTTTAAAAAGTTTTTTGGCTTTAAAAATTGAAAAAATGTTGGAAACGTGGCAGATGTTTTTGGAAACGTATGCCACGTTTCCATTTCAAACGCTTCTGGGGAGAAACATTGCCTTGGGTGGCGTTTCCTGGCATCATAGATCTCTAAATGTTGGTACAAGAAATCTTCCTCCTCCCATGTTACTGCTGCATTATTTTGATTCTTCCACTTGATTATATACTCAATAATTACTCTCCACTTCACACTCTATAGTGAAGAATTTCCTCATGTTCCAAATCAATTTGGCCTTCTTTATCCAACACAAGTAACTCTATTTGGGCTGAAACATTTTGTGCAATGACATTCCAAAATCCAGAAATGTGCAGGTATGTGAAAGTAGAAAACTCTCTTTGAGACGAGATAGCTTCAATTCTGTAAAACAATTAATCTTCTTACCATCCGCTTGAACTGCCTTTATATTATTTTTCCGATGGGTGCACTCTTCAAATGGAAATATTGAAGCTTCCCTCTTTATAACCACATTATATAAACTCTTATCCTCTATTTTTTCTTCAACTTTATCCTCTTCCTCTCCTTCATCTTCTTCCTCTTCCTCTTCCTCTTCCTCTTCCTCTTCTTCTTCCTCTTCTTCTTCCTCTTCTTCTTCTCCTTCTCCTTCTCCTTCTCCTTCTTATTCTTCTCCATCTTCTTCTCCATTTTCTTCTTCTCCTTCCTTCTTCTCCTTCTACTCCCACTTCTTCTTTATTCCACCTAGCCAAGAAAACTTGTTCCATTTCCTCCCAAGACCAATCTGAACACTCTTGATTCAATTGAGAGACCCACCTCTTTGTTGGACCATCAAACCAAAATGAAAACCAAAACCATGTCTATGCAGATGAAAAATATTCTTAAATTCAACCCACCATTCTCCAAACATCCACCTCACCCTCTCCATAGAAAATCATCCCCATGATGAAAAAATTAGAGTTTCTAGAATAAACTCCTTTACACAAGATTTAAGTGTCCAATTTATGAATTATTTCAGGCCTTAATTCAGAAAGTACAAAGAATAAACCCCTTCTATTTTTCTAGAGCTTTCCAAAAATGTAAATAACCTTGAATATTTCCAAAAATTGTGGCGTGTGGAGTGAATTTAGGTAAAACCCTAAAAGGGTAATAACTTTCGCAAATTAGATAAAAAAATCCTGAATTTTTTTGAGAATCTTACTTGATATGTGTCACAACGTCTGTACAATTTTGGTTTGAGAAATTTGCAGCTGTTCCCAAAATATGGCCGAAACAAAAAATTAGGGTTTTTGACCTAATTGTACCCGAGATCGCAGCTCCGATACCACTTGTAATGAAATTACTTAGATAGATCTGAATATATGTAGTAATAGAACACCAAAATATAGAGAAATGATCACAATATGCAAGTAGAATGACTTAGCCACTTCGAGGGGCAACCTCCAAACCATACAATAAGACTCAAGTGCTCAATATGATGATCATATCCTACTCTATAACTCCTATATATACCCTACTATACTATCCAGAGCCATAAGGCCGACCCACTAAGCATATGAAAGCATAAATAAATATGATATGACATGATAAGAGATTATGTTAGCCACAAGTCGGCTATCCATATCTTGATATATGACCTAGGGTTAAGGGCATAACATCGAAACTTTATTGTTGTGTTTGGCTGATGGAGATGATTGTTCTCCCGATCCTTGTGGATCATACCTCCTTTCTAGAAGGCTTTTGGTCCCATTAAAATTTTAGTGTGAGAAAAAATCTCCCACCTTCTCCTTCGGGTACCAATTTGCTTTCCTTGGTGTCTTGCCTTTATTTCTGCAACTTGTCAAGATTCTTGTGACCCTCTTGTGTGTCTCTCCGAATTTTCATTGTAGCACTATGTACTCCTCTAACTCTCTTTGTGAGTCCAAGAAAAGTTGTCATTTGAGAGCACAAACCGATATTTTTCTTCTTCATCTTTGTAATGACCCCTTGAGGGTTTAGACCAAAAGCAAAGGAATTTAACCAAACACCAAAATTATTTAAATCTGGGTTTTATCGGCAAAGAGACTGAAAATAAGAAATCGTTGAACTGCACTCTTCACAAACATATGCTAAACACCATCAAATACTTCAAATAAACTTGTCAAAATTTAGATATATTGTAATGTCCCCTTCTCGGACACGATCTTTCCAAAGGATTGTTGGCCTTTTTTCTGGAAACCCGAAGGCTAGTCGGAAGGTAAATTAGGGTTTCCTATTTTTGAGGATGTCTTTGCTCGGAGTTGGTGGATTCAAAGGCGGATTCTTTCTGGGTTTTCCGAAAGCTTCGCAGTGGTATGTTCATTTCGGCATTCTGAGTATTTTCTGGAATTTACTATTTTTAGTAAATTCTATTTTTGGCAGTTTTCAGTTGGGTTCAACTTGGTTGACTTCCTACTTCAGTTTGGTCAGTTGACTGGTCATTATTGGCTTCAGGGCATGATTGAAGAGTTAAGTTGATATATTTAATTAAAGGTCACGTTTTAATATTATATTCGAACGTTGACCCCTTGGCCTAGTCTATTGACTTTATGTTGTTTTGAAAAGTGGGTTTCTTGAGGGTGGCGCCTTCATTAAGATTATTTTATTAATTTCCAAAGTCAAAGCAAGCTTAAGGTGGGCGCATTTATCAAGGTATTGAATTTAATTAAAATATCAATATTAAGCTTGAAAGGAAAAGGACGCCATCTTGGAGAAAGGATTAGGGTTTGGATGTTGAAGTGATTTTTAGGGTTTCGTGAAGTCAACAGGAAGTTATAAAAGGAAGACTTTGAGCATCATTCATTATCTTTTGACTGCAATATTGTTATGCTGCCGGTTTGGCTCTGGGTTTGCTTCGAGGAATGAAGGCCTCCTAGCTCGGGCATCGCTTCTTGTTTGTAAGACAACTAGTGGTGATTTTACTCTAGATTGTGAGTTCAGTGGAATTAGTGCTGTGTAATCTGCATTTGTCTAATTAGGTTCAGATTTTACATATTAGAGTTTTCTGGTTTCGCATTTTTGCTTAAGCAGATTCGATGTTTTATTCATAAATCCAAAAAGACAAAAAAATTCATGGTGGGTATTGTTTCATTCCTTCCTTCTTGGCTAGGCGCCCATGTATGCAAGGCTGTAGAATTTTTGGAAGACAATCTGATTTTTAAAAGCAAAATCGCCCTGTGCTGGGCCGTACCATTCATGGTGTCTTGGAATTCGTGCATTTAATATATGCTGCATTTTGAGACTGTTTTTGGGGTTAGTCTGAGCGCCCTCTTGCTAGTAGTGATTTGTAATCAGTATCATGTTATTTGAATAAGTTTTAAGGAATTTCTGAGCTATTCTAGAAATCTGTATGCTGCTGGTTATATGGAAAAATACAGTACTGTCATAACAGCTCGGAGAAATCTGCATCTTCAATCTGATTCGCATTGTTAGCAAGATCTCACCATTTATATTGTAAGCTGGCAGTAGTACTGGCAGCAACTTAGATTCTTGCTTATCATACTGTAATGCCCTTCTTACTTTCAGCAGTTGATATTGTTTTAATTGACCTCCGCCCTATGGTAGCTACTATCCCATTCTGGGTTAGCAAGCACATTCTGGGTGTTGAGTATTTCCAGCTTTCCGCATTTCTTTTCAAGCATAGTATTCTGTAACACTCCGTCATATGGTCGCCCCTCACTCCATACTGGGTTGGGTAGCACATACTTGGCGTTGAGTTCCCATTCAGCATTTAGGGTAGAAGATTAGTATTCTGTAACACTCCGTCAGATGGTCGCCCCTCACTCCATACTGGATTGGGTAGCACATACTTGGCGTTGAGTTCCCATTCAACATTTAGGGTAGAAGATCCTCTGACCATATGCTCGCCATCATCGGCGCCATTCTTGGTTAGAGTTGCTTTCGTACGTTTTGGTTTACCTTCTAACCTTAACGGGTACTTTGATTGTAATGTTGTAATCTGTTAAAAAAAAAAAAGGAAAACGAAAAATTGGCCCGGAATATTTCATATATCTTTTATGCATCCACAAGAGCAAAAAAATGAAAAATTTGAAGAAACATATCGCTGGAAATTAATTAATGTCCAACCAATAAGCCACTAGAAAATTATATATTATGGGTCCTAGAACCCCCATAAACCGTGAAACTTTAGATTCCAATCTTAGAAATTAGGACAAATCAGATTATCAACTGAAAATGCACATATGAGTTCACCAAACCCTCAAAACCCTACTCAAGGTAGGTCGCTCCACATGAAAGAAGCCAATAACAATCTGAAAATGATAGATATCTCCTTAAATCTGCCTTATACTTCAATATCAAGTCAAGATGAAGGGTTTTCGTCCTTCACTCAACCTCTAGAAGGGTTTTTCGTCCTCCTAGGCAAGCCACACATGAGGGTTTTCATCCTCAAGTGGAAGAACAAGGAGCCACTAGCTCACAATGCTCAAGTATGATAAAATGCGCCAAAGTCTAGATCCAAATGATGCCTTAACTCTCCTTTTATATCCCTCTATTGGTGCCAAAACATAAAAATGTAAGGCCGACGCCCTTAGAGATGTTCTTTTCCGTCATTAGCTTCCATTAATTGATTAAAACTCAACTGACTTGTTATTAGAAAGAAAATACTAAAAAAAATATAAAATATCATAAAAACAATGCACGCGGAAGTCAAGGTAAACCTCCATCTTCTTCACTTCGTTGCCATGGAGAAGGAATGGCAAGAAGACCAAAAATTAGCTCTGAAGGGGGAAAGAGGGACATTACAATCATATATGGGTAGCTCATATGGGTGCAAGTTCTCATGGTTTACTAATGAGTACATCCTCACAAAATGTGGAAGATCAAGCTTGAAAGCATTTCCAATCTGTTCCAAGATGGTGAATGGTCTATACCTCGAAGGTTTGGAATTTCTTGCTTGCCCTTGAAGTCATTCTTTGCTCGATTGTTGGCCATTGTGTCTTAGTGTTGTCATTGATGGCAAAGCGTGCCATGGTGTTGTATGAGTTTCCATGAGGTGTCATTCGATTGTCAAACATGAACGTTGATTGGTAGTGTGTTAGCAAATGAATTTGCATGCATGCAAATGACATGCGCAATCAGATCAAGGGAAAAAGTCCCTCCTCAATGAAGGTGAGGTTGCCTTTATTGAAAACCAAAATTATATTTACATCTATACATTCAAAATTGTATGTGGGGGTGTTTTGGGACATCAAATGGAAATAAGTGTGAATGAGGGAAATGAAGGAAAGAAATGGAAAGGAATGGATGGAAGGAGCATACAACAGTTAGGTAAAAACAGGCCTAATATTGCATATAGAACAAGCAGAACAATGAATAACTAACTCAAATAAAACGGAGTTTGAATCAGCTAAACAAGAATAAATGAAAGGGAACACACATGAGTAAGTAAATATCAGAGCTTAATCACTGTGAACAAGAACAACAAATTAATAATGTTGACAATAAGATCAAAGATAACATTCACATGCAAGATTTAAACATTAACATCTAATGAACATAAGAACATCAAATGCTACAAGAGATAATGAATGAGACACAAAATTCATATTTCATTAACTCTTCAAAATGTCTTCACAAAAGAACACAGTGTCTTTCTTGAAACAAAACTTGCACAAAAGTATTTCCTCTCCTCTCTCAAAGTCACCCTTACAATTGAGCCCTTAACTTCCTTTTATAACCTAAAAGTTGGTTACAAGATAGTTAGGGTTTAAATGAACATTAAATTAGGGCACCTTAAGTGACTTTGACTTTTTCAAGTAACTTTTTAAAAAGTAACTTGAAATTAGAAATCACTTTATAACAATTTGAAAGTCACTTTAGGAAAAGTACATAAATAAAGGGAAATGGGTACATGTGGACCCCATGCAGAAAAACACATGAAAATTAAGCAAAAAAACTAGTGCCTTATCCATTGGGCAGGGTTCGCCTATTCTCAATCGTATGAGAAATGAACACGCACACCCATTAGATAACATAGGAAATTATCCCACCATTCTGTTGGTGAAACAAGGGTCCTGATTCTTCGCCAATTCGAAAGATTTGAGCTTCTGTAATGTCTGGTGCATCTTTTCTTCCTTTGGAAAACAACTTGGAAGAAGACAAGCCTCATAAAGTACTTGCAGTTCAAGAATCTTACCTGGTATGGTATGCAGGTTTGTAACTTTAGATTGGATCCCTTCACAAAGGTGTTTGATCCTGTAACATTAATCCATAGAAGTGGAAAAATTATCAATAGGAGTGTACATTTCATGTATCAATTTCGTGAATTGTTCCACTAGATGTTGTATTAAATTCCTTTGGTTGTGTTCATTGATAAAGGTACAAGGAATTTCTTCGATGAAGGCTTGAATGGAGGAGAGTGCGGTATAAGCTTCATCGCACAAACTGTCAAACTGAATTACTAAGTCTTCCAAAATCATTTTCTGGACTTAACATGATTTAGCCATAGAATTCGTGTCATGCGATGGTCAAACTCAAGGATTCCCTCCGAGGCTAAGAATGTAGATTCCATGTGAGCAAGATCCTGAAGACTTGGAAAGATCTGATCTATAGCTATTAATTCTGCAATGAGGCATTCCTTGAATGGAAACACTGGATCAAGGTAGGCATAGATATTCTCATATATTTTAATCACCTCATCAATTGTTCCCAACCCACCATTTTCTATCTTAGAAGCCCAATACCTTATAGTGTGCCCTAGAATGATCACATCTTTTGATTGATTGAGAATTTCCTGATCTGGGATGGCCACTGCATTTCTGGAACAGGAAAAGAAGATGCCATTGGATTGATCAAATCTTGAACGTAGGAAATCGATTGATTCTTCTCTTCTTTGAGTTGGGAAATTTGAGATTTGTATCTCTCCAACCTTTTGAGCACATTATTCATTGAATCTTTCGCCATGGCAACACCACTTTTAAAAGTAGTCTTTCCAAGAGCTATTTCTAGATACTTCATAATCAGCGATTGCCATGTCTCCATGATCCTTTTCAGTTGTTGGAACTGTAATCTCTGCAAATTTATTTCCGCTATCATCAATAGCTACCCTGGAGAAGACCTTGGGCTTTTTGGGCACAACTTCGTTGGAAAGGGCAGAAAGAGCTTCCAAATCAATGTTGGCCACTTTGACCAATATTTTCCTCTTCTTGATTTCAAAATCATGCGAGACAGTGTTTCATTCATTAGTTCAACATAATAGAGTCGAGAATTGGAAGGGATGTCCTCTTTACTTTCTTCGTGATTAAAATCAGTAGGCAATTGTTATGCGACCTCAATCCTCGGTGGTGACATCATCTGCAACACATTCTTGATTACCATCATGTTCTTGTGGAACATTCCCATCACCTTGATGCTTGGAAGAATTGGATATCTGTACCATTGGGATTTGTTTAGACTCAGGTGTTTGACATTGATGACTTGGATCTTTAGTGATCCTATTGGAACTCTCATTGATGTGGATAAATGAGTTTGGGGTAGAAATACCCGAAACATATTCTCTTCCTTCTCTAGGATGCACATTGTTTACTGACCTTTGAGGCACTGCTTCCTTATTAGAGACAAATTCGGGTAACCACCGACTTTACCTCTGAGATGCGTGTGATGACGTTGGTGGAGAATGCCGTGAAGAGGTTTGCACCACCTTTTTTTGTGTGAGCCCTCCTCTCGTTGGTAATTTCTGTATTTCAGAAATATGTTCTGAAATGGGAGAGGGTTGGCTATTTGGTTCTCGTACCACATCATAGTTCTTCTCAACACGGGTTGATTCATGGTATCTAGAGAAGTTTCATCTCCTTTACTCCAATCAATACTAGGGAGTGGAGTGAAAACAATCTGATCGTAGGTAGGATCCATAAGATCAGTTCCATTATCGGCAAGGGTCAAAGGAGGATCTCTCAATCCATAATTTGCTATTTGAGCCAATGTGAGATGAGAAAATTGTTGTCGTCTTACCTCCTTGTCATCCGCACATCCTACCCAATAGTCTTCTATGCTTGTTCTATGTCTGTATCTTGCTCCTAGGGTTCTTTCCATGGACCCTTTAATATCAAATTGTGCCCTACTTGTGAAAGAATGTATGGTGATGTGGGCAAATTCTTTTTCCATTAGTTCTGCACTGCGGGAACTTGGTCATTTATATTCCCCAATCTGAATTGGGAAATGAATGCCTCCTCTATGTTTATCCACAAGTAGGAAATGGACTTTGAAAAGTTGACGTGAAAGTTCCATCAACGCCAATTTGTCACTGACATATTTAGGGAGTTTGTAAGGAGCTCCCACAAATCCACTAACCCGTATATAGGAGTAAGAAGGAAACTGGATATACCAAGTTCCCCACTGTTCTATTACGGCTTTGGCATCCTCTGAAAACCTTTCTTCTGGATTTCTCCCTAGTGATCTGATTATATAGAAAAGGAAGGCATCATTGACCCTTCGGAAATGGTGAGAACCATTCTTGAACTCAAGTTGTGGGTAAAAGTGAAAAACACTATTTTTACCAGGACCCATTGTACCTCTAGTTGTCAGCCCTGAAAATATCCTCCTCCTTGCTACAACATAGATCAAATATGAGGTCATGTAAAAATGACCCGTCATTTTCACCTCGATCAACTGCTTGTGGAGAGTGTTGTTGATGATACTCACCTAATCAATGAACATCTTCGCATCAAGAATGATACAAATGAATTTGTACATCCAAGGATGGAAATTCTTGGCGGAAGGGAGACCAAAAACCCTGCTAAGGAGAGTGATCATATCTCCTATTTCTTCATGAAACTCCACACGAAACAATTCTTTGGGCATCCTTGAAGTGTGAGTTTTTGTTTGACTAACCAATTTTTATCAACCATTTTTGACCATCTCAAGGGATCTTCATCCCAGAATTGTTGTGCCGATTCTTGCGTTATGTCAACATTTTCTTCGTAAAGTGGCACTTTCAACATCTCCTCCATGTGCTCGGGAGAGTTAAGTAGAAGGGGTTCATTTATGTCATTAAAGACTCCTCGACGCTCAGGGTCGTAGTGTTCGGCACATGCCAGAACAAACTCGGGACATTGTATTGCAACTGGAAATGTTGCCGCTTGAGGTAAGCCACAACGATAGAGCCTTTTTGAGAAAACAGTTTTTCCTTCCTCCTAACCTCTGTCGTAAAATTGGATCATATCCACATGACCCATATTAGTATCTGAAATATTATTGTATGTTGAGATTATGGATGATGTTGGAATTAATCCTTGATATGCATACTTGAGTGCCAATTTGTTAGAGCGTTCTCCCATTATGAATTTTTAAAGCGGAAAGCAAAAGGAAGCATACATTGGGAAGGTGCCGGGTCTAAGTCTTCGGGCCACCGTAATCGTAGGGAAAACATGTCTATTTATATTATTTTCCCTTTTTAAATAAAGCCGAGCAATTTCGGGTTACAACTTCTACAAAGTGGCAATATGAGCTCGAGTTATACAACAAAATATTGAGATTAAGATCAAATTACAAAATGGGCCCAAATGTTATGAATTCGGCTTTGAAAACGGAACTACCCTAAAACTTACTTTGCAAACCGAAACTCGAGCTCGTGCTTTGCTCGGGATCAACTATAAGAGGCCACTTTCCGGCGGTGGGGGGTGTGTTTCCTTTGACTTGCGTGGCCAATGCGTTGGGGTTGTTTTTCTGTTTGGCGTGGCTATGCAAGCTGTCGGATGAGTGCGTGGACGATGTTGATGCATGGGCCTGTTTTGCTTGTGCGTGGAAATGGAGTTCCCTAGCCGCGTGCCTTTGCTGTTTTCTCCCTGCGTGATCTTGTGTTGATAGTGTGAATGGCCTTTTCTATATTTGGCTGTGTGGACAATCTTTTATTTTTATAGCTTGCATGGTGAATCTTTCAGCCTGTGCGTGGTGTATTTTCTTTTGGTCTGTGTGGCCCTTTATTCTCTTGTGGCCGCATATGGCTTTTCCTTTCTCTTCACTCTTGTGTGGGCGGTTTTGCTAAGGTGTGTGGTGTGGATATTTCTGACTGTTAATGTGTTCAATCTAAACACAACAAAACAAAAAAAATACAGTTTTACTAAGAAAAACGACATGCAAAGAAAATAAAGACTCTTAAACTTGAGTCTTCTTGTGTTATTACGAGCTCGAGCCAAATTTAGCAGGTTATGAGCTCGTGCATGTTATATGGATTAGGCTTGATTCTTACAGTTTATGGATCGAGCTTGGCAAATGGCGAAGGATGGCTTCTTGTAAGCTTGTGATTCGAAATGGAGACAACTACTTGGAGCTTTCAAGGTTGCCTGGCTCTAGCCAATGCCCGTGCCAGGTTTCCGTGTGAAAGCTGAGGAGTGCCTGTGGAATGATCTTTTCTTTCTTTTGGCTCTGGATGTCTGCAATATTTTCCTTGCTTCTTCTTCTTCCCAATTTCTCCCGCTTCTGCAACTTCTTGTAACCATCTTCTTCCCAATTTCTCGATGATGGAAGCAAAATTGTAATTGCCCACGACAATTGGAAGCGGAATTATAATTGCCCACGACAATTGCTCACGGTAATTAAATGCCCACGACAATTGGGGAAAATGAGAAAAGTTCTTCCAAATTTGTTGAACAACTTTTATGAGGATTAAATTAATATTTATTAATTAAAAACCCTAAAATTTAATAAATTTAATTTTATTAAATAAAAAGGTAAAATATTAATTAATTAATTAAAACATGGTTTACGACATAAAAGGAGGACCTCTCAACTGAAATGAATGAAACAAAGGTCAAAACGATCAGACAAATAAAACGATCACGATGAAGGTGATAAACCATGAGAAATGACACTTCGATTTTTTTAAATTTTCACGTTATAATTTTGCGAAGTCAAAATTAGCTGATAACATAGTGTCAAGTTTGGTGAAGGTCTATGGTGTTTTGGAGCATGTTTTAGTGTGTATGGTCACAATATGAGTCCTTCCAAGTTAAGTGAAGGTTGTCGTGAGATCATACATGGTCCAGAGGTGTGTTCTTGGGGTCTAAGAGATCGCATGTGGTCAACATGGTTAGTTCATGAGGTGTCATGCTTGAGTTAGGTTATTCCAGGCCTATTCCTAGTTCTCCGGAGCATGCAGATTGGTATGGAGGTATGAGTTTTGGAGATGATCGGTCCCCTAACCAAACATGGTAGCGAGATCGTGGTAGTGTATATGAGGCGTATGGTGAGTTTCAAGTCAGTTCTCGAGAGATTTGCTAGTGTTTCATCATCCTTGGGAAGCAAGCGGTGAGAACAAGGCAAACATATGAGGAAGGATAGAGAGTATGTGTGCGAGGGTTTCAAGCCCAAACAAGTCATGAAAGAGTGAGATAAAACGAGTTGAAGGAATGAGGGTTTGAAAAAGGTTTGTGAGCGGAATTTGTGATTTCCATCGTTATGGCAGCAAAAAAATTTAGAGATCTTCATCAAAAGGGGGTTGAGTGGGTGATTGATCATCTTAGGGGGTTGTAGCCTCCTTGTGGAGTTGGTGCTTCACTAAATTAGGGGTTGGTGCTCCTTGTAGGGTTGGTGCTCCTTATGAAGTTGGTGCTTCACTAAATCTCTTTGCTTTGTGTAATATAAGCAAAGTTTCAGTGGGTTTTCTTCCCTTGAGGGTTTCCCACTTATATCTTGTGTTCATGTGTACTCTCTCTTGGTTGTGCTTATGTGGTTGATTGTTTCATGATGTTAATCTCACATTAATGGATGGATAAATGTTAATGGTGCATGTATGTTAATCTGAAATTGTTTTAAGGGTTTAAAGAATTGATTCACCCCCTTTTCAGTTCATTGTGCTTCCAACAAAGTACAACCTTACTTTGTCTTCTAGTTTATTTGTATGCTCCTTGTGGTGCTGGTCATGCCTAGCGTGTACTTGGCTTGAGTCTTCTCTAATTGTCTTTCAACTTAAGATGGATTTGTTGAATCCTCTCACTATATTTTGCTGGTCTAGTCACTTTTGAATCTCGTCACTCTCCTTTTTGTCCCCGCAAAATCAAGCGGATAGTAAGTAAATACCCTAGACATTTTTCAAGAGTTGACTAATTCATGAATGTGTGTCTTTGCTTTGTCATATGAGTGTTGGATATATGCCAAAGACTCATCCCAAGTCCTTGGATACATGCTATTGTAACTTGTTGTTAGTTGTATCAAAGTCCTATTCACAACCTTCGTTTGCCTATTGGTTTGGGGATGGAATGCTGTCCTTTGTTGGAGTTTTGTATCCATGTTGTGCCACATGGTGGTTTAATGTTTTCCCAAAAATATTGAATTTCTATTTGAAACAATGGACTTAGGCAACCCAAAATGCACCCAAACATTAGAAAAGAATAGTTCAGCTGCTTCATTCCCTTTTATTGCCTTTTTACATGCAATGAGAATACACATTTTACTGAATCTATTTACAACAACATATAGATAGTCATGACCATGTTTAGACAGAATAATTCTCTTACAAAATCCATAGAGATGCTCTCCCATGGTCTAGTAGTTCTGGTGGTGGCATGTACAATTCTTCTTTTGTAATCTTAGGCTTTCTTATACAACAAAGTTTAAATCCTTTTATGAATCTAGATATTTCATCGTGCATATTAGCGAGTACACATACCTTTGCAAGTGAGCCACGTTTTGCCGACACCAAGATTACCCAAAACTTTGGGGGTGTGTGCTTCCTTCATCAATAAAAGTCATTTTCCCTTTGGCACATATAGTATGTCCCACTTGGAGTAGCTTTGTCCTCGAGGTAGCATTCATCCTTGCTTTCATTCTCAGCCTTTGACAAGCAACTATTTGAACGTCTCCCCAAAGTTTGCATTTTCTGCATATGCTTCTTTGTAAGCTTCCTTCATGAAGGGCTCGAGTTGTGAGATTGCAGCCAAAGTTGAAATTTTCTTTGTTATTGGTGGCCTAGATAGCATATCTACCATAACATCTCGTGCTTCATTTCTTGTACTTGATCAGTAAATGAAATTGTTGAAGAAATCACAACCATTTGTAGTGTCTTTCTTGTTGTAATATTTTGTGCTTCTAGGTATTGAAGAGGTTGTGGTTACTATGCACAATAGTTTCTTTACCCAATAAATAACACTTTTTTTTATTGCTTGAACTAGTGCATACATTTCGTGTATATATAATTTTTATTGTTACAATATTTTGTGCTTCTATGTATCAAGAGGTTGTGGTTACTATGCACAATAGTTTATTTACCCATTAAATAAAACTTCCTTTTTTTTTTTTGCTTGAACCAAAGGTGCATACATTTCTTAACCATTAATAGACTATCCTCTCACTTTGTTGGAGTAAATTCTGTGAATGATAACACATTCGCTTATCTTCTTGTAACAAAATTGCCCACATAGCATACTCACTTGATATGTTTCAACATCGAATGGTTGCTGGAAATTAGGAAGGGAAACCATTGAAGCATGGTTGATTTTCTACTTCAATGAATCAAAAGCATGCTCATGTTCCTTACCCCATTAGAAACTCTCATCACTTGTTACTTAACTATATCTAGAGATGTCGAGTAGTGGAGAAAGATGGAATAAACTTCCTAATGTCTCAGATCGTCTTGCTCCACTAAAACTTCTAGTCTTGGTGGCACTCCTTGTTGTGGATCAATTGGTGATAGTCTCAACCTTTCGCAGATCTACTCTCGGTTCTCCTTCAACCAAATGCCTCAAATAGACTTCATCGTTTCCTTCACAAACTCACATTTCTTCATATTGCACAATTGTTGTTTTTTTATCAACACTTGCAAGACTTAACTCAAATGTGTTAGATATTCTTCTGTTGTAGCACTGAAAACCAAAATATCATATATACACACTATGATACATGTATCTATGAAAGGCCCAAGTACATTATTCATCAATCTCATGAATGCTACATGTGTATTACATAAACCAAAAGGAAGTACTAACCATTCATACAAACCTTGTTTTGTTTTGAAGGTTGTCTTCCATACATCCTCCTCCTTCATACGAACTTGATAGTATCGAATTTGAGATCAATCCGTGGAAGTGGATATTGGTTCTTTATAGCAATCTTGTCCAAGGTTGTATTGTCTATGCACATTCTCCAAGAGCCATCTTTCTTTTGTACCATCACAATGGTGACCCACATGGTGAAATACTGGGACGAATAACCCTTGTTCTAACAACTCTTGAAGTTGTTTCTTAACTTCATTACTCTCTAAAAGTGATAGACTATATAAACCAATGTTAGGCAAAGGAGATTCGGCAACAATGAATCTTATGCCTTGCTTATCTTTTCGAGAGGAAAACCCTTAGGATTTTGGAACACTTCTTGAAAATATTGCAACAAAGTATTGAAATCATTCAATCTTTGTTACCACTATCAATCTAAAAATTTATATCCCATCCTCTTGTTTATCCTTTGAAATAAAGAAATAAAATTGATTATTAGCCTAAATGAGTCTTTTTGCTTGGTTGGCACTTACTAGGGCAAGCTTGGGCTTGCTTTGATGTGCTTTGATGATGTAGTTGATTCCATCCTTGACCCATTTGTATTTGTTAGCCCTCCTCATGAAGATAACATCCCTAAGTGTAATGCCCACAAATTTCTACTCTCAAAACAAAAATAGAACTAATAAATTAATAGTCAAATTTACGGTAGTATAATTTTTTTGTTTTAAAAGGGTTTGCAAGGTTAGACATTTCCACAATTAATAAATTTCTTGGTTAAAGTCTTTCTACACAAGCTTGAAAAAGTTGGAATTAAATTAATAATTAAATATTATTAATTTACTTCCTAAGATATATTTACGATTTAAAGCATCTACTAAGCTCCATTAGTTTAATTAGTTATCATGCACCAAGATTACTTTATTTTCTAACACAAAGGTTTAATTGTTTTGTCTAGCCACTAAGTGGCCCCATTCACCCCATTACCCATGTTCCATTTTTTTATTAAAATTTTATTCCCACAAAATACCTCACTTAAGTGAGGTAGGGTTTAATTTGGGCCATTGGATTGAATATATCCTAGCCCTTAGATTTGGGTTTCCTAAATATCCTTATGGTTTTTTTTTATTTCTATTTGCCCCAAACAACCTCATTTGTTCATTTCTTGTTTGCAGGTTTTGGAAGAGGAGGAGCCATGAGAGCAAGAACTACAATGATGAATTTTTTTCTTGGTTTTAGTTGTAAAGATTTTACTATTGTAATATTACTCATTTGTTTAATATAGAGATCCCACCATGGATTTGTTTTTGTTATTTTGATGTAAACATTTTATTTTTTTGAGTTCAACAATTAGGGAAAAACCCCATTTCATTAAATCTATGAGTTTTACACATTTGGGTGTCATAAAAGAGATTGAAAGACTTAAAACAATTAAATTCAATTAATTACTAGCCGGTGGAATTTTCCATTTTATGGTTTCAAGCTTAGATTTCAATTAAATGTCAATCTGGGTTTTCACAGTCGGGAATTTTAATTTTTGTCAAAAGTGACGAAACCGCCGCTCTACGCAGGCTGACGGTCCTATGATCGCTGCCTTGCGGGGGGGTGGTTCATCGATTCCGCTCGAGCCGGGCGGGGTTCAAGCGCCGCTTTGCACAGGCGGTGGTTCTGTTTTCCAAAACAAAACCTTCATTAACAACATTTTTCAACTGAAATTGGTTTTTTTATGCAATATTAATTTTAACTAAGGTGTCTTCCATTCATTGGTTCTATAGATTGATAATATATCTAGTTTCATAACTCAAAATTACATAAACATCAACTCATTTCTCTATTCTTTCTTTTGCAATAAAATGTAAAATTTGAGTATAACATCAACTACAATTCATTCTCTTTCACATATTCAATTTTGCCAACAAAACAACAAGAACTCAACAACACTTCCTTTCAATAACATCTTTCCTTTTTAAATATATATATATATTGTAACTTTGAAATACATACAAATTTAGGAGAGTTTCATTTCAAGCAAACTATACAACTTAAGCTTTCTCCTTTCACTATAACATTACAAATTTGAATAAATGAAATATACAAAGCCTTCTTTCAAACATACAAAAGTTACAATCTTCCACTCTAAGTGGGAATAATAATATGATCAAATTAAAACATAGAGACTTTTCAACAAGGTCAAAACACAAGTCTTCATTTCAATGTTTTCTCCCAATTTCATAGCTTCAATCTTTCATTATTCAATTCTTCAAAAACTTGGATCACAATACAAAGAAAGGGGGATAGGCGATGCTCTCCGCCCAACCTTTAATCCAATAAGAGGAGAAGTCATCCCCTTATTGGCCCCCAAGCCCCAACCAAAGAACAATGGGGAGTATAATGCAACTTTGACAATCTTTACAAAGATGGCTTGCACAAAAACATACAATCCACAAAACATACAACACATTCAAATGGACATACTCAACAATATTTACAACTTTCTCAATAACACATAGGCTTGACATCAAGCCAAAAGGAGCAAGGAATATGGGAACCACCTCCTTTTGCCTCCCAAGTGAAATAGGAGTTTCACCCAAAAGCCTCCATGTGCACAATACAAAACAATCAATACATCCTTATCTCTCCCCTTGTAAATATGTAAAAATATGTCCATGTTTTCCTTTTCACTCCCCATAGGTGAAACTCCTAATCACACTCCCTCCAAAATGCATGCCTCACATCTCCCTTTTCCCTCCCCAATGGTCCCATACTTCCATCTCCCACACCCTTCTTAAGGCAAACTACCCAACCACAAAAACCACATTCACAACACTCATACAATATTCAACAAACACAATTTTTTTACATCCAAATGCATAAATAAAAAATGACAAGTGGAGAGCCTACCTCTCCATCAAGCTTCCAAGAGTCTTCACTCCAACAAACTTTTCACACCTTCAAGCCAAACACAATCCAAATTGCAACTCCAACAAGCTCCCAATTCTAAAAGTGCAAGAGAGAAAAATAAAACAAGTAACCCAAAATCTTTCAAATTCAATCAATAAATAGAAATGGGATGTGAGGATGATGAGGTGGCTCCATGTAGGATGCCACTTCATCATTCCTCCATTCCAACACACAAGTCAAACACCATGCCCAAGACAATAAATGAACATGTAAGACTTATGACATGCCCACATGACACTCCAACTTGCACACCATGCCTATCAAGAACAATTAATTGTGGTAAGTAGGAAAGTGCAATTATTTTCACTTTTTACACTCCAAAATGCATAATAAAGCCTAAAATTAACTCCCATACCATAGGTATGGTTTTTGGGTAAATTTAAGAGGCATGAGAAAAGCTTAGCTTGTCCCACAAGCCTCTAAAAAAATCTCCCAAGTCAAAATCCAAATTTTGAAGTTGGGAAAGAGTACACAACACAAAATCCAACACAAATCTAATTTACATCCACAAGATTTCAAGGACCATCTACCCTCATAATTATCCAATTGTCACATCCTTATTTTAGTTAACAAATTAAGTTGGATTAGCTAATTAAGACACATTAATAATTGTTAATAAAGTGACTAAAATTTTCCAATAATTAAATACATATAACACAAAAAAAAACAAAATTAAAAGAAGGGAAAAACATTACACCCCATGGCCACACATGTGAGGTCACCCCATGGGAAACCTCCTAACTAGGCATGCAATAACACCACATAAACATTAGACACAAGTTGTCAAATTTGGCCATGTTGCAAAACACCCGACATCCTTCCATGGTTGGTCCCCTATCCCCTTTCAATGTATGTGATAAAATATCCCTGCAACACAAACATAATACCTCTCTAGCCTTACGGCCGTATCAAAAACATCGAGAACAATATACATATAGAAGTCAATAATCATCATCCAAAATTAGCAATTCTATCATCTATCATCATTCAATTTAATTCAATTCTAACATCCATGAGATCATAATTCTACTCAGAACATCCAAAGTATAACGTGTCAGTATAAAATCCAAATAATGCAAATCAACATCGAACTGTCTACCAATGTCATCTAGTGTATCATAATCAAAATGTGAATCACAACATGTCAATAGTCCAAATATCTGCATAGTCTATCATCTACTTCGATCAATATATAATAATCAAAATGTATAAGTATCAATCCAAAAATAATATCATCATAATGAAAATAGTGTCAAAGAGGAGTGGGCACTACATACAAGTAAGGACTTCCAAACACCACATCAAATGCATCAAGAGAAGTTACGTCTACTTTTACCTCATCAATGTATTGCAGATTAATCCCAAATTTAAATTTGCATTTCTTAGGTACATAAATTTATACGTCCTTCATCCAACCAAAAGGTCATAGATGAGGATGATAAAATGTGAGTTTACCTTGGTTTTCTTGATCCTAATCTTGATTTGGAACAATTGGCTCATCTCTTCTCTTTCTTGTTTCTTTCTGTTCATGTTGATAGTTGTTCAATCAAGCTTCTTATCAACATCGGAATTTCCCTCCATCTCTACCTCTGATTTTTCTTTCAAAGAAGCCGTAGACTTCATGGAGACTTTTTTAGACAAATCTTGGAATGCAATTTTACATGTAAGCTCCAATACTTGGGGTAGTATGTCCATTGAAATCACAATGGTTACAATGATTCGTTGGATCCTTACAATTATTTCCAGACGTAGCATTTAAACTTATGCAAGCGAAAACATTACAAATATGTAGGCCTATTAAAAAGGCAAAGCCAAAAACAAAATCTCAACAATGAAGCCAAACATGGCTTGAGGCTAAACCTAAGACTAACCAACCCAAGCATAGGATAGTAAATAACTAAATAATAATCCTAACAAAGCTCACTAACCACAACAATATATGTAACTCATTTGGTTGCAATATTACAAACACAAAATGAGTTAAATATTCTAATACCCTCCCGTAATGACTAAATTGGAAACAACTCCAAGTTTATCTATGAATTTTACAAATTTATCTTTACTCAAAGGTTTAGTCATTATATCAGCTGGTTGTTCTGAGATAGGACACTAATAAAGACATATGTCTTCATTATTAACCAACTACCGGATGTAGTGGTGGTGAACTTCAATGTGTTTTGTTCTAGCATGAAAAACTGGATTCTTCACCAACTTTAGAACACTTTGGTTGTCACAAAGATACGTGTGGATGTAGATAAACCAAGTTGAAGATACTTCATTACTGTTTGAATCCAAATCAACTCATGAGCTGCACTCACATTTGCTTTGTAATCAGCCTCAGTAGAGGATAGTGTAATTGTGCTCTGAAGCTTACTCGCCATGAAAATACTCTTGAACCAAAAGTGAAAACATAACCTGTTGTAGACTTTCTGGAATCAACTGATCCTACTAAATTTAAATTAGTATACCCTGTGAGCGTAAAATCAACAAATTTCTTATATAGAATGCCAAAGTCAAGAGTTCCTTTGACATATCTAAGAACTCATTTTGCAACTTGCCAATGTTCTTCATGCGTTTGCAAACCACAAGTCTGATCTAGTAGTAGTAAGATAAGTCAAACTACCTACTAATTGCCGATTGACTGTTTAATTGCCTGGTTGTGATTCAGTGTTGGTTGAAAGTTTTATCCCAACTTTCTTAAGTGTAAGCTTGTTGGATCACAATTTTACATTATGAATTTGTTTGACAAAGATTTGACATATTTTGTTTGAGATATGAAAATAGTATAACCAAAATTGTAATACTGCCAAAATTCTACACCTAGACAATATTGAAACAACCCTAGATCAATAATTTTAAATACAAAACAGATGTCGGCTTTCACCTGTTTAATCAAGTCATTATTGCTTCCGGTGATGGCAAGATCATTAACATAGACAACTAGAACTACTATGTCATCACCAACCAACTTAATATAGAGAGTAGATTCTAAATTACTTCTTTTAAAACCAAACTCAAAGATATTTATCAAGTTTAGCATACTAGGCTTGAGGAGCCTCCTTAAGTCCATATAAGGGCTTAACTAACCTACAAACTAAATATTCTTTTCGAGGAATCTAAAATCCCGATGTTTGAACCATGTGCACCTCTTCTTCCAAGTCTCCATTAAGGAAAACACTTTTGACATTCATCTAATATACTTGCCAACCAAACTGAGCGGAAATAGCAATAACCAACCTGAATATTACCATTTTTATTGTAGGAGAAAAAGTTTCTTCATAGTCTACTCCTTGTGCATATCCCTTAGCAACAAGACGAGCTTTGTACTTATCTAAAGAGCCATATGACTTACATTTTACCTTATAAATCCATTTACAACCAATGAATTTCTTACCTTGAGGTAGACTTAACAAAACCCAAGTGCCGTTTTTCATTAATGCGTCATACTCCATCCTCATAGCAGATTCTAGTTAAGCTTACTTTTGGCTTCGGAAAAATTATTAGCTTCAATAATTTGTGAAACAACTGAATTGAGAGCATAATTTACTTGTTCATCACTTTGCACTTCTTGTTTCCCAAATCTTGTGCACCGTCCTTCCATGGTTGTTGGATATTCATCCTTCACATCTTTCAATGTGGTATAGTACCACTTTGGTCTTTTATGTTAACTTATTTGATTTGACTGTGAATCACTGTTCGTCTCACCGAATTTTTCCATGGGACTGTGACTTATCTCATTGTATGTCTTTTTAAGTCATGTTCCATTTTAGTACTTGAACTTGATTCAGAATCATCATCAATAACTATCCATAGATTACTAATATCAGTGGGTTTTCCATCACTTGAGAAATATGGAATTTTTTCATCTATTGTCACATCTCTACTTATAACAACCTTATTTGTAGAGATATCTAGTAATCTATATGCTTTGGATTACTCATTGTAGCCGACAAACATGTAACTTTTACTTGAGCCCAAGTGTCAAGCATGCGAATTCGCCAAACATAAAATTCATCACTAAAAATTCAATGATAAAATTCACGATTAAATTCGACTATAAGAAATATACTTAAAATAAATGTATGATTTAAATAAATATTATTTATAATATAAATAATAACAGCAGCAAATTGACTTTAATAATTTATAAAATTTTAACACTAGAAAATAGAAAATGATAAAATATTAATTTTGATGAGTTTGAATAAACACTTAATTAAAAAACGATTTTATTAAATATTATAAAGCGTAAACCATATATAATAATAAAAGTAAAACATTAACTAAAAATTTAATAGAAAATTAGGCTTTTCCAAACATTTATTAAATAAAAATAGAAGTTATGCCCTAAGACTTACGTTGTGGAGCCTTAACAGGTGACTACTAATTGGCCTCTTGAACCCACGTTCACCAAATTGCTTGAGCCTTCAGCCTTGGTCCTTGGATTGGCACCGATGATTCCTCCATCATCGAACTTGATTGTTTGGCTTCTAGTTCAACAAAGGTTCATTGTCACGCACAAGTGACTTGCTACAATACTAGTCACGGTTCCTCGTGGTGATTCACACTTGATTCACACCGTGAGTGCAAGTCAAACTTCATGCGATAGAAACTTGAGTGAGTGTAACGGTGCCAATCGGTTGTTTATATAAACAAACAACGCCAAAAGCAAAATCTTGAACTTATGAAACTGTAAAAAATGAATTTAAACATTTTTTACATGACTTTGGAATGCAAATTTCAATAAAATTCACCATCTCGCTAGTCATTGTCTGCAAACAAATTCGCGAATTCCAACGATTTTTGGTGTGGTTTGAGATACGACAATTTTGAATTTCTCGGGATAAAATTCAGAGAATGAAATTACTAAGCTTTTAGCATCTAAGCCACTCCTTTTTTCTTTAGGAATTAATGCTAAAGCAATACAACCAAAAATACAGAAATCACTTATATCAAAGCGTTCTACCTAACCATGCTTCTCCGTATGTCTCGCACAACTTTATAGGGACTTCTATTTAGAATGTAGACCATAGTATTGATAAATTTAACATAGTGCCGAAAAGGTACATTTTTTTTCTTTACACCATACATCTGGCCATCTCCATAATAGCCTTGTTCCTCTGTTCCATGACTCCATTTTGCTGTGGAGTGTAAGGAGTAGTATATTACCTGTGTATACCTTCTTGTGTGAAGTAATTTTTGAATTGTTTTGAGACGAACCCACCTTCATTATCAGATTTGAGCGTTTAACTTGTTTACTGATTGTGTTTCAACCAATGCTTTCCATGCAACAAAGCTAGAAAAACATTCTGATTTCTTATTTAAGAAATACACCCACATTTTTCTAAAGAAATCATCAACAATCAATAAGATATAAAGTGCTTTAGACACTATACAAGTTTTTATTGGATCATGTAGATTTGCATGAACCAATACATTCTCTGCCCTACATACTTTATCAGTAGCAAATGAATGTCGAATCTATTTACTCAACTAACACCTTGTACAAACATTTTGACTTTCTTGAATGGTCGGGTGTTCATTCACCATTTTAGTATTGCTTAACAAATTCAAATACTGATAACTAAGATGTCCATGCCTTTCATGCCACAAAATGCTAAAATTTTTAGTTGTTAATGCGCGATTTTCTGCTGTTTTAGGATCTATAAGTTTGTACAAACCTTTTTCTTTAATCCCAATAACTACTACTTTATCATCGACTGTAGTAACTATACATTTGTTTCCTTCAAATTTGACAACTAGATTCTTTTTTTTGTTATCTCGCTTATAGAAAGGAGATTCTTGTTCATACATATATGACATTATTAAATGTATATTGAAATACTTCATTCAATGTAATTTGAATATCCCCATTACCTCGAACAAAATGAGTCCACCCATTACCCAAGGAAATAGATTCTTTATTACTATCATCCTTAATGAAATTAACATACCAATCTTTGTGACACGTGTAGTGTCGAGATGCGCCGAGTCAAAGTACCAAATGCACGACTCTTTAGAGTGGTTATGTGATGCTACAAAGACAAATGCAGTAAGTGTTTCTTCTTCACAAGATGAGCATATCTTGGCTTCTTTTGTGCGTTACCAATGTCTTGTCGTTTACGACAATCTTTCTTGAAATGACCAGATTCCTTGCAATAAAAACATTTCTATTTAGATTTCTTAGAAGGATTTACATCGCCTTTGTCACTTTTGGAGGTGTCTTTGTTTGCATTCCATTGTTTTCCTTTGCCTTTTGACATTGTGAAGAAAACATTCTATGTAGCAACTGATGTAGAGGCAACCGATTGATCTAACCTCCTTTCTTTCTGCATGAGAAGTGTAGACACTTCTCATAATTGATTTCCGTGTCTGCGTAATCATGTGCAATGACTCAACAAATGAGTCAAAAGATGGCAGCAAGTTTTGTAGTACTAGAGCAATCAAATCCTGCTCATCTACATGTTTCTCAACTGCTTTCAATTGATCAAAATATCCTTCAGCTGCAACAAAAAGTTAGAAACCGACCCACCTTCCTACATTTTAAGTTTTAACGGAAAATAGCTCGGTACTTTGAAGTTAAACTTTTCCACAATTCTGAAGCTATTGTTGTATTTCTAACTTATAAAATTAATGGTCAACAACAAAGAGTTTAAGCAACATTAAAGCTTCCCTATGATGTCTGTCATAGTCATCAGTTTCCTCTTCATCATTAGGTTGAGACTCTCGACTCTAGAGACTGAAAGTTTTACCAATCAACTTCTGGTTATCAGGTAGTAACAAATGATGAATGCTATCCGTTTTCCCTAGTTTTTCACTAAAACAAGTAAATTTAAAAAAATAGAAAGGCTATTTCAAATTTTTCTTTGCATGTAGATCCGATACCTAAATTGGACACTATTGCCAATTGTCAACTTCAAACTCTTTATGGTTTATGTGAAATTAAATTAACTGTTTTCTGCAAAGTTTCCAAAAAAAAATGACGAAAAAATTAAAATCTCGAGATTTACAAGGAGATTTTACAAAATTCTTTTTGCATTTGTTTTGATCACCTAATCGAACAACTGTGCAGATTTTTATGCTTCTACTTCTTTCCGTGTGCTACTACGAAATTTACAAACTTTTCTAGTTACTCTAGGGAATAATTGTAAAAATTACTAAAGCCTGACTCAATAATTTTTCAATGCATAGAATATCGGCCCTAAAAAATTGTTGATTCAGATAAACTTTGGTTTAAAAACATACACCTTTTATTCACTAATCAGCAACTTGCTGTGTATGGCGCTTTGGGATGGTGTGATTCTCCTCCAGTTAGCACCATGCTTCATCAAATGTCCACACTTCCTTTCTCTTGGAACGCCCTTCTCTTTTTCTGTTCAGATCAGGCTTTCAGAGTTTGTACAAGTGGAGTGTTTCTCACTATTCCACACTACAACTCTTTACCACTGCGCTTTCCTCTTTCAAGGACACTCCTGCTTAGATAAAAAAGAATTACTTTGGGCTGTGCCTTTCTCACTGCTGCATCTCTTCACCACAGCTGCGCCGCACTTGTATAACTGCAAATAGAAACCAGAATTCTATTCTCCTGGTCTTGTTTCACCTAGTCCTTACTCCTTAGGATGCTTCACCTTTTGAAAATGTCACTCTTGCTCTTGCTTGAATGAATTTACACTTCTTTAACCATATACCTCCCAGCCTAGCTTAGATACCTCACAGTCTCTTCTCCCGGTTCTCAACCATAAGCTCTGATACCATAAAAGATTTATTCAAGCCATAAACATTACACATATGCAAGCCTATTAAATAGATGAAGCAAGAAACAAAGTCTCAACGATAAAGCCAAACATGGCTTGAGGCTAAACCTACAACTAACCAACCCAAGCATAGGCTAGTAAATAGCTTAACTAAATAACAAAGCCTAACAAAGCTCACTAACTACATAACAATATATGTAACTCATTTGGTTACAATATTATAAACACAATATGAGCTAAATATTCTAATAGCATTTCTCTTACCTTTCCACTTACCCTTCTTGTAAGGCTGATTTTGCTTTGAGGATTCTCCCTCTCCTTGCTTTCTTTCTTCCTCAATGTAGTATGTTTGCATGCATGCCTCATCAAGGTCATTTGGCTTACTTGAGATGACCCATCTCCTTAGGCATGTATGGAGACCTCCCAAGTATTTGGTCAAGTTGTCTTCATCCTCCAAGTCCAAGCTCATCAACATTGGTTGTCTTGAAATCCCGAAATATTGGCACTTAATATTTTGATTGGTTTTATGATCAATAGGATAAAAATTCTTATGTTACAACTCTTTGAATTGATCCCATGTAGCAACTACATGCCTCTTCTTCTTTCCAAAAGATGCTAGATAACTTTCTCACCAAATGAGAGCATTTTGAGATGTGCAAAAGAGATATTCTGCGCCTCAATAACTTTATGCACACTAAAATATACCTAAAATTGCTTCAGCCATTTATCTAATAAATGAACATCTACTTGTCCTTCAAAGTATCTAATTTCAACCTTGGTTTCAACTTTGAAAGGGAATGTTCAGATTTTACCTTAGTTTTACATCTGCCCTTTGGAGGCTGCTCATCCGTGGCCTCTTCTTCACGGCGCTCTTCTTCTCCCATGTCAAACTTCTTGGTGAGAGCATAAGCACCACGTCCATGGATTGCTGGTTCCTAGTTATGAGCTTTTACTGTTTGGTGATAGTCTGTAGGGATTTTATCACTCCATCTATGATTCTAACACTACAACTATTTGGGAAAGTCCTTTTACCATTTCTCTCACCCTTTGACCCCACCTCTTTGTAGATATCACTAGATTACAAGGTTTCAGTTCTTCTCCCGTAGATCTTTTTGCTGTCATACAAATCAATCAAAACTTTTCACAATTCCCAAAGATATAATTCAGCTTTGATACTAAAATGGTTTGGAAACTCTCAAGATCGCCTACTTTTGAATCTATTGAATCATAAACATGCTTTTCTATACTTTAGTTCTTACTTGAAATGACAAATTGTTGTCTTAGTGAGCTTAGAGCTAGTGTAATTTTAGCTGCTGGGAAAACACAGTATTGAATAGGAATGGAAAAGACATATACGACAAATGTAAGCAAGAAATTACATAGACACAAGATATTTAACCTAGAAGACCCCAAGTTTGGGAAAACCAGTTGGGAATGGAAATTCCCCAACTTCCCTCTTTCTTATGGCCAATGATGGGTTACAAAGAGATCTAGAGCAAGTACAGACAACAACTATCCTGCTCATTGAGCTTATCCTCTATATTCCTCAATTCATTCTTTACTCAACCAATTACACACAACTGTTCTTTTGATCAGTGATGCCTTCCTCTGTCCTTGTGCCCGGGCCCTTATTAAACATGCTTTGAGACGTCCTTCCATGCAATGAAGAATCCCAAGAGTTGGAGTAGTTGGAAGCACCACCGTGTTCTTGGCTATTACTGGCATGCACTGTCAACACTGCCAAAACTGCCGGTTTCAGCAGACTGGTGGTTATGCAATTTCCCCAATGGTTTTGCAATTCTCACGGCAGTTACACAACTACCACCATGTATAACGTGGCAATTTTGCAACCTGCCTCGGATTTCTCCTCTTGGAGTCTTGTTGATGTCAATTTTTTTGTATTATGTTTGGTTGATGAAGGTGATTGTTTTCCGATCCTTATTGCTTGTTATTTTTCACAGGATAACACTATGATTGTTGCATTTTAGATCTGTAGGCTTCTCTTGTTGAAATCCAAGCTTATCAATAATGGCTTCAGTTCAGATTGCCTCTTTCACAGTTGAGAAAACATCTGTATTTTGTTTGAATATGAGGAGAGAGAAATAATAAAGAAAGAATAGAATGTACAAAGAACGGATGAAGAGAAACTGGAATGCACACATTATTCATTGTGTGTCTGTCCTTTTATTATGTGAAAGATGGTTACAAAGTGGTTGAAGTAGTTACAACCGTTTATTAGTTAACACTTAACTAATATTAATATAATACCAATAAATAAGCCTTATATTTTGATACCCCCTCTTAAGGGTTACTCTACAGAACATACAAACTGAAGATTAAAATAACAAAACCAAACAAGACCATGCATTCTTCAGAAACTTTCCCTTTTGAAAACAATGCTTTGACCAAGTAGAACTCCATCAAGCTGCCTCCCTGACCCTTGTAAAGGTGTAGTCCCAAGCTGAATTCCTGAGTTCCCGGATTCCACCTCCCGAACTCCCAAATTACAAAATCTCCTGAATTGTTGGACAACCATCCATATTGAGCTACTCCCACAATGCTCCATCAAGTTGTCTCATGACCCTCGTAAGGGTAAATTCCTGAGATTCACAGACTCCCGAACTATCTGGACAACCATCCATGCTAAGTTTTACCTACACTGGATTCCTTCATGTCTTCAAAGTGTTGCGATTCTTTTAAAATACACATTCTCTATCAGTGAGTTCATCAATTTCAGCATCTGGTGGATTTTCAACAATGGCTTCATTTGGTTTGTCTTGGATTTTCCCTCATCTTTTTCCTCACGATCTTATGATAATGTAAACTTATTGGCTCCAAGAGTAACATCTTTGGCTTGTCACAAAATTCAAGATTCACAGTCCATTCATGGCCAAATAAAAGGTCCTTAAATGATTTCCTCTTGTCACATACAACAGTTTTACTGTGTTTGGGATTGTAATACAGGAAATATGTTCCCGTGCCCTTGATATTGGAAGAATACAACTGAAAACGTGCCCTAGTTCGTTAACAGTAGACAGTATTTTACAACTGAAAACGTGCCCTAGTTCGTTAACAGTAGACAATATTTTACAACTGAAAACGTGCCCTAGTTCATCAACAGTAGATAGAATTTTCATGACCTTTGGAATAAAAAAATCACGACTGTAGCCCTTGATTTCATATTCACCTGAAACTCTGTTTTTTTTCTCTCGAACTTTGCGACTGTTTTGGTTGTTCTTTGATGTCGTTCCTTCCCTTGCGACCAGACAGGGTCTGTTTACTTTTACCACTGAATTTCTTCTGAAATCCTTCACAACTGTAAGAGTCCAAAACTTAAAAACCCTCTCATGACTGTATTATTTTATGATTCACGACTGGAAATAACCCTTTAAACCTTTCGTGACTGTATTATTTTCTGATTCGCATCTGGTAATGATTCTTTTTCCAGCTTCGTCTGAATTCCTCAATGCCCTATTTCGCTATTTATTTAGTGATGACTGTATTATCTCGTGCCCTAATCTGTGACTTCAATGGCCTTTCAAACCTGTGAAGCTCGACTGAGCCTTCAATGGCATTAAAACTCGCGTTCGTGCCCTTTTTCTGCCCTTATGACTTCATGATTCATGTTTTTTCCCTAATGGGACTGAGATCTTCTTCCCTTCTCTTTCTCCCTGCTTTCCCCACTCTAATACCAATGTTAGAATATGTGGAGAGAGAAAGAATAAAGAAAAAATAGACTGTACAAAGAACGGATGAAGAGAAACCGGAATGCACACATTTTTCATTGTGTGTCTGTCCTTTAACTATGTGAAAGATGGTTACAAAGTGGTTGAAGTAGTTACAACCGTTCATTAGTTAACACTTAACTAATATAACGTCAATAAATAAGCCTTATATTTTAATACATTTTTGCTCAATAGATGAAAGAGAAATAGTGAATTGCTTTGTACTCGAGAAAGCAACATCAAATGAGCCACAGCAATAAACAAGTCCTGCTCAGGGCCTTCCATCATTCTTAATTTTTCGCTCAATTGAAGTTAGTCTAACCAAGAAAAGTGGCCTTACTCCCAAAAAAGTACTATATACCAAGTTGACAAGTACCTATGACATATCTAAGTGTAGGCTTAGCTGCCTTCCAACAGCTCTCTTTGGTTCTGCATATATCTGGATACTATACTTATGACATAGATAGTAGGTGATTTGTTATAAGTCAAGTAATCAATCTACAGTCAAATTGTCTAATACAATATAGCATCAACCTTCTCAGTAGAACAATGTATAGTCAAATCCATACTCAAAGGGGTAGGTGCAGGTTTACATTTATCGATGTTAAACTTCTTCACCAGTGCTAAGAGGTTTTGCTGTGAAGTCAAATGCCATTTTTCAATTTTCCATAATAACCTACACAAAAAAATAGTGAAAGGAGCCAAAGTCTGTCATATCAACTATTTTCTTTCATGCTATAATCAAGTCATCAACATACAACACAAAAATCAGGTGTTTGCCATTGACATGCGTAATGTACAAGCTGGGGTTTGACTGAGAACAAGAAAATCCAGTCCTAACACGTCAGTAATATTTATTGTAGTACCAAGCTTTAGGTTCTTGAGTCTTAGATGAACTATGATCAACACTTAATGTTTGTACACAAGACACTATCTCATCATGTAAAACATCTATTTTATCTAGTAAAATAACAAGAGACTCAGTAAGAGAAGAAACAGGGAAAGATGAACCTTTAGAAGAAGGTTTTTCTTCGAATGCCATATCTCCTCGAATAATGGCCTGTTGATATTGAGGATCATACAACCTGAATGCTTAAATATCCTTTCTGTACTCAATGAACATGCATTGTTGACTCTTAGGATACAACTCTTTTTCTCTTCATGTTGAATATGTGTCCAACCAAAGATCCTATAATGAGCATCTGGAGGCTTCTGCCACAATAAACCTGTTCAAAGATAAAATCTCTAAAAATCTAGCAGATGCCCAATTAAATTATATAGCATGCCCAAAACATGTAAAATATGGACACATTCTTCCTCTTAGCTACCCTAATTGTTATAAGGCGATAAGGAATCATAAACTGATAAGTGATACCAAAGTGGTGTTTCTGTGAAACTATTATGAGGGATAATTGTAGAGTGTTGTGAAAGTCAAAAGATAGTTGGCACTTGTGAGAGTGGATAAGGCTTGCTTTATTCAAGCTTTTCCCGTTGATGCTCACTAAGTAAGCATGATTCAAGTTTAAAGTATGATTCAAAGTTCAAACATTATGCTTTGGCAATATTAGGATGTACAATAGGCATGCAAACCAGAACAAGAAGTTGGAGGAGTAACCTTATGATTTTAATATAGTTTTAGCTTCCTCATTGACATAAATTGGCTTGTCTTCAAGGCTGTGAGTAATGTCTTCAACGACAAATTTAGCAGGCCAAAACTCTAATTTCTTGCTTGTTTTTGTTATCTAGAACACGGAGAGATGATTTGCACTTATACCAGCTATATGATATACATCATTCATACAGCCATTTTCAACAACAATATTACAGTTCTAGTAATAGAATGTGCACTACCATCTCCTAGAAAGTTTTTTTCATTTCTATTATTTCCTTTATTCAAAGAAGTGAACAAAGCATCTCTAGCCATATGATGAGTGGCACTAGAATCCACAATTCTCTAATCTTGGAAGAACTGCAATAAATCTAAGAGACATAAATCACAGAGAAGGTTTTACTCTTACCACAATTTTTGGGCATATATTGGTGATTCTAGCAATGTTTAGGTTTAAGCTTGTTTTTTGCTTTGGTAAGTTCTGCAACTTCTGAAACAATATTTCTTTTTATCGTCAACATAGTTACTAACTCTGGAAATCCAGATCTTTCCAGGAGGACAAAAATTTCTGAAAATCCTGAATTCTTGAAAATGGTTGGAAAATCTGGTCCTATATATGTATATATTATATATGCAAATTTGACAAATATAATGAAAAAAATTAATAATGTTATATAAAATGCTAATATATTATATATCATATACTATGTAAGGTTGTTGGGTTCCATTTTTGCCACGGAAAAATAAAATGCAGGGACAACTCACCAAACTTATTTAGACCATTGGAAAATCCGGTCCAAACTGGGTTTGGTGCAGATCCAGCCTGATCTGGTATAACTATGATGATCAGGTTCGACACAAATAAGTACAAATAGGCATCTATGGTTTCTCTCCATTGGCATGTTTTGGCTCAAGAGTCCTGGAATCCTATTTAGGAGGCCCCTTGATGGCTCTGTGGTTTCTTACCCTTGGCTACATGTGTGGACGATGGATTTTAACCTGCTATGCCAGTCGTCACTTGTTTTTGAAACACGCAAGTGCCAAATGGATCTAGAGTGTTCTTTTTCATGTTATCACTAAGCACACCAGAAAGAGAATATTAACGGGACAAATGCATTATAAGCATTTGGAAGATTTTATAAGATGATATGGATGAACTGTTTTCCTGTCCTTTTATATCCTCCATCACATTTGTCAAGCTGTAATTTCTGCCATGAAGGTACTAGGATTGAGCTTGGTACTTTGTTTTCCAGTTTGTGCAACTTGAGCTTCATTAGTCTCAGAAAAACCTCTTAATCTAGGTTACTAACTTCACTACGTTTTGTCTTGTACTTCATTGGATTTTGAAAAATAAAAGACTAATATAGATGTGTGGGTTTGGACACCACACTGACTAATTCAACTAATGTTGAGTTGCTACCTGTCCAGAAGACAGGTACTGGGATGGTCCACTTGCCCTTTCCAGACTGAAGTTGTAGAAAATGAGGAGGGTGCAATTTTGTTTTCAGAAGCAACACAAAAATGATTCAATAGGTTCCTTTGACATGGGTTTGCCTTGTATGGTCATTAGAATATTAAATAGAATTGTAAAATGGCCCTTGCATTTCTAAAGAATGGGGATAGTTTCATATTATGTATGACTCAAACTGCTTGTTTTCAACTGGAAGCGTGTGATTTGGTTTGATGCAGCAAGGAAAGGAAAACAAATTTTGACGGTACAAAATAACAAGCAGCAGATGCTATTGAATCAGCTACTTTAGGAGCCTGATGTGGGTGGCATGAGGGAGCACTCGAACCAGATGACAATTGAAGTTTGGGGGAGGGAGAGGGGTATGGAGCCCCACTTATACCTAATTTGTAGGGAGCCTATGAACAGCATGGGTTGCTCCCGATGGCATCCCTACAAACAACTGGTGAAGATAAAAGCAGAAAATTATGACAGCAGACCAGCCTGTGATATGTGTGTAGTAAGGCTTGGGTCAAAAAGACCAAAAGCATGATCATCTATAGCTGCAAAAGGGCCAATGCAGGATTTGATATTGTAACATTGATATTGTAAAGAAAGGGTGATCATGTTCCTTGTTTGATATGAATCATGCGGGTGGTGAAGATAAAAGTAGAAAATTGTGACAGGAGACCAACCATGTGATATGCATGTAGTAAGACTTGGGCCAGAAGGACCAAGAGCATCATCATCTATCTCTGCAAAAGGGCCAATGCAGGATTTAATATTTTAACATTGATATTGCAAAGCAAGGGTTATCATGTTCCTCTTTTAACATGAATAACGTTATAGCATTAGGGAAATAGGTACTGAATATTTTAATACTTTGTTATCTAGTGAAATCCTCAACCATGGGTGATGTTACAATATCGTTTTGATATTTAAGAGTGCTTGTGAAGTTTGAACTAGTGTTTTTATGTGAATGTGAATATTTAACGTTTTTGATTGTGGATACAAACTTTTGTACATCTATTGTTAAAAGTACAGAATCCAGGTACACTGTTGCATCATTGTATTCCAGACTGCTACAATTTCTAGGATATTACGGACAAGGTTCTCATTGTGGTTGTCATCTTTTCATCTACTTCGAATGCGTAAGGACCAACCTTTGTGACTGCATTTTGTGTATACAAGCTCCCTGTTTGTGTTTGAATCTAAGATACTGTGGAAGGTGTCTAATTTCCTTGGTTTCAATCTTGGTGTTTAGAGCCTCCTGAATTTTTTCCAATTATTGATTTGTTCAGCCTTTATTAACATTCTTAAATTCACAACACTATCATCTTCATAGGTCTATTGTCTCTCTTTTTAATACCGAATGACCTGTCAAAACATTAGTAACTGAGCTGAGAAAATTCTTATTTCTGGAAAACTAAAAAAGAGGCACTTGACCAAGCTGCTACACTTAATACAACAATGAATATTCATTGTTTAATTTGTATTATAATTACTTCCTATATTGTTTTTGGGGTGAATATTAATTAAGCATTATGTATGACAGAAATACTAATGTCCTCAAATGACCAAAAGTAGGTCAATGGGACTCAAGAATACATCCAATTACAATATAAAGTGCTAGGGTAAAAAGACCCCAAGATAAAAAGCTGAGTCAGAAGGACTGAAGCACTAAAAATAAATGAGGTGGGTAAACTTAAAAGTTAAAGCGGTAAAGCCCAAACCCATGTGGGTATGGTACCAATACAAATAGCCATGTGGTGTGAGCGAGCCTCCCAGAGAGCATGGTTTGATGAAAGTTAGAAAGACTGGAAGCGAGTCCCATCCCACATCTCTGTAAAGGTATGGGCCAAAGGAATCATCCATGTCATCGTCTATCGTTGCGAAAGGGCCAACGCAAGATCTGATAATGCCCATTGGGGTATATCTAGGGCTGAGGGGGATTGGATGGGTAATTCTAGGAGGAAGGAAAAACTGCCCCAAGAACCTCTCCTAATAGCCAATGTTGAAGAAATTCCAGTAGTAACAAAGAAACTCCTAATGCATGCCTATCCTTGCAGTGTGAGATACAGTTGATGAGTAGATCCATGATGCTGAGAAGGAGAAGATCCACAGTGCTGAGAGAGAATCTGTCGAGGCACTCTAGTAGTAGTAGTGTGCAAAGAAGAGTGTAGCTTCACTGACGAAGCCCCCTTTATGAATGAGGCAGCGGTATCCAAAAGGAAATTATTGTTGCCAACCTCTGTGATGGGCTGAAAGAAAGAGGTGATCAGACAGGGACCTCTACGTCCCTTCTGCAGGGATCTGCAATGAAGGGTGACAACCTTTTGAAGAAAAATGGCCAGGCGCTGCTTGTCCGAGTACCTAGGTCCCAGACGGCCTGGAAACACCCTAGACCCCCTCGTACCAGGGCTGGTATGTACCGGGTACGGGTACGCCCCGGTAAGCTGTGAGTACGCACCCACAGGCCCTGGGTACGTCCTGGGTACGGAAATTCATACCTGGGACGTACCCAAGGCTTGTGGGTACATACCCACAGAGTACCCCACAGTTTTTTTTTAAAGTGCAAAAAAAAAAATAAAACATTGAGGGCTTTGACTGGAATTGAACTTTGGAAAGTTTGTGTGAGATTCAATATTGCCAATAGGCTCCGAAGAGTCAAGAGAGATGAAAAGGACTTCATTTGGTTGACTTACTATTTGGGAGCTTTCTTGTTGCTCCTCATGGGTCCTTTATTCCTCAGTCAATTTGGAAGGCATGGGAACAAGTGAAGCACTTGGTGGTTTGGCAGCCTATCTTCTCTTCATTTGACATTAGGTGCCAAGCCTACAAATTGATTTCGTCGAATCAGAAATATAATGACAAGCGGCTGTTCTGCCCTCCTTTGGTTTGAGAAAGGAATTAAAATATTTCATGACTTGTACAGATTTGGGAAGTGGATGGAGTGGACAGACCTTAAAGCTTTCTATAAGCTTCCTCAATCTCAGTTGAGAATGTATAAAATGCTCAGAAATTCTTTCACAGCTCTCTCTACTGTACTAATTATGGAGTATGATAATGACTTTTGGGATACTATGAGGTATCTCAAAAGGTCCCCTCTCCAAGAGGCTACCTCCAAACAACTCTATGAAAATATTGCCTTCTCCCCAAACCTTTCCCTGGGCCTGAACAATAAGTGGAATGTTTGTGAGCCCATTAGTAGACGGACTGTTTTGTGGTCTTCTTGTATTCAGTCAAAGAAATCTTGCTTTATATGGCTTCTAATTCGTAATAAGCTTGTTGTTGGCTTCTAATATTTATTGGTTGCTGGGACTATAAGCTTGTTGTTTTCTTTAAATTTTTATATATATTTTAAGTTTTTACTTTTAAACATATATGGTACAAACGTACCCACAACGTCCCGTACCGAGGTTTTTTAAAATTTGCCGTTTCAGTGTACCATACCCATATCCGTGCGAAACAGTCTAGTTGAGTACAGAAAGACTCTGTTTCCATGGTTTGTCCCCCACCCTCCTGTACCCGCCTGGATATGTACCCAGTACGGATACGTCCCTGGTAGGGTACTGATACGTCCCGGTAATGCGTTTTGATGTACCTGGGACGTTGGACAGTGGGGGTCTCTAATTTTAATTATAATTTGTTTTTTTAACTCACAAACTTCAGTTTTATCGAGGACTAGACTAGGAGGGCATGGCAACCACAAGGAAACCTGAAGATTGTTTAAAATACCTCTAATTTATTGAAGAGAAAATATTCAAAGGATATCAGGAATGTTTGAGGTAATTATTTGGGATCATCGCAATTGGCCAAGGAAAGAAGCTATTCATAGAAATTTGGACATATATCTGAGCCTCTGTACAAGTTATTTATGAGATCAAATCTCAGGTGATCTTCAATACTAATAGAAAAAATTGGAACCGCAAATTGCATAGCTTAAAGTTTCAAAGAGCATCCTTTCCCAGAAACTACCAAGGCACAACATTGACTCCTTCCCGCATCCTTAAGGAGGATTAGAAGGTGATTTTTGATAATATGAATGCAAGAACCAACCATTGGACTGATCTTTTTAGTTATCATTGGCAGGTTAGAGTCAATCTCATTAAATAGGTCCTTTAGGAGCTCCCTATATACATCTTTTATGGCCACCATCGCAACACAAAAATTAATCTCAAAGGAATACAATATTTGTATATCATAGAAAATGTAAAATCTGAAGTATATTGAATGTTTTGAACATTGATCGTACTATATATTTCAAGTTTTGTATTTCTTATGGACTAAAAACTGAGTAAAATGAGTATGTGTGTGTGTGTGTGTATTAATATATATGTATGGACGTATCCCAGACGTATCGTATCGAAGGGTTTTTAAAATCGACATATCTGTGTATTGAACCCGTACCCGTATCCGTACCCTGGCAACATAACAGAAAGAAAGTGGATAGAGAGTTGCCCAAGTCTTTGTAAAGATAGTGGTATTTCCTCTGGATCTCTTAGTAAATGGGGCATCTCAAAATGAGGTGCTCCTTAGTCTCTATCTCCAGAAGGGAACAAAGATGACAGATCTGGTCCCTACGTGGAATGTGATGATCAGTCTCTATCCACAACTGGTGGGAGCACACCCTCAACTCGCTGAGGGAAACCCTCAACAGACCTATATTTGATGGCTCTTTTATTAATAGTTTTGTGGATTATTCTGTACTCAAGCATTACGACCGTCTTATGATCAAGTTCTAGGGATTTTTTTAATTTTTAGTTAATGAATATTTTAGAAAGTTTGATTACCTTAATAAATATCTGAGATCCCTTTTAGCTGGCATCTTTTAATAATTATCAAGAAAGCAAAACTATCATTGAATTGTGAGCAATATGTCATCTGTGTTTAACTAGTTCGATTAATGCAGAGAATCAGTGATTTATCTTGATTAGAGCTTCATTTTAACAAATATAAGCAAATACAGCTCGATTCCTTGGCACTCCTGAAATTTCATATAATTGTTTGACAATCTTAGTATGAACAAATATTTGCTTTCACATACTATTTCGTCGATCAGAAATGAAAAGGATGCTACAGGTAGATGATGAATTTGGAGCCAGTTATTAGTAGTAAAAGATATTTTTTTCAACATCCATTTGATATATTTAAATAATGCACAAATAAAATGTGATATATTTCACAAAATCTGGCGACATGTGATTTTCAAAATCTATGTACTGGCACCCCTTCCTGTACTGGTACCTGGCCTATACACTCAAGAAGCTTGGATGCGACCTTGTCTTAAATCCTATCTACTTTTTGAGCAACCACTCATGCATTAATCCCAGGTGATGTCACACTAACAAAGCAATACTAAGCACCTATTTTCTTTGGAAACTGCATTTTCATGTTTATTAGGTTCAAGGAACAACTAATATAATGAGAGGGTCATTGATTAATGCTCCTCTACTTTTCTACAAAGAAACTGATGATCTTTGTAAGAAATATTTGTAGAAAAATGTTCATTCCTTTGATTGATACATTGACATCAAATCTTATGCAATCTCCCTATCGTTTTCTCCCATGCCCCATTTTCTCCCTCTTTTTTTTTCATGTTGATAGAAAGTAGCTACTCTAGAAGGAACATGCACAAAACAATACCGTCTCTTTCAAAAATTGCCCTTTAGTGATGCACTATTATTCTACCTTGAATGAGCCTAATAATATATGAACCCTATATCAATAACAACATCTGAAATTAATATTATTATGTGTAATGAATAAGCGTATGAATGATAAAATCATAATTTTGGTTTTTATTATTATTTTCTCGCAATGTTGTCTTCTTATGGTAGTCATGTTCTCTGAACTCCGAGGATAACCTCAAGGGCTTAAGGAACTAATGAAGAACTTGCAGAAAATATGTAACTTCTTGTTGTGTTAATGAAATAAGACAAAGACAAGCTAATAAATTGTGCTGCTTTGTCGTATGCCTTGTAGGAAAGGAATTAATGAGGATGTTGCAGGAAATATGTGACTACTCATTGTGTTAATGAAATAAGACAGACGAGCTCATAAATCGTGCTAGTTTGTTGTTTGACTTGAAATGTTGTTCCTACATATGCAGTAGAACTCGTTTTATTTAGTGGTTTTATTGTCTTGTTGTCGCAGCCTGGTTTAGCGAGGTGGCAGAACGTACAGCAGTTTTAATTGCAAAGTGGCAAGGTGTTGGGTTCACACATGGTGTACTGAACACTGACAACATGAGCGTTCTCGGTCTTACCATCGATTATGGTCCTTTTGGATTTTTAGATGCATTTGATCCCAAGTTTACTCCCAATACAACAGATCTTCCGGGAGGAGGTACTGTTTTGCAAACCAGCCAGATGTTGGGATGTGGAATCTTGCACAACTAGCAAGCACTTTATCTACGCGAACCTCATTAATGATGAGGAGGTTAAATATGTCATGGCAAAGTACTATCTCTCCTCATGCTTTAAATGATTATCAAAGTATTTCTCTGAAAGTTGATATAGGATTGAATGCAGCAAGTGGTACTTATTTGGTATAATTGAACTTGCTGGAAGCAGAGTAATTTAACTTATACTGCTGAAACTGAGTTGTTTAACTTACAGGTATGCTTCTAGATTTATGGATGAATATCAGTCTGTTATGACAAAAAGCTTGGCCTGGAAAAATACAACAAAGACCTTATCAGCACGCTTCTCACTAACATGGCAATTGATAAAGTGGACTACACAATTTGTTTCCGTGCACTTTCGAATATTAAAACAACCCCTGACTTGCCAGATGATGAACTTCTTAGCCCATTGAAACCTGTTCTACTCGACATTAGTAAGGAACGGAAGAAAGCATGGATTGATTGGTCACAACAATACACACACGAGGTAGAGTAAACATCATGAAAATTATTGTAACTGTTCCTTAAATGCTAACATAAATGTGACTTGGCAATTGATCTGCTGTATGTCTTCTGGCAGCTTGCCTCATCTGGGATACCTGACAAAGAAAGAAAAATATCAATGGACTATGTAAATCCAAAGTTTGTTCTGAGGAATTATATATGCCAGAGTGCCATTGATGCAGCAGAGCAAGGTGATTATACAGAAGTGCGTAGAGTATTGGAAGTAATGCAGAATCCTTTCGATGAACAACCAGGCATGGAAAAATATGCTCGATTGCCACCTGCATGGGCTTATCGTCCAGGTGTTTGTATGCTATCTTGCTCCTCCTGATCTACAATTCAACCATTCAGAAATTTTTATGGGAAATATGTAGATTGTTCTATCTGAGTTGTACAGATAATTTATATGGCTTTAAATTGTAATAAATATCTTCTTTTATCTCTGTACAGTGGTAAATTTTACCATATGCGTTTATTCATTTTCATGTACTTTCTCATATTGGCTCCTGCTTGTATGTTATCTATTTTTCTTGCCCATCATAACAAGTAGGATTTGATGCTTATGGTGGAACCGTGATGTTAGATTTGGCTTAAAAACAAGTATTTTCATGCTAGTATTATATGGATTTGGCTATGCGGGCTGAGGTGTATGTCGGATTTAGAATCCTGTCCTAAGTAGTTTCTGATGTGTTTGTAAATTTTAAAGAGAATTCTGTGTAAACCATCTCCAAAAATATGCTGAAAGAGCATCGAAAGAAATGTGTTCCAATTGATTGACAGTGTATGACTTTTGTTCTCTTTATATACATGCGTGTTGGCATATACACACGCTCATGTAAATGTTCCTTCTATCTTATAGAATTGTACTGTATATATTTTATACAAATAAATTTTAGTATTGTCAAATTTTAGATAAACCTTTCTTCCAAGATAAAAACATTAAGATATGAAGGTTTATTATGTCACCCACATATTTTGAAGTTGTACTTGTATTATTTATCAAAAAATAGAGCAAAGTATGAATTCTAAAAGCATTACATTCTTCTCACTTCTAACATTTGATGTGTGAGAAAGACGAGCACTTTCCTTGGTGAGGTATGCTATAACAGTAAATCTGATTCAGCTATGAGGAGATTTTCTCTGCTCAATGATCTTGAATCACAGAATAAAATATCTTGGCCAAAGTGCAGTTTTATGTGCATAGTAATTCTCACATATTTTTTTGTGATTTTAAGTGAACTTATTCAAGTATGTTGTAGGCATTACGTTATGACTAACTGGCATTGTGTTAAGAGTAGAAACAAGTGATATGTAATGTACAAGTGATTACCTATAACTTTTGAGGCCAGAATTGTTGGTAATATTTGTGTATCAGACGGTTGTCCAATGAACATTCTTAACATGCCCTGGCTGTATGTCTATGTTCCAATACTCATGGAGATATCTCTCTTGTATTCTATTGTTGTTTATATTTGGAGCGTACAATATACTTTTGATGGCAATGAGAATCAATGCCTGTTTCTATCCTATGTTCTGGAAGTTAACTCTACCCTTGTTCTCTTGGTGTTTCTATTGTGATTTGTACGTGCAAATATGAATGGTTTCTATTGTGCATATTTAGTTGGTTCTGCTGTAGGATAGTTTTAGTCACACTTCCTATTATATATATCTGAAAGTTTTGTGGAAGTCTTAAGAGCTCAAAAAAATAGAAAACTTATACAATTGCTGTAATGGATGGCAAAAATCTGTCAGATATCAAAAAGAGTAAGAGTCGATGATTAAATTGTTGCAAACTTTTCACTGCTGTTTTATTGTTGCAGTCATGCAGTATAAATAATCATGGGAACAAAAACAATTATTTTACTCAAATGTTTTGTGCAGAAATCACCATTCCTTATCTAGAACATTAATATAATTCTAGATATGAAATAAGGAATTGCATCCGCTTAAGGGTTTCTCTAGTACCGATTTTATTTCAGTGTAAGCATAGCATATGGTAAATATGAAATTAATTCATGATATGCTGGTCGGAATGCATGTTTTATATCACAAGCATACTTAGTTTCAAGTGCAAACATTGCATTTTTGTATTTTTGGTCTCCTGTATAGCATGAGATCAAATTAATCTTCTCAGTTAATGTCTTAAATGTAAGAAGGAATAATTGCCTAAAAGTTTAATTATATTGAGGATTTTATAATCAATCTAATCTCCGATCTCAAGTTTTCTTTCCCTTGTTGATCGTTTCTTTGAGATCGTTTCAGATTTTTACTTTTCTCTCAAAAATTTCTTTCCATATTGATGTGCATACATGATAATTATTGCATTCTTAGTTTAATATTAACATGATGGAAATGGCGCGTGAATAGAAAGGAAATTTGGCTGATGAATAAGCTGAAAATTTTGAACTTGGGGTTTCAGGAAGTTATCTTTCCAAAATTTACCTGTACACCAACTTCTCTAAATCCCAGCATTCTTCTATTCTGAGACACTATCAGCAACCCCTCTCCCTCTTGATAAGTAGGTCGAGTGCAGAGACAACCTCTCCCACCCTAAAGGTCCACGACCAACGAGTATTCTCGCCTATTTTTTACAATCTCTTTTACTATTTCCATTTCCAACAAGCAGATCCCCTAATCTTTATGACCCATTGAATAAATACCCTAAAATAGATGAAATCACTTTGAATTGAGTGAAACAAATTGACTGAAATCCTTTCTGAAAATATTGATTCTCTAAATCCAACCCTGAATCCCTCTGAATTCAATCATTCTTCACCCACCTTGCATGGTGAACCATACACAGAATTGTAATAGTAAAACCAGCTATGCGTGGGCCATAGAAGACTTCCCTCTTCCCTTTAGTGAGTTATTCCCCTTATTATAACCAGGTTAAATCAATAGGGAGATGGCTTTTATGCACCTTTAGGGTGCTTTAGTCATTCCCTGTTTTCGTGGTAGGGATTTATGCAACTCTATTTATTATTTATGTGATAGGGTCTCATGCACTCATTGCTCATCATTACACTCATAGTACATAGGTAACGTGATGCATTAATTCCCAAACACACGGTTTTTATTAGGTTTCTTCCCATGTTTTTTTCTCACACTACTGCCTTTTCACTAATGGCATTTGTGCTAGTCCTGTTCCATTTCAGGTGCTCCATCAGGTGGTTCAGATCTAAAGGCCTTTCTGAATGCTCTAACAATCTGGACATGGCCAAGCACTCATCGAACTGCCTACAGTTGTACACTATGATGAAAAAAAGAGAGGAACTCGTCTCTTTTTCAATAATCTGTTTATTTAGACTGCAATGGCTATGATACAGGTCCAATGCCAACTGTATGAGGCCTACGGGGCTCAATGCCATGTAATGGTAGCTGCTGCTCTTTTTTTATGAACACTTCCAAGAATCCCCTGGCAGGCTCATCTACAATACAGAGAGGGGCCTCTTTTCCTTGTAACTCTGGGTGTTGCAGAGACTCGAACCTGAGTTGTGCCATAAAGAGTGGAGCATTCTAACCAATTGCTCTTATCTCTTTGACTAGATGCTTCTTTTTTAACTGTTTGGAATACAACATGAGTGGCTAAGGGTTAAATGTCTAAGATCCAGAGAGTGCCCTGTTATGATGCTATATTAGGCAAAAAAGTTAGATCATGTTATAGATACATTTGTTTCATTTATGCTACGATATGAAGCATTTAATTCTTAAATTAAAAAAATTTGAATTTCAACAAATAGTCATAATTGCGCTGTTTGCATCATGTACCGTAACTATCTGTGGTTGATGTACACTTTGAAATAACGGGTTGTTATAAGAAACAAGAGAAAATGAGGGAAGGGAAATGAGACTTTCACATGATAGCACCAAGCTAGCAATTCTTGGGTTTTATCCATTTCATCATGCATGTTTCATTAATTTTATCGATTGCATTATAGATTACGGATGTCTGTGGATATCCTGCACGGCATTATGAGCAGTTGTAGAGATTATTTCATTATGAGCATATTGATTTTTTTCACAATCAGATTCTCCACACTACAATTCAGTAGTTATTTTGTATATGATGGCAATGATATCTTGTGAAAAAGGAGACGGTCTCCAACTGATATTTAGCATGCTCTTATGTTTCAAAACAATATTTGAAGGAAAAAATGTTCCCATGTTTTGACCATGGAGAAAATTATATACGTGATCTGAATGGGTCTCTATAAAAGTTGAAAATTTGATACAAGGTGAAATTCATAATGTAAACATTGTATACTTTGGTTTCACCATATAGAATCTTAGAACTACATATAACATTGGCATCAAATAATGGAAATGCTGTGATCTTATCCATACGTATTGTCAACTTAGGCTTATCATCAGGCCAAGAATGATGCCGGGAAGGGTTTCCCAACCTGACACGTATAGATGCATGAAGTAGTGCAGAATCAAGAAAGCTGACATTGTGCTATCAATTTTTGATTAAATAAGATATTATCTTGAAAGTAGACAAGGGTGGAGCAACAGTGGTATTAAATAAAGGCAACTACTTTGAGAAGATACTTGATCACTTAATAATAGTGGATGCTACATAAAACACGAAAATAATCCTTTGAACCACATCATGAAAAATGTCAGCTCGGCCATTAAACAATCATCCTTGGATAATGAAGTTAAAAAGAAATTTTGGCCAAATCACTCTAAGAATCTACAATCTTCAGAAAATCCACAAACCATGCATCTCGCTTAGACCTATTGTTGATACTATTGGTGCTCCTATCTACAAGTTGGCTAAGTTTTTGGCCAACAAATTGAAACCTCTGGTGGGCAAGAGAGATTCGTACATTAAGGACTCAACCTTCTTTGTTGAGAAAATTAAAGAGTCACATATAAATGAACAAGACATTGTTGAGCCTTGATGTCATCTCCCTTTTTATGATGATTCCCATTGATGAGGTCATCAAGGTTATTGAAGACCTAACAAATCCTTAAATTGTGAAGTTGGTAGGCTTGTGCCTTAAATCTTTGTTTTTAATTTCCAAGGATATTTTTATGAGCAAACTTGTGGTGTGGCTATGGGTTGCCCACTCTCGCCAATGGTGGCCAATTTGTTTTTAGAGAACTTTGAATGTAAAGCTCTCAATTTGAACTAATACCAATCCACCTTATGGGTTAGGTATGTTGATGACACCTTTGTAATTTGGTCCCATTGAAAGGAAGAGCTTGATAAGTTTATTGAACATCTAAATAGCCGGTTCGTTTCCATAAAAATTACCGGAGGTGGAAGAAAATGAATCCCTACCATTTTTAGTTGTTATGGTGATCAAAAGTCACGATGGTCTCTTAACCCGTAAAGTATACATGAAAAAATGCATACCGACCTATACCTTCATGCAAACTCTCACCACCGCAAGCGAGAAAATGGGACTCCTAAACTCTTTTAACTAGAGTCATGAGGATCATAGGTAAAAATCACATTGAACAAGAAAATGAGCACTTGTGAGAAGCCATTAGGGACAACGGATATTCCACCTTGCAAATTAATAAGGCTTTTGCGAAGGTTGAGCGACAACAAAGGAGAGCTCAAAGGGTTACCAATGATAGTAACAAAGAACAAAGGTGGTTCCTACCTTTCATACAAGGCGCTATGGATAGAATTGTAAGACATTGGAAGAAGAATATTAGCACTATCTTCTCGCTGCCTAACAACATTACAAAATTCCTTAATTAAGTCAAGATTCCATTAAGCCTAAATGTCTATCAAATTTTGTGCACTTGTGGAAAATCATACATTTGTGAAATTAGGACAATTGGTACAAGAATTAAAGAACATTTTGTTGACCTTTGGCATACTAGAACTCACAAGTCGACATTAGTGGATCATTATAACTTTACTAAACTTCCCATTAATCTCATTGGCACTAAAACCTTGGCAAAGTTGACAATTCCTCTAAGAGGAAAATAAGAGAGGCCATCGAAATTGTTAAAAAAACTATCTCGAATTGAGATGACAAATTGTTTATTAGTCATTCTTGATTCTCATAAATAAAAAATAGTTAGCACCGCCTTTATTTGCTTGTTTTCGCACTATTTCATGTATTTATACATGTCAGGGTGGGAGACTCTTCTTGACATGATGAAGAGCCTAAAAGGTGGCTCAAAACGTTGACAATAATTATGGATCAGATCACATGATCTCTATTACTTGATGTTAATTATATGCCTTGCGAATTCTCAATGGTATTTACATATAACATATGAATAAGTTCGTATGTGATCCGTTAGGGATTTGTATTTCTCCTATGGTAATATTAATTCTTTCGCATTCGTAAACAAGTTTTGATGGCAAAGTGGATTATTGACTTATAGGGTTTTACATTTTCCATCTTTAGTGTTCTTCCTTATGGTATTATTCATAGTTTAATGAGTCTTAGAATAGGGGACAAGTCTCGGGGATGGGCGAACTAAGGGCCTTGGTTTGAGGGGTAGAGGGGGACAATAGGGGGATGATGGTTCAAACATATATAGTACTTGAAAAACTAGTTATAAAAATGTATGAGGAATATCAAATGAAACTTTGAAATGCTAAACACATTGCATTAAACAATCAAAATGTTGACTATCAATATATTAATATTGATATCATAATTTATTTTAAAATGACAATTGTATTCAAAATTCAAATGCACTTGCCCCAATTAGTTTGAAAGGCCACTTGGAAGGATTTAAGTCATTCTCTAGAGTCATGAAAAAAATCACTACAATCCAATAGCCCAAAATTAAAATTTAATTAGAGGCTACATTGAAAGACTAAATGAGAATGTCAATTTCAAAGCAACAATTATATACACTTCAAACACTCCATTCAAAATAATGCCGTATGTAGATCTTTGGCTTATCTAAAAACATACATGGGGCACTCGTCCTTGAGAGTAATTTATATAGTTTAAGTTTAGTAGAGACTAAGGATGACACACACAAAGAAACCTATCCTGGAGGGACTTCAAATTTTTGTTAAGGATCAATCTTCCGGGATATTGAACAAAAAACAACACTATCTCATGGTCTAAATAAAGACTTATTTTAGCTAATATCTTTGAAATAATTGAATTTCTTGGCCTCGCTAGATTAGATGAAAAATAATTGGCTTTTAGTTTGGTTTGGAACCTATATACACCTAATTTTTCATGCTTTATCTTTTCATATATGTTACTAACAATTTCTCTTCCAGGTTAGAGGTCGTTAATGCATCTATTTCTAGGAATGGGTGCCTTAAGGGGCTTGTTTTGGGATAGGGGTATGGTTATTCATGTAACCATTGGGTTAGGGATGATACATGGAGAGAGAATGGCTTTTGGTCCTATTTATGCACCTCTTTTGCTCTTATCTTCTTACTTTGCTTTGCACCCTTCCGACACCTTACTTGCACATGACCATATTATTTTTGCCTTACATTACTTTTGTTCTTCACGACACATTGCACACACCACTTGTCCTTTCCCCCCTAGCCGATGCCATCACCTGTAGGCGATTGCGTTGACGCATTTTCAAATTCTTGGCTAACACAATCGCCCATGGGTGATCACGTCGGTATAAATATAAAAAACCATCATACAGGATAAAAAAGACAATCACATGCAACACACAACACAAAGATATACATGAACTCGCCATTTGCTTTGCTCTTTTGCGTCAACTTGCATCTGCTCGCTCAACTCTTGGATTTCTTGCACCTTGACTCTTAGATTGGATCTTCTTCTTGTTGGACTGGTTTGCTTGCACTCTTGGGTCACCTATAGTGAGTTAGGACATGATTGTTTCCCCTTCTCCGCCCAAAATCTATTCTCTCTTAGTGTATTGTCCTTTGGGAAATAGATGCATCATGACCACCCCCAACAGGAAGTGTTCTAATTCGACTTGTCATTTTGCATAGAGTAGTCTCCTATCTCTTTTCTTATCACTTTATGTTAGCCTAACATTTTATGCACATGTTAGGTTAGCATATTGTTATTCACTCCTTATCTTATGTTGCATACTTTACTTGGTTAACATAGATCTTGCATGTTTATTTTGTCCTAATCACCCTCATAGTACCGATACCCCAATAAGGTTCCTTCCTCTTTCTCGATCTCGGGCCTTGGAAACCCTAGGTTGACCTAGTGTAAGGGTTACTTCTATTTGGGTATGTGATCTTAGATCCTCTGTACCCCCTTTGAATTCTATCTCGTTATGTCCTGGTCTTTGTGTATCTCTCACTCGTTGCCTTGTTTAGACACATTTTTGCCCAACATACATCCTTGGTGAATCCAACACGAACCTCCTTTTGTACCTTCTAATCGAGCACATCTTGTTAAAAGCATCCATTTTTAGTTTTATCTCATTTTAGCCCTTAAAAATCTAGAAAACCCCTAAAAATCATTTTTCTTGACGTTATCGGCCCCACAGGTAAAATGTGTAGGGCCGATTGTGTCGGTCTTAGTTCGATTTTCCTTTCCGACCCTATCGGCCCTTGTGTAAATCCTCTACAAGGTGATTGTGTCTAAATTGCGATTTTCAGAATTATGCTTTCGGTTTCCAAACTACACTCTGTCTCCTCTTAGGCTCTTTTTGGCTCAGTTAAATCCCCTAAACTTCTCCATGGGCTATTCATTCATGCCTGCATTTCCTCTTCACACACCTAAGTGTTATAGTTCTCATCCTGCAAATGCTAATCTTCCTAGCTGCCCTAGTCTTACCCATGAAGCTTCGTTGTCCCCACCTTGTCCCTCTGATCACTCAGAATAAGGTTACTCAACTGAGTGTAATGTGGTTGAGGTTGAGCATATAGATCTAAGATGTGTCATTAAAAATATCAATGACAATGAATATCTTACACCCGATTGGGATGGAAGTCTCCAAAAGATATCCGTTGATACAATGGAGATGACCATGCCTCGTCTCAATTACAAAGGGATTCGTCATAGTCAAACTCCTCCCTACAAGACTGATCAAAACAAGTCTCCTAAAACCCCTACCAATGAACATGACGAGTCAATCTTCTTCTACGGATCCTAACGTATTGATAACTAAGCTCCTAGATCAGATGGCCTTATCCCAAGCTGCTACCACAACTAGCATGATCCAAATACAAAATCAAATGTTACAAATAGCATCTCAAAGTGTGGTACCCAACATACCTTCCTTCACACCTCCTCCATTGGTGGATGCACACGGAAATCCTATTCCTCCTCCGCCAATCCGAAACAAGATGTTGCAAACTGTCCAAAATGAACCTTTAGCTCCATATATCGCAGCCATGGATTTAGGAGAGACTATCCCTACCATCTCTTACGATGTTTCGGGGATCCAACCCTCTTCCTCAAAACTTTTGGCAATCTCTATAAAGAATGGATTCAAACAAATACCTATGCAACAACTAAGCTTCTAGCGAAAACCTTAGTGGGTGAGGCCCTAGAATGGTATAATTAGCTTCCTCCCAACTCAATAGTTGACCTAGAAGGCTTAGTCAAGGCCCTAATTTATGAATTCCAACAACATAATCTACCCTAAAATACCTCGCAGAAATTCATGAATCTTAAATAAGGAATGAACAAATCAGCTCATGTTCATACAAGCTAACCATAACCTTGATAGAAAAAGTTTATCTCAAATCTTTCTTAAGGCCCTCATGCCAACCCTCCAATCTACAAGGTCATGTCTTTCACTACTAATACGTTAGAGAAATCCCTCAAGCAATAAAAAGACAAGATCACCTTATGCCCGAGTTCAAATGCACTTCCAACTCGTCGCCCAAGCTGAAAAGCACAACACATGTAATTTGCTCTTCAAAATTCCCAAAAGAAAGCGCAATGAGAGAAAATCGAGAACCTTCTCACTCTTTCCCCCATGTCCCCTTATCTCTCGCCAAACTTCTCCAAATGCTTCCCACTCCGCGAATCATCCCTCCTTCGAAATAAGCTTTGCCCACTTTTAGGGGTGATTTGTTTTGTTGGTGGCATACAACCATAGGACACTGGCATAGTGATTGCAAAGAACTTAGGAAGACAACCTTTGAATTCTTCCTTGGTTCCTCTTTTGATTACTCTGCCATCATATAAGAACATTATGAAAAATATCAATCTTTAGAGAGATCTTGCTCCAGTCGTCAAAATCAACACCATAAAAATCCCATGAAGAATGTCATGGGTACTATAGAACACTCGTATGATCAAAGTTTCTTGAATTCCCAATATATCAATGCTGCCAAAACTAACTATAGGCATAAGCCTACCCACAAAGATCATGTTATTAAACCAAAAAAACTTGCCAATAACCCATCATTGCTTGATACTTCCTAAGATCCACCAACAAGGGAGCCTGCTCCCATAGTTGAGTCTTCACCCGTGTTATCATTGGTGTTACCAAGAAAGGATCCCATTCCCCATCCTTCCAATAAGATAGCTCCATCAAACACATGTAGTCTTTTTATTTCCACTCAAGTGCTTATGTGTGCGACACCTCATTTTGACAGACCTAAACGGTCACCCGAGCGCGCTTGGCTTGTGTCCCTCCTTTGTGTTTTCTTTGAGAATGTTAGCATTCTTAACCAGGATGATAACCAACCAAGTCCCTATCCAAATATAATAAATCATTGGATACAATCAATGGGTAACACACATAATAAGGAAACATAATCATTTAGATAACAATTAAGATCAACTATAAGAACACATCTCCATACTCAGATTCATCAATGACCATAATCCAACCATAGTTATGCATTAATCATCAAAACATCAAAGATAACAAGAGGCTGATTACATAACATCCAAAACATGTGTTCATAGTAGTATAATAGACAACATAACACTACCATATCACGGGTGTTCCATATAATAAGGTATAACAAGTATATATAGGGGTGGGGACTTTCCCTTCACCACCCATGCACTTCCTAATAATAGGTGCGCTCAAAATAGCCATGCGTTAACAGTTGCATGCTTTTTTAATGGAGCTAACAATAGATCATCCTATAAATAGAACTTGTTCTAATCTTAATAATAGCCTCGATACATATGTTTGAACTACATGTCCATTCTCCAAAAATAGTCAATGCTTGATTTCCATGGCACCCTTTGCGTGATGCGCAATATAAGTCTATTTTTAGCTTGTCACAGGAAATGGCTAAGTCTCTAACCTATTTATCTCCCTACGCAGATCCACGCACAACCCCGATCATCCTTACGTGTGCTACTTCGATCCCGTGCACACTCGCGTTCCTTCCCGTTTTGATACTTATTCATTTTCTCACTCCAACAATGTAAAGTTGCCATCATGCTTTGGGACACATCTTCTATTGCGCCACCACCACAATATCATTACAGGTGATTTAATAGCATCATAATTGTTAAATCTAAATTACATAGTCTCTACTATGATAATATAAAACAAAATACAAATGCTAAGCACTTTAATGATACAATATTGCAAGCAAATAGGGGAGATAGAAGACTTATTTGATTTACTCTTATCCTAGAACAAATCTAAACTAGAAAAAATGATGAATAGGCTGAGAAGAGTGTCTCAAATGCTCAATATTAATTTTGCATTACACGAACAAAGATGGACACGTGCACCTGGGCAAGGGCGGGGGTGTTTGTGATCTCTTTTGGGCACTGGTGACTGTGTAGATACTTAGAATCTACTTTCTTCGGTGTCGCTATGGTTTTGTACTTGTTCTTTGTTAATCACCTGATATTTACACCTTGATTGCCGAGGGTACCTGTAACCTACAAAACAAACCCTAGCTACTTGCATAAGCTCACAAACACATCAACTTAGAATGAAAAATATAATATGTGAAGTCCGACTGACCCTGACAATCATTCAAAGGATGAACTTATGACCGAGTGCTACACTACATTTCAGAATCCATGTAGTTGTTTGTGCTTTTGTGAAATATTGTCCTTAGGTTTCCGTCGTGCCAATGACGCCAATATAATAGGCAATGGATAGATAAAATGAAAATGTGTGAGATGGAATTTAGAACTTCCCGTCCTATGTAGTGTATGCAAGCCAAAAATGCGGTCCCTTTGATAGTATGCAGATACTATTGCCCTTTAGAATTGTCAACCCTTATAATAGTAGGTATGTTGTGTGTATATATATGGATCTCTTGTTTTAATTTCGACACTAATGACATGAGATACCGACTAAGACCTCGGGATAAGGATACGAAAACCAAAGAGGCCGATAATAAATGTTAAAAATATAATCAAGAACAAAGAGGATAGAAGGGTCCGAATGGAGGGAATGCTTGGGCGCTAGTTCCAGAATGGGCGTTGGTGTCCTAGGATACCAACAGATACCGAAAGATAGGGATCCCTATGACTTGACCAAAAACAAGTGTGTAAGTGATAGATGTGGAAAAGCAATACAATAGAAGCCAATGAAAACAAGTGGATGGATAAGGGATTGTGTCACTAGTGAATAATTTTCTTGCTTAAGATCCATGCATATAATAACATACTTGATGGCATAGTAAAATAGTAATATGTGCGTGATTTTGTGTCTACATTTGCCCCCCTTTATGTTATTTGAATGAAATTCAAGTAGTGTAAAGGAATTAAGGAACATACCCATGAGAAGTCTGAAAAAGCCTTGTTGCGAAGTACATGCAAAATATAAGAACATGTAGCATGGCGGACCATGGATCAATGTGTCGACCCATGTGGCATAAATAAAGATAGCAATTGTGGTAAGAACTTGGAGAAATGCTTGACATGAATTGTATAATTTTGAGATTTTGATTATTGCCAATAGAGATTTGAAGGGCTAGGGAGTGATCAATTCCCAACCCAATTTTGTTTGTTTAAAAATAGGAGGATTTGCACATCCTTCTGCCATAAGAAAAGTGTTAGGGAGAGAGGTCTAGTTTTTCTCTCCATCTATGACTACATCCCTAAAAGGTCCAATCGTTGCAGATGGATGGAGACCAAATTTAGTTCTCAGTATTGAAATAGTATTGAATAACTTCCAAGTTAGGTCATCTGGAAGCGATAATGATGTAATACAACTCCTAAGTTAGGTCATCTGGGAGAGATAGTAAAGTAGTGCAGCTCCCAAGTTAGGTCATATGGGAGGAATAATAGAATATGCTTGTTGTATCGATTGATTGATTTGATTCGAGTGATAGAAGATGGATTTGCAAAGAAGATGTGCTTGGTAAATTACCCACGAAGATATTTTTGCCTTTCGCCCCCATATTAGGTCATTAGAGGGAATATATTTGAAACAAGAGAAAATGTTGAATGTTGAATGAGATGATTTGTACCTTTTCTTGAACAAGACCAGAGAAACAAATTACGATAATGATTCCTTAGGAGCATCAATTGATTATATTGAAACTAGAGAGGGATGGTAAGGTGATCCCGATTATATGTCCCCCTTTCGACAAAAGGGTGCAAGGTGGAGAAATGAGCACTAAGCCGAAAGTAATGCAGTAACACTGTGTAATAGTGAATGAAAAATAATTTAGAAAAGATATTAAGAGTGCGTATATGATGATTATCATATGTGCCAAATGTGGGGATAACATTGGGCAATGTGTAATAGTACAATGCTAGGAGAAATTATGAACCGGATTGCGCAAACGGGGAAGATAAAGGGGTAATGAGGTTCAATATATGAGCAAAACTGTATGCAGTGTATTATTTGGAAGAATGAGTGCAGATGGTAACTATAGTAAATGGAAAATTGAAAATTGCTATATATAGTAATAGTGAAAAGTGAATAGTAATTTCATTTGTACCGTGATTGAGTGAGAATTGGAGCTTTGAGTTTGTGAGGATGTCGAGTGTTAGAGCAACAAGTTTGACTAGGTTCAAGAGAGTAGTGACAATCATGGCTTTGGAGACGACCGATGAGCTGGTGAGTATAATCATTTTTGGAAAGTTTGGTGAAATTTGCTCACTTTTGTCGATTTTTGTAAAATTTGATTTTTGTATTTTTGTGCATTTTTTGACATGGGTGGGAGCGGCCAAGGTGTTGAAATCATTTGGGACACCAGCCCCCAATTCCAAGCGTTGGTGATTTGTGTCTAGGCACTTGTGACTGATCTTGGGCATTGACAACCTAGAGAGGGCTTTGATAGTGCAATGTGAAATATTGATATTTTGATTAATTTTTGTACTATGATTGACTTGTTTTAAATATGTATGATGTGCCAATGTCAGAATTTTGTTAGTGTTTTTGTTGGGCAAAGAAATATACATTTGAGAGAGTTCCATAAGTGTATGCATTTGAGCACACTGTTGACTTTGAGGTTATCATATCTTTGAGTGGGACATACTAGACTGCGCCAACTTTGGCACACATAGCGAGATTGGGGGAGGTTCTCCATAATATGCCTATGGTTATTGCATTGTGCGAGAGGTGGTGTGTAGATACATGTACTTTTTGGTTGCCTACTAGGAGATGAAAGTGACCCTAGAGGATGTATATCGGATATTGTGACTACCGATAGTTGGAGAGAGAGTATAAGTGATGACCATAGTGGATGCCTAGAGGCAGATGCAAACATCAAGATGATGTTTTACTAGGACACTGGGTACATATAGAGAATCATATTAGTTTGATTTCTATATTAAGATCAGGTCTTATGCAGTTGGAGAAGTTTATCGCATTGGTTATAACTTCATCGGTGGTAGTAGAGGATGGAAGAGTGGGTATCTTGTATAAGATGCATGATATTTGTCAGCACATAGAGGAACATGGGACGATATTTGCATGGGCATGATGTGTGTTGGCCCACTTATACATGGATTTATATAGATTCACACAAGAGGATCATGTGGGTGGCTAGGAGCCACAAATTTGTTACATGTATGGGCATACGAGCACATTGTAATATTGAGGCCACTCAGTGGGCCATGTGTTGATTAGGTGAGGCCTAATATATTTGCAAAGTGAGGTGGGTAGGCATCCGTAGTAGGAGATTATACATGACCACTTATAGGTCGATGCTTGATTGGATGGGACCAGGGGCCATGATATGGAGGCCATTTAGAGACAATAGTGGGTGGGTAGAGGATGAAGTAGAGTTGTGTTGCATTCGACACACCATGTGGTTGGAGGGCTGGTTTCCAAGAGTGGCCGAGTTGTTTCAAGTGGAGCATGTATCGAGATAGATTGGCATGGCCCAGGATGTGCCCCCAGAGCCATATGTACGGGTGAGAGCTACTAGAGCGTAAGGCGGCCAAGAGAAAGGCCAGGTCCTACAAGAGCACAACTAGTGCCTCCTGGTCCGATGATGAGGTGGATGCAACCATAGAGAGGATACATGTGGATGATGTAGGGTGTACTCAGGACTGTAGTGAGTGGTGGGTAGAACAATGAGGGATGCTATTATTTCTAGTTGTTGTAGATATGAGGGGTGGACTGTGAGTTATAGGAGTAGAGGGAAAGGCACTTGCTTCTGATGGAGATGGCCTAACAGTAGCACTAGCGGAGCGTAAGTATTGTTCATTGGTATTTGTTGATTGTCATCTAGTTGTAAATGTATGTAGTAACTAATGTGTTGTTGTATGGTTATAGGTGATGCTCATTGGTCATTAATTATGGAATCTTCGATTCACTCATTGACGTGAAATGTGCCTCCAGATGTGCTCGTGGGAGGTGGGATGCTAGAGTGAGTGGATGTTATTGCGGGTGAGCATGCCCATTTGTTTGAGCTGGTGGCTATAGTGGCAACCATATGTATCGTATTAGTAAGTGAGCGTGATGAGGTTCACATGGGGACCTAAGTGAGTGATAGAGGCTATAGGAGGAGGAGCCCTAGCTTAGGATATATTCACGAGATATGTGGAGCTTCAGGATGATTCATAGAGCGATTGGTCCGAGGTTTCTATACTACAGAGGCAAGTGGAGAGATATAGAGGCCATGACCAGCATTGTATATTGAGTGGTGAAGCATCTAGTTCTAGAGCTCCCGCGATTGTATATAGCGATAGTGAGGATGACATATGATGTATATGGATATAGTGATGCATGGGGATTTCCCCCAATGATTGTATTCATGTAACTATGATTTTTTCCAAGGTATATATATATACTGGATCTCATATGTGTTGTGTACATGCATTGATATATGATATGATGTTTTCCACTTTTATTTTTGATGCGCTATATATTGTATGATTATTTTGATTGGCTAATATTTGAAACATATGATGATGTGAAAATATTAAGTAGTGAATAGAAGATGATATGTATGTGAATTATTAATATAATGATGTGGCGATAAGAATGTATGCATATGATGTAATGTGATGCAAATAGTATAAGAGATTAGAATAATGATATGGTGATAGGTGTATAATGAGAATATGTAAGATTATATGTGTAATAATGTGCAAGTATTAGGAAGAGGGGGGAAAGAAGAGAGATGCCCCTAGCATATGTGTAGGAAAATTAGGTTCATTTATATAATACCCCTTAAAAGTCAAGAATGAACCATAGAACAAGAGTACATCATCGGGAAATGGTTTGAGAACGTATGATAGAAAGATAGAGCATGAAGCACGAGTGTGAAGAGTGGGTGCAGATAGGTTCATTTTACAACATATCCCTCAACAATCATGTAAGAAACTTAAGAACATGAGTGTGTCATCGGGTAATGAGGTGATCATATGAAAATATCCTACCAAAGATGAAGAGGCCTACGAGGGATGGTGGAAGAATGTGAGGTGGTAACAACATGAGTATAAGAGAAAAAATGAATGTCAGATGAAATGGTGCTAATGATGGGAGATGTAGTGGTAGGAAGCACAAATGTCAATGGCTTAGGATGCCAATGGGAAGTAGGAGCATTGTGAGGAGGGTGATATGATGCACTAATGGAGGAGATAGATGAAGGGCATGGATGGATAATGATCTTAGGAGGTGGACGAATGACAACCTTAGAAGTGGGTGGAGGAGACAAGTGAATAGAGGTGGAAGCATGCTTATGTGGGATGGGAGAAAAATACCACTCACGAGAGAAAGAGCCAAAGGAAATGACACCTTGATCTTCTAATTGTTGTAATTTTTCATGTAAGGCACACCAGTCATTGTCCGATGCCCATTGATGTGGTGGAAATTACAATAAGGGTGATCACGCTGGTGATGAAAGTGATGAGGAGGGTGATGTTGATTAGAAGGTAAAAAAATTAAGCACTTTTCTAGAAGAGCACATAAAAAATCACGAGGTTTAGCATCATGTGATAAATGAAATGGCTCAGGAGTAGGAGATGGAGAAGACTTAGGTGGAGACCAAGCGGTGGAGGAGATGGAGGACATTTACACAAAGTGGAGGGGATGGAACACACTTACTAGGTGCATGAGATGGAGTCCTTGAAGGAAGCTTAATAGATGGAAGTGGAGAGGAAGTAGTAGACGATGAAGAAGTAAAAGGAATAGAAGGGGTTCTATAAAATGTGCAACAATTAAATCTTGTTCTAGATCAATGAATTTATATCACAAAAGCGTAAAAGATTCACATGTATCATATTGTAGCTTTTCTTTTAATGCAAGAATCAGACCACAAAAGAATATAAATTTAATTTCTAAATCAATGGGTTGAAATACTAACTGATGCATGCAAGAATTGAATTGTAAAATGTTATCTATAATAAATTATTTCTTTCTTTGATGCAAGCTAGGTAAGATATCATATGTAACCTTTGGGCCCTTGTTAATCATAAAGCGTAAAATAAAAAGCAGTATGTACTAATAGATCCATTAGGCAAATGATTATACCATTGAAGATCATGATCAATAAGACTATGATGAAAAGCTTTAAGTAACAAGCGATCATTATAATGAGAAGCCATAGCTAAATGATAATGCTTAAGATGTAGATAAGAATTTCTTGTTCCATCGAAACATGAAAATGCAGGAATGATGAAATCCTTAGGAAAAACTGAATTGTGAATTTTCTTTGGAATAGGATTTCCATGAAGAGAGTTATTGTCAATGGAAGCATAATAGGCTTTTCTTTCAAGTGTGAGAGAATGAACTTGAGATTGCAAATTTCCAACAACATGCATGAGTGATAAGATATCATGTGAAGGAATGGTGGAAGAAGTGAGAGGCACATTGAGGGGTTGAAGCTTTCCATTATGAGTGATCATGGGGACTTGAGAAGGAGGAGTGGATGTGGAAGGAGGAGAAGGAGGTGGGGAAAGAGGTGAAGAACATGGAGGCTCTATAGGAATGCTAGATGTAGACTCAAGAGTCACGAAAGAGGGGTACTAGTGGAAGGGGTGGAATCATCATGAATGTTATTGGAAACAACCTCAAAAGTAGGAGGGGTAGAAAATTCACATTCAGCCGTATTAAGAGAAGTAACATCCTCACTAACATGTTCATGGTTAGAAGTATAATCCACATCACTATCAGTCAATTTTTTGCAAGCAAGTAGTTCTTCAAGACTATCATCAACATATAAAGAAGTAGTAGGAGAACTAGCATGAGATATATCATTGTAATCATTGGAAATATTTTCAAAAATAGAAGAAGCATGAGATGTAGCTTTACATTCATCTTGACTATTATTGGAAACAACATCATGCACATGTACATTTGTATCCTTAGAAGTAGATTTATTTACATCTATAGAAGTAAACATGTCACCAAACAAAGGATCTATAATAACATTATCATGCATGACAATATGAGGAGAATAATCTACAATAACATGGGTGGCCATGAAAGATGAGGGAGAACATGCAACATAACTTTGGTCATGAGAGAACATACAAATATCACGGTTATCAGTGCCAAGAGGAATGGTGTCTTGGTGAGCAAGAAGTTATTTTTGGACTTCATTATCAAATTGAACATTGCGATAAAGGGCACTAAGTTCAGCCTTAGTAACATCAAGGATAAGATTCACATTGACATGATACATAATTTTATTGGGAAAGGAGGATCTATTACTAGCCATGCAGATTTTGGGTAGGGTTCATTTTAAGAGACCTCTTGGAAATCGGAGGTGGAAAATACTTGGCAAATATCCCCGGAACCGGTTTCGCGGGAAGGCAAATTTTTTGGGGGTTGTATGAAAAAATTTCACCTAATTTTCAAGTGGTGTGACAGAAGGCTGCAAATGTGTGATGAGAGATTTGTTGTTGCGCATCAAAAAAATGACCGACGCATGTCAAAAACCTTGTTGACGTGCATCAAAGAGGTTTGTTGACATGCGTCAATGAGGGTGTTGTCCGAGTCTACAGCCTCCACCCTCTTCTTGCGCATCAAAAAAATCTCCGTGTCACATGTCAATAAACTCTTTGTCATGCATCTGCTATGCATCAATATCTGCAATACCTCCTTGTCATGTGTCAACTATTCGTTAGTGTCACATGTCAACAAATAACCCCATTGACACGCGCCAACAAACCTCTTTGATGTGCGCGGCAACAAGGTTGTTGGCCTGACGCACGCCAATGGTCTGAGGCAGAGCCAATGCATTTTTTTGACATGTAATAGCAAATCTCATATCGCACGCTTGCAGCCTCCGCCCTCTCGCTTTGCGCATTGAAAAAATCTCTGTGTCGTGCATCAAAAAACTCTTTGTCATGCATTTGCTATGCATCAATATCGCAATACCTCCTTATCGCACGCCAACTATTCGCCGGTGTCACACGTCAACAAATAACCCCATTGACGCGTCAACAAACCTCTTTGATGCATGTCAACAAGGTTGTTGACGTGTGTCAATGAGTTCTATTAACGCGCATCAATGTAATTTTTGACACACGGACGAGAAAATATCCTATCGCATGTTCGCAGCCTCCGCCATCGCTTGCACGCACAAAAAAATCTCCGTGTCATGCGTCAACAAACTCTTTATCATGCTTTATGCGTCAATATCTCGTAATACCTCCTTGTAACATGTCAACTATCCGTCAGTGTTGTGGGTCAACAAATAACTCCATTTACGTGCATCAACAAACCTCTTTGACACGCGTCAATGCATTTTTTTGCGCGATAGTAAATCTCCCGTCGCGCATCTGCAGCCTCTTCCGCCTCTGCTTGTGCATTGAAAAAATCTCCGTGTTTGCGTGTCAACAAACTCTTTGTCATGCATCTACTATGCATCAATATCTACAATACCTCCTTGTCACGCGTCAACTATTCGTCAGTGTCGCACGTCAACAAATAACCCCATTGACGCGCGCATTAACAAACCTCTTTCGACGACGTCAACAAGGTTGCTAAGCGTCATGAGGTCTCGTTGACGTGTGTCAATGCATTTTTTTGATCCGTGACAACAAATCTCCCGTCGCATGATATCTGCAACCTCCACCCTGCTGCGCACATAGAAAAAATCTCGTGTCACGCATCAACAAACTCTTTGTCGTGCATTTACTCTGCGTCAATATCTGCAGTACCTCCTTGTTGCACGTTAACTATTCATCAGTGTTGCACATCAACAAATAACCCCATTGTCATGCGTCTACAAACCCTCCTTGTCGCGCGTCAATAACTTACCCCCTTGTCGTGCATCTGCAATACGGGATATATCATATTGTTGACAAAATGTGAAGTAGAAGTGTTCTACCTAGCGAATAATCTAGGATTATATAGGGGATATTTTTCAAGGGTAGGCGAAGTCGACTTAAAACAAATTAAAGTGTAATTTTTAGGTAACAGTCACCGACCCAAGCCTTGAAAATTCACCTTTTCAAAATTTTCAAAAATGGAATATTCTCCATATTACGAATATTCACCACTAAAATTTTCCTTTATTTTGGGGATCCTAGGAAAGGAGTTCGACTAAGGATGGGTTCAACAAATGATTTAATAAAATTAGAATTACTAAATCTAAATTACAGAGTCACTACTATGATAATATACAACATAATACAAATCCTAAGCACTCTAATGATATAATATTACAAGTAAATAGGAGAGATAGAAGACTTATATTATTTACACATATAATGGAACATATCTTACCCGGAAAAAAATGATGAACATAATGAGAAAAGTGTCGCAAATGATCGATAGTAATTCTACGTTGCATGGATAGAGTTGAACATGGGCACTGGGCTAGGGCTAGGGCACAGAGACCTCTCTCGGGTGTTGGTGATTGTGTAGATACTCAAAACTTGCTTTCTTCGTGTCACTAGGTTTTAACACTTGTTTGTTGTTAGTCACCGATATTCACACCTTGGTCGCCAAGGGTATCTCAGAACCTACACAAAATAAATCCTAGATCGCACAAGGTCAAAAACATAAAATTTGATTGAAAAATGTAATATGTGAAGTTAGATGACCTTGACGGTCATCCAAAGAATGAACTTATGACCGAGTGCTAAACTACATTTTAATCCATGTAGTTCTTTTTGTTTGTGTGTGAAATAGTGTCCTTAGGTTCCCCTTACACTAATGATGCCAAGATAGTGAGCTATGGCGAGATAAAATGCAAATGTGTGAGATGGAATTCATAACTTCCCCTTCATATGTAGTGTATGCAGAGTAAGAAACCCAAAAATGCAAAGTCCCTTTGATAGTATGTAGATATGATTTCCCTTTAGAATTTCCAATCCTTATAATAATATGTATGTTGTGTATATATATGGATCTCTTGTTTGAATTTCAACACTAATGACATGACATGCTGACTAAGACCTCGAGATAAGGATAAGAAAACAAAAAGGCCGACCACAAATGTCAAAAATGTAAACAAGAACAAAGAGGATAGAAGCACCCAGAATGGATAGAAGCACTGGGTGCTAGAATGGATGTTGGTGTCCTAGGATGAATGAAAAAATATATGAAGAGATTGATAGACAGGATCCTTGTGACCTGACCAAAAACAAGTGTGGAAGTGACAGATGTGGAAACGTAATATAATAGAATCCAATGAAAACAAGTGGACGGACAAGGGTTTGTGTCATCGGTGAATAATTTTATCTCTTAAGAACCATCCATATAACAACATACTTGATGGCATAATAAAATAGTAATATGTGCATGATTTTGTGTCTACAACAGAGTTGTTCCAAGCCGCACCGAAAATTTTTAGATGAGCTAAATCTCTTACATGCAAGATTCCATTTATGGAACTCATGCATACAGATTCACATGAGAGTACTCCCCTAGTAAAAATTCGTCAAACCCCCACTACCTCACATCACCAATATTTTTGAGACATCTTCCAAATCGAATCGACGCCCTACAAATAATCTTTGGTATGCAAACATTCGTAAATTTATCCAATATAAGACTTACCCAGATGGTACGGACTCATGAACATGATTGCAAATATGTAAAAAGGATCTCAAATACGTACTCAAAGATGACATATTATATTATCAAAACTTCAAAGGTACCCTACTCTGATGCGTTAACAAGGATGAGGTTCCCCTTGTCTTAGAAGAAGCACACGGGGAAGATGCAGTGGCCATTGTAGCGACCATGATACTACACACAAATGCCTATGTATGGGATATTATTTGCCTACACTAAAATCCAACACTCATGCATTTTCCAAAAAGTGTAAACCTTTCCAATATCATGATGATTTGATTCATTCCCCTCCGGATGAGTTGCAAACCATTTTCGCTCCCTAGCCCTTCAGCATATGGGGATTTGATATCATCGGAAAGCTCCCTCGCTCTCAAGATGTTCATGTCTTCATCATTACTACCATGGAGTATTTCACCAAGTGGGTTACAACCATGCCCCTCACCAACATGTCTGGACTTACTACCTCCAAATTTTTCCTCAACCAAATCATTTACCGCTTTGGAATTCCCCACACCATCATATCTGATAATGGAGGGAGTTTCAAATACAAATAAATGAGGCAAATCTATGCTAAGTTCAAGATAAAACATCAATTTTCAACACCTTATCATCCCTAATGTAACGAACAAGTTGAATCTATAAAAAAATAATCAATAAGATCCTCTAAAAGATGGTTCGTGAGTCATGTATGAACTAACATACAAAGATATATCCTACACTATGGGCATATCGCATCGTGTCCATATGAACACTATGACAACGCCTTTCTCTCTTACTTATGGAGCCGAGGTTATCCTTCCACTCGAGGTGGAACTCCCTTCACTCCATATATCCCTCTGCGCGACGAACATCATTCGGATGAGTAAATCCTTAAAGCACACCTTCTTGAGCTTGACCTCTTATAAGAGTGACATGATCATGCCTATACTCAGAATCAAAAGAAAGAACATCACATGACCAAGCTTCATAATAGACTTGTTTGTCTGCGTACTTTTGATAAGGGTGACCTTGTCCTTATGATTGATTATACCCATGACAAAGAAGGAAAATACACTAAAAAATGGTGGGTTCCCTGCCTCATCAAATATATCATTGGTCTTAATACATATTATATTTTCAAAAATTCAAAGGTACCCTACTCTGATGCATTAACAAGGATGAAGTTCCCCTTGTATTAGAAGAAGTGCATGGGGGTAGTTGCGGTGGCCATTGTAGTGGTCACGTTACTGCATGCAAATGCCTACATATGGGATATACTATTGGCCTACACTAGAATCTGACACTCATGAATTTGACAAAAGTGTAAATTTTTTCAATATCATGATGATTTTATTCATTCCCCTCTGGTTGAGTTACAACCCATTACTTCTCCCTAGCCCTTCAACATATGGGGATTGGATTTCATTGGAAAGCTCGCTTGCTCTCAAGATGGTCATGTTTTCATCATTACTTCCATGGTGTATTTTACCAAGTAGGTTGAAGCCATGGAAGTATGAACTTACTACCTCTAAATATTTCCTCAAACAAATCATTTTCTACTTTGGAATTCCCACGTAATTTTGTATAGAGTAGTCTCCTATCTCTTTTCTTATCACTTTATGTTAGCCTAACATCTTATGCACATGTTAGGTTAACATACGTTATTCAACTCCTTATCTTATGTTGCATACTTTACTTCGGTTAACATAGATCTTGCATGTTTATTTTGTCCCTAATCACCCCCATAATACCGATACCCCAATAGGGTTCCTTCCTCTTTCTCGATCTCAGCCTTGGAAACCCTAGGTTGACCTAGTGTAAGGGTTACTTCCCTTTGGGTATGCGATCTTAGTGGTCCCTGTACCCCCTTTGAATTCTATTCATTGTGTTCTAGTCTTTGTGTGTCTCTTACTTGTTTCCTTGATACCCTAGTTGAATAGATGATAAGAGTGCATTTTGTCTAGACACATTCTTGCTTGCCATACAAAATCTTCCTCCATCATTTTATCAATTTAAAAGATGACTAACCAAAATAATCTGTTCAATTTTTTTTTAATAGATAAAGTTTTGGAAAAGGCTCCAAGGGCCATATACATGAAGATATTACAGTGAAAGCACCTTACCAAAAAAAATCTATAAAAAACCCAACAAAAGGAAAAAACACACGCTCGAGTCAAGGAGACATTGACTCATCAAGAATCGAAACACAGAACAAACAAAACCCAACCAAACTAGACCAAAAAACAATGTATACACGAGAAAAAATAGAATATTAGTCAGCAACAGAGCTACAAAAATCCCCTCAAGTACTTTTAGCATGAGTCCTAGAACTTGGTCCTGCAAACACCTCCTTCCCATAACCATCATCATCATCATCATCATCTGAGCTACTGACATACATCATTATTTTCTTCCCTTTCTCTGCCGCAACCATCTCTGAAGAACATCCACCCTATTACTAAACATCATAATCTCAACACCATGATGTTGGGCACCTCTAATTAAACTCTTATTCTCAACCTTCATCGATTCACCACATCTTCAAGACTCTCAATTTTACTGGCAAGAAAATTAACAAACACATTGGCTTCATTCAACCCCTCCTCGCCTCATCTCCTTATTTGTTCAAATTTTAACCAATCTAGGTAAGGTATGATAATTTATATAAGCTTATGGAAATTTGGTGGAATGAACCTATGAAACATAGTGACTAGAGAATGTATAAGCTTGCCTAAATATAGAACTATAAAAGAGCTTCTTGATGCCTTCATTTTTTTTTCCTTTTAGAAAAGTAGTTATAGATGTAGTCCATCATTGTTAATAAAAAAATAAATGTTTGGGTAGAAAACGTGCTAATGCATTGTTAGCTTCAATAATGTAATTTTGTGGATGTAAACATTTCTTATTTATTTTTCTTTGCAAATTTGAGTGGTAGTGTGGTGTCCCCAAATATTTCACTTAGAAATCTTGGGATACCCCTTTTAAATTTTTACAGATTTGCTCAAGAGTCCATTAGAAGGTTCATACGAGGTTGTTTGGAAGTAATTGAAGAAATACCCATTTACTCAAAATGCATAAAAATCCTTAAAAAGTTAAGTATTTTCTCTCTTAGTTTATCGGGTTTCTCAAAGTGCTTTACTTCCATTCAAATTGTGCCTTCTTTGCGCTAAATTCAAGTTTTTTTACATCACTTAAGTGGAGAAGCAAAGTAATAGTCAAACACCGAAATATGTCGGTTAGTTATTAAACCTCTTCTTTGTGGGATTCCAAGTCCTATTACTTGTTAGCTTTGCACTAAAATGAAACAACTTGAAAAATTTAACAAGTAAAGCTATGTCAGATTGCCACGTAACTAAGCTTCTTAGTTTATCGACTTCCGGGTTTCTTTACTTGCCTTATCGCTATCCAACAAAGCTCTTGCTAATCACTACAGAATAAAGCCATTTATATTTTCTTCATTATGCTTAAACGATACCCAACTACTTTCCTTCATTGCGCTTAAATCCCAATTACTTTACTTCTTAAAAAGTAAAGCAAGTAAAAGATTCTCAAAGGCCACATAACTAAGAACTTAAGTTATCGGTGTTCTTGGATTACTTTACTTCTTTAAAAAAATAATGAAGTTAATTTGTTCTCAAATCCCGCAAAAAGAGAAGTTGCATTACTTCATTTTAGTAATAAGTAAAATAGTTGCAAAAAGCCGCAAAAAAGAAAAAAGAAGAGAGTAATGCGGAAAAATGGAGTTACTTAAAGTAATTATGTGAAGTAATTAGAAAAAGGTGTAAAGAAGAAAAAATAAGAGAGTAATGTGGAAAAATGAAGTTACTTTACTTCATAAAGTAACTAAGTAAAGTAGTTGCAAAAAACCGCAAAGAAGAAAAAGGAAAAGAGTAATGCGGAAAAATGGAGTTACTTTACTCATAAACTAACTAAGTAAAATAGTTGTAAAAAATGCAAAGAAGAAAAAAGAAGAGAGTAATGTGGAAAAACAGAGTTACTTTACTTCATAAAGTAACTAAGTAAAGTAGTTGCAAAAAAACCACAAAGAAAAAAAAAAGAGTAATGCGGAAAAATAGAGTTACTTTACTTTATAAAGTAACTAAGTAAAACAATTGTAAAAAGCCTTAACAAATAAAAAAGAAGAGAGTAATGTGGAAAAATGGAGTTACTTTACTTCATAAAGTAACTAAGTAAAGTAGTCACAAAATCTTGTAATACAAAGAGAAATTGTTTTACTTTTATAAGTAATAAGTAATGGGGGTCGCATTCATGCAAAGAAGGGAATTTTGACAACTTGTTTTGGCCATAACTTTTGCTTCGGTGCTCCATTTTTCAAGATCTTGGACTTTCTACGGAAATATCTCAATGTCCTCTATGTAATGGAATCAAACAAATCAATTTTTGTTAGGATTAAGTGATAGAAAAATGGTAAAAACATCTTCAGCATGTTAATGGGAGGTCAAAAACTTGATTGGCCATAAATTTTGTTCTCGTGCTCCGTTTTCGAGATCTTGGACTTTTCGTAAAGCTCTCAATCTCCTCTACACAATGAAATTATGAAAAAAACTTTTAGTGGGATTAGCTGAGAGGAAAATAAAAATAAAAAAATACTTTCATCATGAAGTAAATAGTTTTAGGAAACAAGTGAGAGAAAAATGGCAAAAACATCTCCAACACGTTAATGGGAAAGTAATGGGAGGTCAAAAACCTGATTGGCCATAACTTTTTCTTTGGTGCTCCATTTTTCAAGATCTTGGACTTTTCGGAAAGCTCTCGACCTCCTCTACACAATAGAATCATGAAAATAAGTTTTTGTGGGAGTAGCTGAGAGGACGAAAAAGTAAAAAACTCTTTCAGATGGAGGAAATAGTTTGAGCAGTTAAGTCTATCGCAATGTGGGCAGATTTCCTCTTCAACAAAAAGGGTAAAACATGAATGAAGCTCTTTAGCTGGAATTTCTTCTTCTTCTTTCCTAATGATGTAATAAAGTAATTGAGCTTAATTGTAAAACTTAAGTAATCTGGTTAAAAGCCATTACTTCAAGTTGTTTGAAAAATTCAATTACTTATAAACATGTGGCACATCAGAACATTCCAATTTCATGTGTGTCATGCAATGAAAATTTCAAGGAGGAAAATGCTCAACTCCCAAAAATTTAGTAGTTAGACACTTATGGAAATATAACGGATATTTTTCAGAATCGCCTTATGGAGGCTATAAATAAAAGAGAGGCATACAGGTGCCAAAGGATGGAACTACTGACAACCGTGTATTGTAATTTTATTTAAGAATTTAAAAGATATCAGGATTTGTGTTGAGCCTCTAGAATGTTCTTTGTATAACTTTGCTGAAATTAAATAAGAAGGTAATTTTTATAGAACTTTGTGTCTGAGAAGTTTCATTGTAAATTTCGTGAGGATTTTTATGGTAAACTTTGTGTTACTTAAAGTCGAATATGAATTTATTTCTTTTTCATTGGCTTAAATCGTGACAATTCTAAAGTGTTTATTTATTTTGTATGAATGCAATAATCTCTGCGATCTACTTATTGCAAAGTACTTGTATTTTTCCCCGCTAGTGTTATAATTCCACATCTTCGTCCTTGTTCTTTCTAAGCACAACTTTCCCAAACACAACCGCTACTTGCTACATAATTGTCTATGGTTCATGATCCCTGCGATTAAAGTAATACCAAAAATATAAATTAATAAGTTGTAGAATAAATAAATACATCACATAGGAGTTTCATTGTTAAATGAAGGGGATTTATCCCATGACTACCTAGGTTTGTGTATCTAACTATGCATAAAATCTAGCCAACAGCTTTTTGATGACTTCATTGGGGAACAAATAAATAGCGCTTATCTTTACCCATCCCGTGATTCTATTTAAAAAAATTGGCGACTCAGATCCGCTTTGCTTTGTCCTCGGTCCTGTCCCGAGGTCTAGCTGGAAAAAATGATGTACACTCAAGAATAATTATCTGCAAACAATCTTCATGGATTTACAACAACCACAAGATCTCGGTTCCTTCGGGTCCAACTATTGGCCCTCTTTCATTGGTTCAATCACCGTATGAATTGCCACGCAGATTATGTAAGAATTTTCCAAAATTTAATGGCGACGGGATGCAACATCTAGATGATCATATACCTACAGTTTTTATAGCTTGTGGATTTTGGGAATGCCTATTGAGGATGTATATGCTCGATTATTTGTTGAGACGCTCTGTGGCACCGCCGCAAAATAGTTTTACCAGCCTTCCACCGCATGTATCACCAACTAGGCTACTATGAGAACACAGTTTGAATCCAGATTCAAACCTTTAGATGATTCACATGCTTTATTATCACAACCCATCCAAACGAAAAAGAACCGCATGAACACATGAGGTATTTCATCAAGTTTCAAAAGCTACTTTGTAGAATTTCTCCTATGCTTCCCTTAGTGATGAAAATTAGAATGATCTAAAGATTAATTTCAACTAGCAAATGTATAATCCATAGATTTTGATTTGTATTGATTTTTTTGAATTAAATGGATTATTATATCCTTTTGTATTTTCAATAAAAGAAATAAAACCGAAAATCCGTTTAAAATCAGAAAGTACAGAGATTAATCACCAACAATTTGACACAAAAATTGATAATGGAGGTTGGCACTTGTGGCCTACGTCTTTGGGTTTGGTTAAATGAGACCGATCTATTAAAATCTTGAAAATAATAATTTACAAGTATTTCTACAAGAATCGATCTTTTCATCACGTTTCTTTGCAAAAATAATAGGAGTCACTATTATCAAAAATAAGCCCATGCTTATTTTTGGCTAACTCCTCCTCCTTTTCCTTTACTGGTACTTAAATGAATTTTTTACATGCTTTAGGGACTCAAAATTTTCTAGGTATGTTTTCATCAGATAGGATTTTTCTTCCCCTTTCCAGAAAGGTAAAGAAGTCCTCCTAACGCGTATTTTTGAGTTATGGCTCGACGGAGTTTGGAGGGGAATTTTCCCAGGCGGGCCCACGGAGGTAAGGAAGAAATTTGCCAAGGAAAATTGGTGGGTTGGTGGAGGCACAGAGGAAAACTTGAAACTTATCCCGTTTGAATAAAAGGCACAGATTCACAAGCCGGCCCGTAGGCCCGTGGAGGGGAAGGAAGCACTTTGGAGGCTAGCAGGAAAATTGTAGGCACTTAGCCCTTTTGGGGAAAAAACTCAAAGGAAACATTCAGCCCTAAATCCCGCAGGGAAAATAAATTACTTAAGGCCCACACCAATTAGAGAGTGCCATGTGTCAAGTCTACATCGGTAGTGCAAGGTAGGGGAGCGGAGGAAAGTTGAAGATTTTGGCTTTTTGGCGTAAAATCGCAAAGGCAAAAATTGAACCTGCGGTCCCATCGACCAATAGGATGGTGCCACGTGTCCACATCAATAGCGGAGTGGTGGGGGCATGGAAAATTTTGGGAAAATTTTCAAATTTTGTGAAAAGGGGCGAAATGTTATTCAAGCACGCGGATGAACAAGAAGGCGCCACGTGTCATGCGGACTGAGAGGGGTGCGAGATATTTTTGGTAAATTTTTCCAAAAGGGAAAAATTTAATGTTTGGCCCCACCGACCTGTTTTCAAATCTGATTTGCCGCCATTTTTCGACCTAATTCATGCCTTGAAATTTGTGCCTAAATTTATGCCCTAATTTTGCCCTAAATCTTCAAATGGGCATATCTTTTGATCCAGAGATCAGATTTGGGAAAAATCGAGACTCATTGGAAATATCTTGATCTCCTCTATGCATTGGAGGCATAAAAACATCATTTTTGTAGGTTTCAAGGAAGAAAAATCCAGAAACGTCTTTCATGCCTTTAATGCGAACCAAATTGCTTCGAATGAGTCATTTTTTTCTCAATCCACCATGGTTGCCTTCTCCCACATGCCAAGGATGAAGAATCAACTTGATTTGATGGAAAAAAACCCTAAAATGTCTTCTCACACCATTAAACCAAGATCAGATCACTTTGAGAGCTGCGTTTTGCTAAAATTCATCATTTTTCTTCCAACATGCAAAACAGAAACAAAGGAATCGATTTGTGAGGGTTTGCAGGCTGATTTGAAAGGGATTAATGGCAGATGGTTGAGTTAAATGATCTAATTTTCTCCCTCTTCTACTTTCTCTCTCTTTGCTTCAGTTATAAATGGAAAGGATTCGATCCTTTGTTTTGTTGGATGTTCTTGCTTTTGCAAGCTCTTCTTTTCTCCTTAGCAGGCAAATTTGAAGGAGTTTCAGACCTCCCATGAAGAATGCAACACATTTTTTTGCCTCTCTACCAATGTAATGCATTGTATCAAACTTGGAAATGATAATGTATGTTCTATGATCAATTTTCAATCCTCTCATGCATTTATTATTGTCTTATGATCTTTCATTGCATTTTAGTAATCTATGCATGTTTTGGTGTTGAATCTCCATGATCTGTGTCAAATTTACAAAGCAAGAAGTCCAACACTCCTTTGGTGTATCACCATTCTATTTTTGCTTAGTTTTGTTTCCATTTCCATGTTTTCTCTCAACCATGTCTCCTTGGTAGTTTTAGAGTAGGATTTTGAATCAAAACCTCTACAAAAATTGCATGCATACACCTAAACAGAGGAGTAGGAACCAGACCTCAATCTGGAGAGTTTTCCCAATTTGCAAGGTCCCACACTTAGGAAAAACTCCATGTTGTGCATTCACACCAAATTTACCATTTCCCAATAGTAGATATGAAGGTTGATTTGGGGGTGCTATGAATTTGCATTAACAAATCACTTTTACATCACCTCAAAATTCCTTCTCTAGCTCAAGTTATGAGCAAAACAATATCACACCCACCTTCCCCTCTCCCTTCATACTACTTCACATCTCTCTGGGTGTATTGTTTGGGTGCCTATCCCTTTACCCAAGTGGCCCAAGTTCAAATCCCACTCCTTGTGGGGCGCATTTTCTATTAGGATAAGATCCCACATTTGTTGGGCGTGAAAATAGGAAGACATTTATATAGGTGGGTGGTGTATGCATTAATTGGCTTGAGAGCCATCTTATCCCTAAGTATGGGGTGCTCAAAGTGGGTGAATGCGTGATGTTGGAAATATAAGGGGTGTGAGTTGGAAGGTATTTATGCGTGGGTATTTTAATATATGACAGGTTTGGAAACTATGCATTTAAAGTTAAAATATGGGATATAATGCGTGGCAATATTGGAAAATGTGTGGTATTAACATATATGGTTTAAATGTATAGTTTAATTGTCATATCAAATTAGTCCCACATGCATAATACAATGGACATATAAGGTAAATATATACGAGAGCTCTGATAGAACAATTTGAATTGGAGTCTAAGACACCCCTCCATAATCGAGTGTGTTGAACCTGGCTAAGGGCCACCAATATGTAAATAGTGGGGCCCACCTAACCATCATCAAGTGTCGAAGACTGGTATTCCAAAAAAATTTTGCAACTTTTTCTTTTTCATCTATATTTTCCATGTGTCGCATTACTATTGGTCCATTTGTGCACATGTCTAACCTGCACGTAGTCCCAAATTTTGCCAGTTTCCCCATAACTTTTCAAATGAGCTCTGTTTCCTGCAAACGAGATATCGACATAATCATATAATTTTTATCCACGCCATGGAACTTACCGTAACTGATCATGAGAAGATCATAGACCAAAATTTCTTAGTGAGGATCCCCTGGATCATTCCACCCCACCGAGAAACTTTGGACCCTAAAAGTCAACTTAATTGGTGAATAGGTGAGGTTTTCTCCCTCACCTTTCTGGTTTCCATCCATTTAGCCTTGTTTGGATGAATGAATTTGAACCCAAAACGAAGATACTCAATATCACCCCTTTACAAAGTTTTGACCTTCCCTGTCCAAAATGATGTCTTCCTGCAACTCATCACGATACTCGGGGAAAAGTATTATGTTAGAATCATCATGATCAATGATCATAGGTGGTTCATACAATCTTAAATTCTCAACATTTACAACTGACTAGATTTTCATATAAGGAGGTAAATCTAACTGGAAAGCGTTATTACCATTTTTTCCAATATTTGGAATGGACCATACCATATAGGTTTCAATTTTTTACCTTCACCTGTCAACCTTTCCTTGCTGATGTGAAGCCATACTAAATCACCAACTTTGAACTTGTGATCAGTTCTATGTTTATCATGCCTGGCTTTGTACTTATCCTGACTTTTCTCCAATTGTTCATAGACATACTAATGAACCTGTTGTATTCTCTGCACAAATATTTTAGCCTTGTCAAAATCACTTAAACCATTAACAATAGTTTCATGTCCATAATATACATCTAAAGGAGAATTAGGCAGATATCCATAACAAGTCTCAAATGGAGACTTTAAAGTAGAAGAATGTAAGGCAAGATTATAAGCATGTTGCACATAATATAGATGTTCATCCCATAACTTAGGATGTTTTCCACAATAGCCCCTAAACAAATGTATTACTATGTAGTTTACAACCTCTGTTTGACCATCGATTTGTGGATGAAAAGCAGAGCTCTTTTTCAATTTTGTGTCCATTAACCCCCACAATGTTGACCAAAATTCCCCAAGAAATCTAGAATCTCAATAAGATATTATTGAAGTAGGTAATCTAAAGTGAACCTAAACAAACTGAAAAAGAAATGTGTAGTGCCCTCACCGATTACTGTTTAGTACATGTAACCAACACACATTTTTAAAATCTGTCCACTACCACATATAAGTAATCATGTTTCTTCGTGTGTCATAGGAAATCCTCCTATAAAGTCCATGGAAACACTTTCCCAAGGACTTGTCGGAATAGGAAGAGTAGTGTAAAGTCCTAATTTCTTGTTACTTGGCTTTTTCAGAAGCACAATGAACACATCTGTTAATATACTTGTTTACATGTTCATGCATTCTAGACCAATAATAATATTTTTGTAAATATGTAACTGTTTTACTAACACCAAAATGCCCCGAACTAAGAGAAGTATGTGCTTCCCTAATCATATGCACATGTTCATTTTATGGAATACAAAGTTTACCAAAATGATATAACAATCCTTCATGTAAATGATAATCTTTTTCTCCCACTTGTTTCCCACTTACTAGATCCTCATACACTTCTCTAAAATCAACATCATTAACATATTGTTCCTTGGAACTAACATGAGCCAAAGAACTATGCTGTAAAATAATAGATGTTACTACCACTAGTGGTCTAGATAACATGTTAACAACCTTGTTTTGAATACCTTTTTATACCTGATTACAAGATGAAATTGTTGCAAAAACCCCATCCACCGAAATATCTAGATTCTGCAATTTGGTTTGTGTTTGTAATTACTAAAGTGGATGATGGTTAGTATGTATAATTGTTTCTTTTCCCATTAAATAATGCTTCCAATTTTTAACACTTTGAACCAAAGCATACAACTCTTTATCATAAGTTAGATAGTTTCTTACCACACTTATAAAGGTTTCGAATGGTAATGTTATCCAAAATGTGCCCCAACTCATTTTTTGTGGTTAACTCCTTGTGTTCTAGCCTCTCTTGTGCCTCAATCCACATTTTTTTATTTTAAGGCACTCAAGGATTTCTGGAAATGGCACCATCAAATAGATCTCTCTCTCAACTTTCCAGAAAGGTAAAGTTTGCCTCCTAACTCCTTATATTTTTCAAGTTATGGCTCGACGGAGTTTTTGTGGAAATTTTTCCCATTTGAGGCCCGTAGCCAATAGGAAGCTGCCACATGGCATCCGACCAGTGGAGTATGGGGAATTTTGAAAATTTTTCCAAAGACAAAAAAGAGGTAAAATTTGAAATTTTTTCCCGCCGATCCGTTTTTGGGCCGTTTTTGCCCTAAATCTTCAAACAATCATATCTTTTGATCCAGAGCTCAGATTTTCATGTTCTTTATATCATTGGAAAGCTGTTAAAATTCTCTACATGATTCCATGGTCAATTTCTAATTTTGGTTCAGTTTGGAGAGATAAAATTCAAAAACAGTTTTGGTACGTGTCCATGGCCAGAAATGACATTTCAACAACCAAATTTAATACAGAATGGGTCACATTCTTCTCCAATATGGTCAAAAATGATAGGGTATGGGTTTGTAAGGTCCTCCATGCTATTTTAATGCATTTTCCATCAATGAGGAATGGGCTCCCATGTTTTTTACGTTTTCTCTCTCCTGGGCTCGACCCATGCACTGTAAAAGCTAGATTTGGCTCATTTCTTCATGGTTGAACACTTTTTGGCATTGAAAACTTCTTCTTTCACCTCCAGCAAGTGATTGTTGCAAGAATCAGACCTTTTTCAAGTATTGTAGCAGGTTTATACCTCTTTGAGGGTGGAATGCAAGAGATTTTACATGGAAATGACAGTGCAAACTCTGTGAATGCTTTCAGTCCTCTGTTTGTATTGTTTTACTTCATTTTAAGACCCCTAATTGCATCTATCAGCTTGTGTATGTTTTCCCTTGTTGCATTTCATGAATTTGTGTCTATTTACATGGCAAAAAATGTTTCACCACTCCTTTGGTGCATCACCATCTTTAGTTTAGTTTCATTTTTGCATTTTTATCCTGTCTCCTTATGATCTAGGGTAGAATTAGGATTAGAACCTCTGTAGTTGTAAAATATAGATCTAAATCGAGAGGAGTTTGAGGAACCAGCCTCTATTTTAGAGATTCCTATCTCATTTTCACAAGTCCCACACTTGGAGAGAGGTTTCCATGTTGTGTAATCACCATTGGATGCTCTAAACATCATTTAGAACCTTGATTTGCATCCAGGGGTGCTGCTGATTTGCAACAACAGTTTTGGCATGCCCGGTGGGACCTTAGAGGTCTCATTTTTATTGCAACAAAGTTGATGTGCATCTGCTGCAATTTTCTTGCTTGAAAAGAGCTATAATTTGCATATCTGGCGACTCCAAAGGGGAAGAATCAACTGGTTTCAGCAGTGCAGGCCTGAAAACTCATGAGAAGAATCACTACAAGGTCAAGAGCTGGAGAAGAAGAGGTGCTATTTGAATATCTGCAGTTATCTCCAAGAGTAAGGAAAAGTGGAAGAAGGATTCAAAGGTCTCCATCTCCACCAAATAGAACTCTCTCAACTCCTCCACCTGGTAGGCCTTTCATTCAGTCAACAAGGGTTTTAAGACCAATTAGAATGGTGCAAAATAACCCCTATGTCAACTTCATAGGCAACAGCCCACTTACACTCAATGCACAACATCCAATTCCTATTGCAGCCTTGAAGAACATTCCATACTTCACTGGAGAAAATCAGACTACTCCAAGTGATCATGTTAAGGATATTACTAACCTTTGTGCAATTCATGAAATCAATGAGATGTAAGTGGCTATCAAGTTGCTGACATCTTCATTCAAGGGGAAAGCATTGCAATGGTTTAGAAGCCTTGGAGCTGGTTCTATCACAAATTGGAATCAGCTGTGTATAGCACTTCATGAGCAATTTGGAGAGAAGGGAGACAACTTGTCTCTTTTGGAGCAGCTGACAACCATCAAGAGAGCTCCCAATGAGCAGCTGACCGATTTCAACTTCAGATTTCAAAAGACTTGGGAGAGAATTCCAGTGGCAGTTAGGCCAACAACAAAAGGTGCTTTTCTCTATTATCTCAAAGCTCTAAATTATGATATTTCTATGTTGATTCAGTCCATGGGAGGCATAACTATCCCTATGGCTTATAACATTGCCATTAGGGCTGAAAATTGTTTGATCCAAGCTGGCAAACTAGCCCCTAGACCTCTCATGCCATTGTTTCCAAGTTTAGAGAGTCCAAATACCAATCAAGCACCTAATTTGGCTCCTTCTCCCACTCCTAGAAATCAGAGTTCAAATGAAGCTTCTACTTCATCTCCAAGTGCCCCAAATGAGCTTCAAGAAGTCATGAAGCAATTGCAAAACCTAGGCAATGAGCTGGTTACTCTCAAAAGGAAACAAGCCCAAGGTTTTAGACCTTCTTACCAGCCCCAAGCTCAGCCTAACAGGTAGCCATACCAACCACAAAGACCTCCTAATCTAGCTGCAAATGTAAATCAAACAAGGCCTCCTGCCAATAGACCATTTCAGCCCTATAATCCTAATGCCATATCTGCCTCTAAGGCATTGGTGCCAACACAAAACAACGTTGCTCAAGAGTATGATTGGTGTTTTCCATGCAATGAACCTCATAACCAATCTATGTGCTTCAATGGTGCTTTGAATCAAGCATTAATGGTGACAACTACTGGTGTGGAGGGTGAAGGCAGTCAAGGAAACAACCAACAACAAGAAACATTCCAACAACAATCAGCCCCAAATGACACCACATTGGTAAACTGGCAAGCAAAAGATTTATGTGGCATGAATCAAGCAGTTTCTCAAGGTGTTGCAGCCAACACAAGGTCAAAAAGAAGGAATTTGGGTGAAGAACAACCATTAGCTCCAACCAATCCACAACCTTCCATGGCTCCACAAATGGTTGGCAAGCAAAATCCAATTTCAAATGCACAAGGGCAGCCAAGAACAGCTCCTAGACCAACTCAAATACCAGTTATTGCTACCCACGTGCAAGGAGTGAATGTACAAGCAAAGGGACAGCAAAGAGATCCTTCATCACCATTCAGTATCATTGATCAGATGAAGAAGACAAATGTTAATATATCAATGTGGGAATCCCTATCTATCCCAGGCCAAAGAGACTTGTTACAAGCTGCCATGAAGGACTGGCCAACTTCGAATCAGCAAGTTCAGATGCAAGAGAAAGTGCTCACAAATGCTGCCCAGCCTGAGGGAAATCATGGAGGACAAGCAAGGTAAAATGTTGAAGCCCCCTCCTTTCTATGTTTCATTAATCATTGGAAATCAGTTAGTGCACAATTGCATGATAGATTCCGGGGCAAGTAGCTCAGTGATGCCTAAACAAATAGCTGATCAGCTAGGGCTCCAGTATGAAACCATATCCAAAGGGGTAGTGCAGCTGGATGGGACAATAGTAACAATAGTTGGGGTGATTAGAAACTTGAGTCTTACCTTGCATGCATGTCTAAATGTTGTTGTTTTACAAGATGTATCAGTCATAGACCTTCCACCACTCTTTGCCCTATGCTTGTCAAGGGACTTCACAGCCAAGATTGGGGGATATTTGTCTGCTGATTGGTCACACATGTTGTTCAGAACGAGGTATGGAACTAAGGCTACAATCAGGTCTGAACCTATTGCAAACTTCCACATTGAGCCTTACACTCCAAGTCAGATCAACGCCAATTGTTCAGCATTTGATCAAGAAGACCACCCAAGCACCGATGAAGCTGACACCAAGGTTGGAAGCATCCCGGATCTAACTCTTGATGAATGGGAAAACAAGGTACATGCTTTTGATCCTTATCAAGAAGTGGAAGAATTTGAGCTAGGGGTCTATTGCATACACGAAGAAAATCAGCCTATTCCTAGCATCACCAAGCCAAACCATGAAGATGACAATGAGGTATGGCAGCTGTTTTTTGATGGATCAAGGAGTAGACAAGGTGCAGGAGGTGGAGCCATGCTTGTTTCACCTCAAGGAGTAAAGTACTATTCAGCTTTTAGATTTCAGTTTACATGCTCCAATAACACTGCTGAATATGAAGCCTTGGTGCAAGGGATGCATTGGGCAATCAAGAAGAAAATAAAGAACTTGCAAGTCTTTGGTGACAGTGAATTGATTGTAAATCAGGTCAAGGGATAGCATGCTACCAAGAATGATCTACTCAGGTGCTACAAGAACAGGGTGTGGGACCTCATGGAAGATTTTGAGGGTTTTGGCATCAAATCCATTCCTAGGAAAGAGAATCAAGTTACTGACAGGCTTGCAGCAGTAGGGGCAGCCTTTGACATTGTGGAAAGCATTCAAAAAGATAAGGTACAACCAAACATCCACGTGATTGTGAGGCCTTCAGTGCCGGATAACAATGTCAGTTGGCAAGTGTTTGAGAATGACCAATAAATCATCCATTTCTTGCAAGAAGAAGCTGAGTTCTCAGCTAAGAATCAAGAAAAGTTGGAACAGCAGTATGGTGACCAGGTGGTACAACTGAGAACTAACAAGTTGCCCAAGGGACTTATCACTTTGGAGTCCATTTTTAATCCCAATGATCAGTTTAGAAAGGAGAAAGAAAACATTCAGGTCAAGAGAGAGGATTCAGTATCCATCTTGGTAGAAGAGAACAAACCATTGCAAATTGGAAAGATGACAACTGAACAAGAAAGGTATGAATTCATGCAGTTGTGTCAAGAATTCCCAGATGTGTTTGCTTGGAGCTATGAAGATTTGAAAGGTTTCAATCCCAACTTAGCTCAAGCATACCATTGAATTGGATCCAAATACTAAGCCTGTCAGGAAGAAAGAAAGACCAGTCAATCCACACATGGAGCGTCTCATGAGGACAGAATTGGACAAGCTGATTGAGTCAAGAATCATATTCCCAATCAAGCATTCTAGTTGGGTTTCCAACTTGGTTCCAGTCAGAAAGAAGAGTGGGGAGATTAGATTGTGTGTTGATTTCAGAGACTTAAATAGAGCATCTCTCAAGGACCATTACCCACTCCCTTCGATGGAGCAAATATTGCAAGTTATGGCTGGCTCTGAGAGGTTTTCACTACTTGATGGCTACTCAGGCTACAATCAGATTATGGTGAAGGAGGAAGACCAGTTCAAGATAGCCTTCACAACCAAATGGGGAACTTTTACATACAGGAAAATGCCATTTGGGCTGTCCAACACTGGTGCTACCTTCCAAAGGGCAATGGACATGGTGTTCAAAGGTTTGATTAACAATGTGGTGCTGATTTACCTTGATGATATCACTTTTTTCCAAAAATGCAGCAGACCACCTCTCTCATTTGAGACAATTTTTCATGAGGTGCAGGAGATTTGGAGTGTCTTTAAATCCTAGAAAGTGTATCTTTCTTGCACATGAAGGAAAGCTCCTTGGCCATATTGTCTCTAAAGAAGGATTAACAATTGATCCAGAGAGGGTTGAAGCCATAAGAGCACTACCATTGCCAAGCCACAAGAAATCCCTTCAGAGTTTCTTGGGGAGGATAAACTTTGTTCAGAGGTTTGCCTCAGATTTTGAAACCCTTGTCAAGCCCATCACCAAAATGTTAAAGAAGAGCATGGCTTTCAAGTGGATATCAGAAGGCAAGGAGAGTTTTGAAGCAATCAAAGAATCCATTTCTCAAGCACCAACTCTCATCAACCCGGACTTCTCCAAGGATTTCATCCTCTATGCATTTGGAGGTAATGACACTATTTCTGCCATTTTGGTACAGCAGAACAAGGATAATGATGAGCAGCCAATTGCCTTCTTCAGCCAGAGCCTAGATGACTATGAGGTGAAGTACTCTTTTATTGAGAAGCATGTGCTGGCAGTAATCAGAAGCTTGAAGAAATTCAAGCATTTAGTCTCGAACAACAAGGTCCAGTTGCTGGTCTCACATGCTGGGGTTAAGGACTTCCTCCTCAACAAAGATTTGAACGAGAAAAGGGCAGGTTGGATCACCCGTGTCATGGAGTATGACATTGAGATCAAGATCACCAAGCTGGTAAGAGGGAAAAGATTGTGTAAGTAGCTAGTTTTGGGGAAGCCAAAAGAAGTATGTAATGAAGAAGAGGCTGTTTTGACAGTCCAGGACAGCCATGAGCCAAGTGGAAATCAAGAAGAAGACAATGCTGCCCCCACTCCTTGCTGGACCCAAGGTATTATACACTTCCTAAGCACAGGCCTATGCCCCAGGAGATGAACAAGACCCAAAGAAGACACTTCAAATTGTAGGCTGTCCCATATGCCATTGTTGATGGAGTTTTGTTCAAGAAAGATGTGAATGGAGTGCTGCTGAGATGCATTAGCACAAATCAGATTCATAGGGTGTTGGAAGAGTTCCATGGTGGACTAGCTGGTGGTCATTTTGCACCAAGAGTGACAACTCTAAAAATCATGAAGGCTGGTTATTATTGGCCTAAAATTTTCAGTGATTGCTATGCATGGATTAAGAGGTGTAAGAATTGTGCATTCTTCATAGGAAAAGAGAGACTTGCTGCCCTTCCATTGCATCCAATCTCAGTTGACCAGCCATTCATGCAATGGGGTTTGGAATTCATTGGAGTCATTAATCCCAATTCAAGTCAAAGGCACAAATGGATTTTGATAGCCACAGACTACTTCACCAAATGGACTGAAGCAGTAGCACTCAAAGAAGTAAATGAGTCCAGCATCTTAGACTTTTATGAGGGGATAGCGACCAGATTTGGTATACTTGCTACAATAATCTCAGATAATGCATTGGCATTCATTGGATCCAAGGTGACTGAGTGGGCTGTCAAGAATGGGATCTACCTAAGCAATTCATCAAACTATTACCCTCAAGGTAATGGCCAGCCGATTCTGCAAACAAGAACTTGTTGAGGATCATTAGGAGGACTCTTGATGAGAATCAGAGGTCTTGGCATACCAAACTGAAATCAGCCTTATGGGCTGATAGGATAACTCCCAAGAGATCCACAGGTAACTCTCCATTCAAACTTGTCTATGGAAGAGAGGCAATCTTGCCCATGTCACTTGAGTTGCCAACATTGGAACTCATGAAGCAATTAGAGTTGCTAGAGTTTGAGCCCATGGAGGTGAGATATGCAGAGTTGATGGAGCTGCGCAGAGGTCGAAATCGGGCATCCCAAGCAATGGAAAAGGATCAAGCTTTGATCAAAAAAACCTTTGATAGGAAGGCCAAGGATATATCTTTTCAGGTTGGAGATCTAGTGTTGAAATGTGATGTGGATAGAGCAAAACCGGGAAGGCATTCAAAATTTGATGCCATTTGGAGTGGCCCATACATGGTCACGAAGTGCAAGAACATCAATGCTTTCCAATTGGCCTTATTGGATGGTGAAGAACTACAGATTCCAGTCAATGGAATCTATCTCAAGTTGCTTCTAGAGGGAAATTTACCACCTTGTAAATATTAGATTAGATTTTCATTCCTCCAAGTGCTTTGCACATTGTTTTGTTGTAGGTTAGTTTTGCTTTCCCTAAGTGCTTTGGCACAGACTTGCTGTCCCTGGAGATGTTTTGCAGTCCTTGCTTCCATCATGTGATATTCCATCTTCCTCCTTGCACATTCTAAGTCAGTTGGGGTTCTAAACAGAATATTTGATGGCTCCATGCCCAATGGACTGCTTCAGGCTACTGGTACTTTCATCTAGCAGGTAGATGACCCCTCTGAGTCGCCAAAATTGTTATCCAAAATGTGCCCCAGCTCATTTTTTGTGGCTAACTCCTTGTGTTCTTGCCTCTCTTGTGCCTCAGTCCACATTTTTTGATTTTAAGGCACTCAAGGCTTTCTAGAAATGGCACCATCAGATAGAGCTCTCTCTCAGCTTTCCAGAAAGGTAAAGTTTGCCTCCTAACTCCTTATATTTTTCAAGTTATGGCTCGGCGGAGTTTTTGTGGAAAATTTTCCCATTTGAGGCCCGCAGCCAATAGGAAGCTGCCACGTGGCATCCGACCAGCTGGAGCGCGGGGAATTTTTGAAAAATTTTCCAAAGACAAAAAAGAGGTAAAATTTGAAATTTTTTCCCGCCGATCCGTTTTTGGGCCGTTTTTGCCCTAAATCTTCAAATGATCATATCTTTTGATCCAGAGCTTGGATTTTCATGTTCTTTATATCATTGGAAAGATGTTAAAATTATCTACATGATTCCATGGTCAATTTCTAATTTTGGTTTAGTTTGGAGAGAGAAAATTCAAAAACAGTTCTGGTACGTGTCCATGGCCAGAAATGACATTTCAACAACCAAATTTAATACAGAATGGGTCGCATTCTTCTCCAATATGGTCAAAAATGATAGGGTATGGGTTTGTAAGGTCCTCCATGCTGTTTTAATGCATTTTCCATCAATGAGGAATGGGCTCCCACATTTTTACGTTTTCTCTCTCCTGGGCTCGACCCATGCACTGTAAAAGCCAGATTTGTCTCATTTCTTCATGGTTGAACACTTTTTGGCATTAAAAACTTTTTCTTTCACCTCCAGCAAGTGATTGTTGCAAGAATCAGACCTTTTTCAAGTATTGTAGCAGGTTTATACCTCTTTGAGGGTGGAATGCAAGAGATTTTACATGGAAATGACAGTGCAAACTTTGTGAATGCTTTCAGTCCTCTATTTGTATTGTTTTACTTCATTTTAAGACCCCTAATTGCATCTATCAGCTTGTGTATGTTTTCCCTTGTTGCATTTCATGAATTTGTGTCTATTTACATGGCAAAAAACGTTTCACCACTCCTTTGGTGCATCACCATCTTTAGTTTAGTTTCATTTTTGCATTTTTATCCCTGTCTCCTTGCAATCTAGGGTAGAATTAGGATTAGAACCTCTGTAGTTGTGCAAAATATAGATCTAAATAAGAGGATTTTGAGGAACTAGCCTCTATTCTAGAGTTTCCTCTCTCATTTTCACAAGTCCCACACTTGGAGAGAGGTTTCCATGTTGTGCAATCACACTGGATGCTCTAAACATCATTTAGAACCTTGATTTGCATCCAGGGGTGCTGCTGATTTGCAACAACAGTAACACATAGGTCATTTGGTCTGCATAAAAACTACCCCCATTACATAGTCACTAGCATCCATCTCAATCTTAAATGAATGTTATAAATTTGGAAGTGCCAAGATCGGAGTGGTACTTATCTTCTCTTTTAGTGTGTCAAAGGCTTTCTATTGTTTTCCTCCCCACTGAAAGACTTGTTTAATACTTGTCAAAGCATGCAAAGGAGATGCAATATATGAGAAGTTAGAAATGAATTTCCTCCAGTACTGAATTGCACCTAGAAAAATCCTAACTTCCGTCACATTAGTGGGTCTAGGCCATTTCACAATAACCTCTATTTTTGTAGGATCAATTCTCAATTCTTCATTTCCTACAACATAACCCAAATAAAGTAAAGATGTTTTTCCAAATTCACATTTTGACATCTTCAAATACAATTTCTCTCTCTCTATAGTGCATCTAATACTTTCTAGATGTGTTTAACATGTTCATCCCATGACTTACCGATAACAAGAATATCATCTAAGTAGACAATAAATAAATTATCAACGAATGGTCTAAAGATATCATTCATAACTCTCATGAATGTTGTCGGTGCATTTCACAAACCAAAAGACATCAATAACCATTCAAATGATCCCTGTTTTGTTTTAAAAGTATTTTTCCATACATCACCTTCTGCAATTCTTACTTGGTGATAACCGCTTCTTAAATCTAACTTAGTGAAATAAATTACATTCTTTAATTGATCCAAGAAATCATCTATTCTAGGAAGAGGGTACGCGATTTTTACTGATAATCTTGTTTAAAGCACATAAATCAACACATATTCACCAAGTGCCATCCTTCTTAGGAACCAATATAATTGGTGAGCCACATGGGGATGTACTTGGTTGAATTATACCTTGAGCCAAGAGTTCCATTACTCTCTTGATTTCCTCATTCTATACTACTGCAATCTATACATTCGATATTGGGAAGAGGTGCATCTTGAAGCAATCAGTATCTCATGTTGAACCCGTCTTTTGGGAGGTAGACCTTGTGGATCCTAAAAACATCATCAAAATCAGAAACAATTTTTACCAATTCATCCTTATGTTTTGGATCACAAGTCTCAAAAGACATCTCATGTTCTTTCTCTTTGTCTTTGACAACTATGAGCAATTTTTTTTTTCTTGAGTTTCCAAGCCTTTTCATTTGACCTACAATTACCAAGGATAGATTATTATTTTCGTGGTGAGATCTAACAATAAACTCAATTCCATTCTTTACAAGAAAATATTTGTTTTCTTCCCTATAAAATATTGATTTATAATCATATAAGTAAGGACTTCCCAAAACCACCCCACAAATATTTAAAGGAACTACATCCAATTCAAACTCATCTATAAAATTCTCAGTAATGGAAAATCTGAAAATACAAGTTTTAGTTACTCGTAGTTTCACATCATCACAAACCCAACCCAAAGGATAAGGCTTATGATGTGGTTTAGTTTTGAGTCCTAATTTCTTAACAACCTCCTCGAAATCAGGTTATCTTGAGATCCACTTTGTAAAAAAGAGTATCAATTTTTGTATTCTTTTAAATTACTCTAATGTGGAAAATCTCATTCCTTTTCTTATCATCATGTATAGTTTGTTTACTAAAAGAAGATGCAACATTTGAAGTACTATTGTTAGAAATTGAAAGAGTTGATTTACCTTGAAAACTCAAAGTTTGTGATCTTAGTTTCATCACTTGAATCGGACCCAAGATCACGAATCGTAGTGTTTTTTTTCTTTTCCTTTCCTTTCTTAACCATCCATTTAGGCTTCATTTCAGGCAGTAATTTCCAACATTTAGACTCATCATGATTATTTTTACAATGATTACAAAATGGTTTTTCATATTTCTTCTTAACATAAGTAGAGTTTGTTTTATGCTTACCCTTTCCTTTTCCTTTTCTTTCGAACCTTTTCCTTCGATTGCTTGTTATTTTGTTTAAAAGAAGAGGAAGAGGATCCTTTTCATTTTCCCTCATGCTTCCAAATCGGTTGCTTGAACACACAATGCATCAAGATTAGTAGGACCTAAACTAAGAACATATGCCTTAGGTAACTATGCAATCCACCAATATATTTAAGCAATGTTTCTTCGTGTTTAGGGAAATTCCTAGAATTAGATCCATTTTCCTAAATTCTTGTGTTTAGTCTTGAACACTTTGTCCATTAGCTTGTATTAATGTTTACCAATCCATCATATCTTGTTACTTATAACTAAGAGGATAAAATTATTGCCTAAGACTTGAAACAAATTGGACTAAGAAGTGATTTCTTTACCTTTGGTTTCTTCCACTTCTTGAAGCTTACTCTCCCACTAAATGAATGTTGTTCCACCCATTCAAAGAGTTTATAAATGAATCTTTGCTTCATCATCCCCAATTTTATGAACCCTACAATATACTTCTATCTACTTGATCCATTTATCCAACTTCTCTGCATTTAGCTCTCCAATATACATTGGCAATTCAAACTTGATATCTAACTTTAATGATGGAAAATCACATTTTAGAGGTTCACTTATAGGAATATCAAAACTAGATATTTCTTCCTTATTACCTTATCTAGTTCACTTTTCCCTTTGTCTATCTTGGAAAATTTCTTCCACCATTTCCTTCATCTATTAAAATGATCGTCAAAATTCTTACGCCTCTCAATCCTCCATTATAGGACTTCGAGACCGTCGGTACCAAGTTTGGGATCTCCTTCTACTAACTCTCCTTCACCCTTCTTAGATCAAGACATTGTTAACATCCAACACAAAAATTTCAATCCAAAAACCGTTAATATGAACCAAAAATCACTCAAAACCATCTCGATACCGGTGATCTAAAAATCAATTTTAATTAGAAAATGTATAATCCATAGATTTTACTTTGTATTGATTTTTGTTTGAATTAAATGGAGTATTATATCCTTCTGTATTTTAAATAAAATAAATAAAATTTAAAGTACTATGTAAAATAAAAAAGTACAAAGATGAATCACCAACAATTTGACACAAGAATTGATAACGGAGTTCCACACTATTGGCCTACGTCTTTGGGTCCAGTTGAATGGGACCAATCTATTAAAATATTGAAAATAAATATTTACAAATATTTATACAAGAATATTATCTTCTCATCATGTTCCTCTACTAAAAATAATAGGATTCACTTTTTACATCACCTCAAAATTCCTTCTCTAGCTCAAGTTATGAGCAAAACAATATCACAGTCACCTTCCAATGTCCCTTCATATACAACAAAGCCCCTTTTATACTACTTCATAGCTTCAGGTGTAATGGTTGGGTACCTATCCTTTTACCCAAGCAGCCTAGGTTCAAATCCCACTCCTTGTGGGGCACATTTTCTATTGGGATAAGATCCCACATTTGTTGGGCGTGAAAATAGGAAGGCATTTATATAGGTGGGTGGTGTATGCATTCATTGGCTTAAGAGCCATCTTATCCCCAAGGATGGGGTGCTCAAAGTGGGTGAATGCGTGGATGTTGGAGAGATAAGGGGTGTGAGTTGGCAGGTATTTATGCATGGGTATTTTAATATATGGTAGTTTGGAAAATATGCATTTAAAATTGGAATATGGGATATAATGTGTGGTATTAACATATATGGTTTAAATGTATAGTTTAATTGTCATATCAAATAAGTCTCACATGCTTAGAGGCCAAGACACCCCACCATAATTGAGTGTGTCAAACTTGGTTGAGGGCCCCCAACCAATAAATAGCGGGGCCCACTTGTCCATTACCGAGTGTTGAAGACCGACGTTCCAAAACAAATTTTGCTACTTTTTCTTTGTCATATATTTTCCATGTGTCACATTACTATTGATCCACTTGTGCACACGTCTAACCTACACGTAGTCCCAAATTTTTCCATTGCTTGAAAATTTTAGCGGGCCCTAAATTTTGCAAACAAGCCGTGTTTCTGAAACGAGATGTCGCATGAATTGTCTACTTTTTGTCCATGCCATGGAACTAACTTTAACCGATTATGAGAAGATAATAGATTGGGGTTTTTTTAGTGAGAATCCCATGGTGACTTTATATCTGATTTGACCTATAGTCTCTTTCCAAGGGTCTAGCTGGAAAAAATGACGTACACTCAAGAATAATTCTCTGCAAACAATATTCATGGCTTTACAACAACCACATGATTTGGTTCCTTGGGGTCAAATTATTGGCCCTCTTTCATTGGTTCAACTGATGTATGAATTTCCACATGGATCACGTAAGAATTTTCCAAAATTCAATGGCAATGGGAAGCAAACATCTGGATGATCATATAGCTGTAGTTTTTGTAGCTTGTGGAGTTCTGGGAGTGCCTCATGAGGATGTATCTTCGATTATTCGTTGCAACGCTTTAGGGTGCTGCCGTAAAATAGTTTTATCACCTTCCACCTGCATGTATCACCAACTGGGCTACTATGAGAACATGGTTTGAAGCTAGATTCAAACCCGCAGAAGATTCACATGCTTTGTTAGCACAACTCATCTAGATGAAAAAAGAACCACATGAACACATGAGGGATTTCATTGCCAAGTTTCAAAAGATACTTTGTAAAATTCCTCCTACTGCTTCCCTTAGTGATGAAAATCAGAAGGTATTTTTCATTAATTCTTTGTCTCCTGAAGTTGGTTATCAACTACATAGAGAACGTCTTGCTAACTTGTTGGCAGCTCAAAACATTGCTATTGAAGTAGAGGATGATCTCATCATGGTCGTAAAATCAAGCTTTCAAATCCTAAGGTTGTAGGTTCTACTTCAGATAGTACTACTAATCCATTGCTGCAAAATTTGGCCAATGATATGCTATAGATAAAGAAGAAAATGGCGCAAGGTAACAATGTTGGAGTGAATGAAGAGGATCCAACTTTTTTTCGATCGTGATCCACCAAGACTATGATTTTAAGAGCCTGCTAGTGACTCCAACATTGACTACCTAGACTATGAATAAGAAAATGAGGCTGATTTCTTATCAGATTTGGAAGATTGCATTGAAGAAGAAGAAGCCATTGAATTCACTTGCTTATGCATTTTCATCATCTATCTTCCAATACCAAAAGCCTCTTGCTATAGAGAACTCCCACAAATCAACCATGGAGGAAATAGTCAAAGAAAATTCTGCTGCCCAAATTAGTCTACATGAGGAAAACCATGATGAATCCATTGCAAAATCAAAAGTCATCATGGAGAAGGTAGAGTCTTTTGCATAATTATCTGTGGAAGTGAAACAAGAATTAAATCAACTTGCATGCAACTTTATTCATGGAAAGGAAAGTCTACAGGTTGCCCCCATTCATGGGAATGCATTTTAAAGAAATCTAAAAATTAGGAGGATTAGGCCTTTCCCAATAAGATATATGGCTAGTTTAGAGCCAAACGAGGAGTTGCAACCAGTCATGCTTATTTTAGAGCATGAGGATGAGCTACAATGCACCAAATATCAACCATAGTACCTCTTAAATCCAAATACAGAACAATTGAAGGAGGTATTTATTTTATTTGTTTTAATGGATACTTTGGTAAGAAGGGTGGAGAACCACATTTAGGAAAGTTTTTCTCTCTTACGAAGGACCATGTTTAAATAAAAATAAATTACATGGTCTAAGTTGGTGAGAAAAGGTAACTATTTCTCCGTGCCTATTATAGGATTCTTTTGAGTTTCCTTTTCCTCTAGGTAGAGTAGAGTAGATAGTTATGTTTTCAACAAAATAAGAGCTTTAACATACTGCATGTTTTCACTTGGGACATGTATGATTTTATATATTTGTATATAGTTTTTGCAAGTTTTCTTTCCATGTTCGGTTCTCTTCAAGATAAAATTAGATAGTTGGAAAAGTTTTGAGCTTTATTTAGAGCTCCACAAATCAATTTCAGCTAGCAGTCATCAAGCAGTTCCATTTTGGTGCCAAGTTCATCACAGATTTAGGAGGTAAATTTTCAAAGGAAAAGATCAATTTCTTCAAGGTTAAACTCGACTCCATAGCCTAATGGACAAGAATTGAAACCAGAGATGCTGGGATCTCATCTCCATTTCTTCCATTCTGGCAAAAATAAAGATGTCCACAGACGGAGCCAATTGGTGTCCCCAAATATTTCACTTAGAAATCTTGGGATACCTCTTTTAAATTTTTTGCAGATTTTCTCAAGAGTCCATCAGAAGGTTGCAAGAGGTTTCTTGGAAGCATTAGAAGAAATACCCATTTATTCAAAATGCCTAAAAAAGCTAAGTATTTGCTCTCTTAGTTTATCAAGTTTCTCAAAGTGCTTTACTTCCATTCACATTGTGCCTTCTTTGCGCTAAATTCAAGTTACTTTACTTTGCTTAAGTGGAGAAGCAAAGTAATGGTCAAACACCGAAAGCTATCAGTTATTCAACCTCTTCTTTGTGGGATTCTGAAGGCCTATTACTCGTTAGCTTTGCGCTAAAATGCAACAAATTTACTTGAAAAAGTTAACAAGTAAAGCTATGTCGGAATGTCACGTAACTAAGCTTCTTAGTTTATCAAACTTCGGGGTTGTTTTACTTTCCTTATCACTATCTAACAAATCCATTTCTAATCACCACAAAACAAATCCATTTATATTTTCGTCATTGCACTTAAACGATACCTAACTACTTTCCTTCATTGTGCTAAATTTCAACTACTTTACTTCTCAAAAAGTAAAGCAAGTAAAATAATTCTCAAAGGCCAAATAACTAAGAACTTAAGTTATCGGTGTTCTTGGATTACTTTACTTATTTTAAAAAAATAATGAAGTTAAGTTGTTCTCAAATCCCACAAAAGAAGAAGTTGCATTACTTCATTGAAGTAATAAAAAAGATTGTAAAAAGTTGCAAAGAAAAAAAAAGAGTAATACGGAAACATTACTTTACTTCATAAAGTAACTAAGTAGTTGTAAAAATCCACAAAGAAGAAAAAAGAAGAGAGTAATGTGGAAAAATGAAGTTACTTTACTTCATAAAGTAACTAAGTAAAATAGTTGCAAAAAGCCGCAAAGAAGAAAAAATAAGAGAGTAATGCAGAAAAATGGAGTTACTTTACTTCATAAAGTAACTAAGTAAAGTAGTTGTAAAAACCCATAAAGAAGAAAAAAGAAGAGAGTAATGCGGAAAAATAGAGTTACTTTACTTCATAAAGTAACTAAGTAAAACAGTTGCAAAAATATGCAAAGAATCAAAAAAGAAGAGAGTAATGCGGAAAAATGGAGTTACTTTACTTCATAAAGTAATTAAGTAAAGAAGTTGTAGAATCCCACAATACAAAGAGAAATTGCTTTACTTTTACAAGTAATAAGTAATGGGGTCACATTCACGCAAAGAAGGGAATTTTGACAACTTATTTTGGCCATAACTTTTACTCCAGTGTTCCATTTTTCGAGATATTGGACTTTTTGGTCATTGTCCTCTACGTAATAGAGTAATAAAAATAGTTTTTATTGGGAGTAAGTGAGAGAAAAATGTTAAAAACATATTTAGCATGTTAATGGGAAAGTAGTGGGAGGTCAAAAACTCGATTGGCCATAACTTTTGTTCGGTGTTTTGGTTTTCGAGATCTTGGACTTTACAAAAAGCTCTCGACCTCATCTATACAATGGAATAATGAAAAATATTTTTTGGTGGGAGTAGAAGAGAGGAAATAAAAATACTTTCATCATGAAGTAAATAGTTTTGTGCAACAAGTGAGAGAAAAATGACAAAAACATCTTCAACACGTTAATGGGAAAGTAATGGGAGGTCAAAAACTTGATTGGCCATAAATGTTTCTCTGGTGCTTTGTTTTTTGAGATCTTATACTTTCAGTAAAGCTATCAACCTCCTCTACACAATGGAATTATGAAAAATAGTTTTTGGTGGGAGTAGTTGAGAGTAAAAAAACACTTTCAACATGAAGTAAATAGTTTCAGCAACAATGTTACCACAATGTGGGAAGATTTATTCTTTGGAAAAAGGGAAAAATATGAAGGAAGTTCTTTAGCTGGAATTTCTTCTTCTTCTTCTTCTTTACTGATGATGTAATAAAGTAATCAAGATTAATTGTAAAGATTAATTAATTTGGTTAAAAGACATTACTTCAAGTTGTTTGAAAAAATTCAATTACTTATAAACATGTGGCACATCAGAACATTCCAATTTCATGTGTGTCATGCAATGAGGATTTCAAGGAGGAAAATGCTCAACTCCCAACATTTTAGTAGTTAGGCACTTATGGAAATATAATGGATATTTTCTATCTTGTAACTACCTTATGGAGGCTATAAATAGAAAGAGAGGCCTACGGGCCAAAGGATGAAACTTTTTGGCAACTAGTTATTGTAATTTTATGCAAGAATTTAAAATATCTCAAACTTTGTGTTGAGACTCTAGAATTTTCTTTGTATAAATTTGCTGGAATTGAATAAGAAGAAGGTGAATTTCTACAAAATTTTATGTCTGAGAAGTCTTGCTTTGTAAATTATGTGAGGATTTTTATGGTAAAATTTGTGTTACTTAAAGTTTGAATCTGAATTTATTTATTTTTCATTTGCTTAAATTGTGACAATTCTAAAGTGTTTATTTATTTTGTATGGCTGAAATAAGCTCTACAATCTACTTATTACAAATTACTTGTCTTTTTCCTCACTATTGTTATAATTCCACATCTTCTTCCCTTTTCTTTTCTGCACAACTTTCCCAAACACAACTACTTACTTGCTGCAAAATTGTTTGACCATCCTTGCAATTAAAGTAATACCCAAAATATAAATTAATAAGTTGTAGAATAAATAAATACATCACACGGGAGCTTCACCGTTAAATGAAGGGGATTTATCCCATGACTACCTAGGTTTGTGTATCTAATTGTGCATAGTTACTAGCCAACATGGTGGAAAGTGGTCAATAATAATAATTGTCAACACGGTAAGTGTATGAAGATTGGGAGTGAAAAATTGGACAAAAACATAAAATTAACTAAAATGCATATGCGGTTATAAATAATGTGATCACATGTTTACGTATCGGGTTGGAGGCTTCTCAAGCGAAAATATGTATGAGGAATAACACGTATGCACTATAACACGCACATGATATAAAACATATGAGTTCCTATAACTAAGGAATGTGTACGCACTATAAAACATATGCATTCCTAATGTTAAGCATACTTGTGAGGATTTTGATGTGATAGGCCAGAAAGGGGGCATATTGATGAAATAATTGTTTAAGAATAAGATTTCTTTAATCTTATAGTTTAAATTTATTAAATTAAATATAATAAATTAGGACCATTATACACTTGATAGAATTGGTCTCATAGCTCCAAAAATTCTACTCTAGAAATTATTATTTTTCAAAATATAATATATTTAGTACTCATTTTTTAGGATTTCAACATGGGACCTAAAGATTTTAGGGTGTAAATATTGTAAAATGGGTTTTTTTTTGGGAAAACATATAGTCATTTTATAGGTTTTGTGGCCTTCTGGATTGGTTGCTAACATTTATAGGAGTTTTGGATGTGTCAAAATTAGATTTTACAAACCTCACAACTCATAAAGATAATGACACTTTCTTGAATATATGGACTCATGATTTTCCCCATGAGCATGGAGTTGAAGCCTTAATTTCATCTTGGAAGTAGGGTAGCATTGTATCATGGATGAGTACATACTTTACAAGCACGAGAGTATCTAATCACTTATTTAAATAGGTATAACCGGTGAAGTGGATCTTAGCTATTTCACCACACCAGTCGATGCATTCATCTCGGGAGGGAGTCAAATATATTTCCCATATGAGATGAGTGATTGATAATGAATCAAAATACTCAAACTCAAAAAATTACACTCTTTCTTAGGAGAGATCATTGTTAGATAGAATAAATGAGCCTCCCGATTTATATATAGGGGTGTTTACCCCATACCTATATTAAGGATAGGGTGGAAAGGAGTGAGTAAATATATGGGTGCATGTAACTCGAGATGACCACTAGATAGAGAGATAAGGGTGTGGGAGTTATAACTAACTATATAAATTCATAAGCGACATCCCCAGAGTTCTCTCAATCGATCGAAGATATGTTGGGGATAACATGTTGATGACTCCCAAGACCTATTATCAACGAGTTATTTATCGCCAGAGTAGAGGGAGGGAATTTTTTTGGGTGTTATATCATTGGTTAGCTACACAAATCCAAATAGAGATTGGGGCCCTACCCATCATCAAATTAGTACCAAGTTCAATTTTTTTCCATGATTCATCACTTGGAAGGACATTACTTGTAGACACATAGACATAGGGAAATTTCAATTAATCTGTTACTTATAAATAAGGTGGGAGGAAAGGAAGGAAATTATATAGATATAAGGTCACACTTGGTCAATTGAGGTAAAGAGTTCATAGACATGGAGGCACACATAAACACTATGGATCTATTTTATGTTGGTGAGACACAAAATTACCTAGAGGTTGAGCCATGATCTTTACTTGAAGTTTCCATATATAATATACTTTTCATAAACAATATGATTTCCAATATAGAGACATATTTAATATGCCTGTGCAAATAATATTCACAATCAATAATCTAGGGAGTGACATTGGTTCCCATCTATGCATAAAGATAATCCTTTGAGTGTGATAATATAGATTAATGATAGTAATGGTTAAGAAATAAGATGATCTATCTAAGGACCCCATGATATATTTATTTGTTCAAAAGAAGAACAAGAGATAACTGGTAGTGTTGGAAACTAAAATAGTTCATCAAATTGATCTCTATATAACTTTCAACAAAATTTGGGGTAGGATTTTGTGGAAAATGTGTTAGAGATTCCAAACATTGATTTCTTTTCCCTAAATTATAAACCCTAATACCTAAACCCTAAACCGGTTAGGGTAATTTTGTTAATTGAAGCCCTACAAACTTATTAAGATGACATGATGTAATTTAGGGATGAATATACCTCACTAACATCATGCACATTAAAACAATCATTACTAGACAATGTGATTTGGGTTTTTATGGGACTTAATTGCATCATTAGTTGAAAAAAATTAGTGAGATGGTTCAATCGGATAGGTAATCCGGGCCATTAAAGCCCCATGAACTTTATTGTGACTATATACAATGTGATTTTGGGCTCAATTGACCCCACTGCAACATTCCACATAATAATATTTGGTTTTCACAACCAGAGTGTCAATTTAGGCCAATTCGAGACACTAATAATATTCGTGACTATTTGATGTGATTTTTGACTCAATTGCCCCCTAATTATATCATGGATTGCATAGTTAGTTGATTTGTTCAAGAAGAGAGAAAATATGGGTTAATTTGAGCCATTTGAAACTAATTATAACTTTATGATGTGATTTGTTTCTTAATATCCCATATTTAACCTTTAGATGAAATAATCACTGAATTGGTTTTAAATCAAAGAGGTAATTTGTGATGTTGGAACAACATGAGAGAACTAGATAAATTACATAAGTTTTGATATTTTATCTTAGTAAGGGAACAGACAAAGATGGTAAGTGATAAAATGGAGAAATGAAAGTACAACATAGAAGTTGGGTGATGGCTAAGAGTGCATAGGGCTTGCACAGATGCATTATGTAATGGGTTGATTACAGAATTCACACTAGTTGCATAAGGTAAAAGGCACAATGTTTCTATTAAGTTAAGGAAAGACAAAGCGTATTACAATGTGGTGTTTTTAAAATGTTTTTACAATGTCATGATATAGTCATGTGGGTTGAGCACACATCCTTAGGTTAGTGGCTAACTAACACGTAATAATAGTGCACAAATGACATGATTTTCTTGACAAAACATGTCAGAGGAGTGACAAAGAGTCATGAAAATAAAATATCTATGGAAACATATCACTAAAAGAAACAAGGTCAATATAAAAACATATATCAAAAATTATTTTATAGATATCTAACAAGATCTCAAAGATTGATTATCTCAACCACTAGTTCGAAAAATGTAGGAGGTTATGTAAAAAGATAATGTGGTGTTTTAGAGGATTTAATGAACTCACTTCCAATGCAAAAATATATAGAACCTAATAAAACATAAAGGGAGTTAAGTTCACCATTTGAGGGGGTAGAGTGGTGAAAATTAGAGAAGAGAGCCAAGCTGAACTAAACAAGTGAATCTTGTGAAGGGTCATAGAGAAAAACCATTGTAATAGGTATAGGATTTTAGCTCATTTTATTTGTAATAGTATTGATAATGGGATTACTATTTGTAGATGTTATTAAAGATGTTAAAATTACTAGAAAACTATATATATGTGTGTGTTGTGTTGGTTCCCATTTTCACCCCCTTGTCTTTTAGCACCATCTTTACAAAACCCTTCAAAACACAATGAGGTGAATTTACCATTTTCCTCATTTATTCCCTTTGTTCTACAAATTTCATGGTGGTTATTTTATCCTCAAAGTTATGTTTGTATTATAATACGACCCTACAATGTGGATTTTTTCTTACATCTCAACTTTCCCTTTGGTTTTTGACGATCTAAAAAATTATAGTGTTGAGTGGCTTTCAAGGAGTAGTATTTCATGGATTGAAGAAAATTTAGACTTTGGTGTATTTTGAAGCAACAAAATAAGTTGTGGAATTCAAAGGACACTCGTTATATGGGATTAAGGAATGTATAAAGGAAATACAAAAACAAAGGGGTGAAGAAACTTAATGCTTCACGGAATTGGTGATTATATTCTTCCCTGAATTAATCACTTTTATGAAACAAAGGATGTGGTCTAATTAGAATATTTCACAATGCTTAGAGAATGTGTTGTGAGAGGCCATGTAGAAGAAAAAAGTAAGTTATAATGTGATCAAGTATAGATGCCGTGAGACAAATAACTTAATGTTTTGTGGGTTTCTTAAGGCATATTGTTTCATGGAGTTATAAAATCCACGAGACAAAGAAATGTGGTCACAGGGGAAAAGATGATGGATAAAAAATTGGATTTGTGTGGAATCAATAAAGGGAACACAAATTTACAACATGGTGATAAAAGAAGATTAAGTGAGGGAGTATCAAATGGCCAAGAGTGGAAAACTAGAAAACCTACAACATAATGAAATTTGGTGTTCCGCGAACATCAGACACTTAGTGTTCCACAAAATTGTTGAAGCCGTGTAATGAAAGAAAAACGGCACATCGGGAAGACCCCGCGAGAACAAGAAAAACTTGTGATAGACCTAAAAATCAAACTAGATCCATGACATCAAATGAATTCTCATACGGTTGTGAAGTAAGGAAAATTATCTTGAAATCCACCGAACAAGGTATTATTTCATGAAATGGCTAACTTTGCATTTTATCCCATAAATTTCGACTCAAGCATCCATTTCACCTCAAATGAAGTGCATGGGGAACGTGTTAGAGAAGGATTTCCAAAGAGATCAATTTCGTAGATAATGGTGAAGTAATTCATGATATATTAATATTATAAGTTTTGGCTATACATGTCTTTTTCAGGAATCAAAATGACTGGAGATGATTCATTTTGATCCTCCACCCATGAATTCTTCTAGAAGAAGAATATTCCTCTACCACCCCACCAAATGAATAATGGATGATCAGATCATCAAGGGGCAGAGACTTGGAAATTTTACATACATTTATCCTCCTGATTGAATGATTTTCCATTGATTTTCTCCCTGAACACACAGATCAGCAAATAACATGCTCACAGTCCTTAGATTAACATCTATGGGATATTCCTTTAGGATTGAGACATTGTTGTATAAAAAGTGAAGGATTCTCTTCACAAAAGGATCACGGTTAGAATTGCTGGGGTTCTTTGATTCAGAATTGTGGGTTTTTGTTTGTTGAGAAGCTTTGCAGAGGCTTAGCGACTCATGTTTGTCATTTTTAGGTTCATGCCAAGGTGGTTGCTGTTTTATAGCTATTAGCAGCCTTTGAGATTCATTCTTATATGTTTCCCTTGTCTCCTTTGTAAATGGACACACAAAACCTTTCTTCCATGTATAATTTTTATGTTCCTTCTTGTAAACAAATATGAAATCAATAAATTTCCATTCTCCTCTGTAATTTTGTGTTGATCATGCCAAATAACTATAGGGAAGAATTTTGTAATTGATTGTTTGACTGGGCATTGAGGGTTTGTTGCATTGTAGTGTTACCTTGCATCATTGGCTTTAATTATAAATTTCCTTTCTACAATTTCTGAAAATGCATACCTATTTGCCTTAGGGTGTCCTTTGGTGTTGGAAATTTAGTGTGATGAGTGCATGAAACTTCATTCTTAGGTGTGTGTATGTTGGGGTTTCAAGATTTATTTATACACTATTTACCTTATTTTTGTGTCCATGAGGGTGAGTAACCTTTTAAGGGTAGGTTCCTTTGATTACATGTTTGAATGCATTAAGAATTGTCAAGAAAAAATGGCTAATGTAGGTATTTCCTATCACTACCCATTTCCCTCCACCTCCATTCTATTTCATCTCATCTTACATTACCCATCACTTCACACTACATATTTCATCACTTATTACTAATTCAAAATGATATCTACCTACAAAATTGACATCCTGTGCATATTTTGAGTGGGTTGTCTATGATTTATGAAGTTTAGAATCTCAAGTATCATTTCACTCCAAGTTGTCAACATATTTCTTCAAAATGATGCTTGTGATCATCCTAAATATATCTTTAGTGGCTTATGTCTGATGTATCAAGTGTTTTCAATTCTTGTGTGACCATTCTTTTGAATGAGCATTACATTTTGTGGTTGTATTTGATCTCAGATTGAGGTTCTAATAGGTTCAAGGGTCCGAAATATAAAATTTCTGCCTTTCAAGCCACCCCTTAGGTCCTCTCACCTTGGTTCAAGAAGAACCATAAAGTATCATGTGAATAAATAAATCCTCAGTAAAGTGCCTTCCTATCATCCTTACAAGTCTTTACCATGAGAAGAAGATAGATCCATGATGCATAAACATGTAGATTTTCTTCTCTAAAATTTTACTTAACGGATCCTCATAGGCAACTTAATTTTAATGACCTTTTTTTTATTAAATAAAAACCAACATTTCCAACTCGCCAAGGGACCAAGTTGAATGAACAATACAAATCAACTCACAAAAATTGACATGCATTGGTCCGAGTTATCCATGCAACTAACAAAAAGCAAAAGATAACATGGCTCGAGCCTCATGTGCAACTCACCATTGAAGGCTTATTAAATCCATTCCATACCTTTGTCCGCTTAGTGTCGAATAAACTCATGCGAAAATGAGTCAAAAGGAAAGATCAAGTGTGGGATATCACCCGAACTGGATGTAGATGACGTGCAAGATGAGGGGTTGTTCAATGACTTGCAAGGAAATTGTTAAGAAAGCCATGTCCACACCAAGGATTCAAATGTTAGTAAGAAATATTAGGTGACAAATTAATAGTCATTTACTATTGTATAAGCTTTTAGCAATTTGGGTTCTCAAAGTATAATAAAGGAGTGTATACCCATATTTTTAATAATATTTTATATGCTCATATTTTTAATAAACAAGCAAAATAATGACATTGGTCAAAAGACGTGTTTGGGAAATGTTTGTAACTATTAATATACATGCATTATAAAACCCCTTGAAAGGGAAAATTATGTGATGTTACTAACACCATAATATTGCAGTATATCATTTTTCTTGTTGAATAAGCTATACATGAATAACAAGAGAGATGTCTATCATACTTTGTAGAACAAATTGATCGTGCAAAGGATATGACACAAGACTAGAGCTACTAAGTAGGAAATACTTCTAGACATGTTTATCATGCTTAGTATTTTTCCTATGAAATTGGTATTTAAGCTCTATTATAAAATCCTTCCAAAAACCAAACAAAGATTTTATATCCAAATTCAGAAATTTGCAAGGAGATGACATTGTAACAAATGCTTTTTTGAAGCGAAGTGATCTTTGAAGAGGAGACAATGTGGTCAGAATCATAAAAAGTGCGGTGGGTCTATAACACATAGGTCCCATGACCAAACCAATTGGTAGTTGTCTATTTAAAGGAGTAACACTTTTGAAAACCATCGAGTCAAATCTAGAGATCTCCTTGAGGCAAGAGAGAATCTGGATCCAGAGAAAATAAAAAAAAGATTTTGGTCGACCAAAAGCATCCTTAATATGCCTATAACAATCACTATTCAAAGTGTGGTGTGGTGTGAAGGGAGGATATTAGGTTTTATATATAGCTTTCCATTTGGGAGAAACTACAATCCTAGTGAATGTGGGATAAAATATAAAGAAGAATTAGAAGAGATAAACATGATTATAGGGAATTAAGTAGAATTAGAAAATCACCTGGAGTTGGAGATGATGTAATTAATCAACTAGGATTAATTAATAGGCAAGGATAAGCTTAGAAAGCTATTTGGAGGTGTTTCATATGAAAATAGGTAGGATTGAGATGATTTATAAGGGGATTTAATTAATAATAAGGTTTATTAACTAAATAAAAGGTTAAAATATTAATGAACTAATGATAATTAATTAAAAGAGGATTATAATTAATGAAGTGTCGTTAATTGGCATCCAGAATGGGGTAAAGGCTAGTTAATTAACAAAGTGTTGTTAATTGACCAAAATAGAGGGGAATGTTAGTTAATTAGTTGAAAATCACTAATTATAATGGAAATGATGGGAAATAGGAAAATTAATGAAATTTTAGTATTAAAACTATGCAGTGGATTTTAGGTGTCTACATTTGCCTCTCTTTGGGGTGGAGTTAGCGAAACCACCGTAAAGATAGTAGACGATTACTGAGACAAGTAAATTTTGAAGGAATGGAAGAAAAATTAGTAGAATGAAGGATGCTTCCTCGAGTGTCAAAGGGGTGATGTAAGAGGTCAATTGAAGATCAAAAAGAAGAAGGAAATAAGAAGAGTTGATACAAGCCTAGGAGGTGAGTGTGCAATGCAAGTGAGTGGGAAAGAAAATTCCATGTTTCAATGGATAGAAGATATAAGGAGGAGGGGGATAGAAATAAGCCCTATTGCCCCAAGTGTTATTGAAGAAATTTTTTTGATAGGATAAAATGATGATGAATAAAAGTGGAGATGAAGAAAAGTGGAGATGAAGAAAACTCATATATAGAGATTACAACATCTTGGTTGGCTTAGAAACAACTTTGTCTCATCATTTTGCTATATGATCTATGTCATCAACTCTTTATTATATATGAGCATGCAACAAAATATAAAATGACATGAAAATCCATAATACTAACATTTGTGGACTGCAAAAGGACTAACTCAAAGAAACATACATAACGTAATACAATACAAGAAATTAAAAAAGCAGTCCAACAAAGAAACAAGCACAAACAAATGTACTCAAAAAAACAACATTCAAGAAAGTTACACCAATTTTTTTGTTATCTTACTGTAGTTCCCAAATTTTCAAGTTAATTAAAAGGGTTAAAAATGGTACCCCAAGAAAGAATACATGCAAGGTGAATAAATGGAGGACACATGGGTCTAATGAAAAAGTATTCGTATGCTATGCAAATGTCCCAAGAAAGTGGATGTGTAAGGAAGGGTAGACATAATAGGAAAACCAAATTTGTTAATGGAGGTAGATCCAAATAATCTGTAATTCATGTGTGAGAACAAGTGAGGACCAAAGAAATATGTTTTGTCGATAAAATTTCAATGTTCGAGGATGTTATGTCCAGTAAATGATTTAGTTTGTGTGAATGCTATTTACCAATTTTGGAGTTTTAAAAGTTTTACTTATGTTTTGAATTTTTGAATTTGTACCAATTTTGTTTGGATTTTTAATGACTTTTTTTTAATTTTAGGAAGAAAATGATATAGAAGAATGATGTTATAAATGGTACATTGACAAAAATCACCGAGAAGTAAAAAAATTCCTAGGGAGAAGAAAGGATAGTTGGGAAGCAAAAACAGGCCCTAGAGAGGCAAAAATGTAAAAATGACTATTTAAAAAAATAATCATTGTAACAAAACACCAACATGTGACGAGAAAAAAATAAAAGAAAAAATTGGTCATTTGGCTCCTTGGGGAAAGAAAAATGAATAATTAGGGCTTGCAGGATATAAATAGTAGGGTGGGAGGGGTAAAATCCATCACGACCCATTATTTGCTATTATTGGTGAGAAATTTTTTTGGTTAGGAAAATTATGCCTCCACCAATGTTCACGGGATACACCCTTTGAATTGAATGGTAAAACTCCCATTCCTAAATGTAAACTAATCTTAATCCTATCTAAATTTTGTGGGTTGCCAAATTGATTGGGGATCACACAGGACAATCCACTCGAACACATAACAAAGTTCTTATACAAGGTACAAGGAGGAAATCAAAATGATGAGGGGAAATGAGAGAAATTATGAAAGGGATATTACTACCGTGAGTAGGATTGCAGAGCTCACACCCAGTAACTGGAGTAGTTCAACATTCAATATAGAGGAAACACAATGAAGCTATCTAGTGAGATGGAAAAATTGAGACACCAAGTTCTCAGATTCATCTATCAAAGATACAAAGATCTTGCATCACTATGCTTACAAAGTGTATAAAAGAGGGAAATAAAATAACCATGAGATTCCTATAACAACCATGCTTATCATGTCAATGATGAGAGGAAACCATGCATAAAAATATGCACACATTCATACATCTTAGAAAGCGAAACTCTATTCCTTAATTGACATTTACACTAGTTGTACAAAGCAAGGGAAAAGGAGAAAGTGGAAGAAATTGTAGCTTTTATTCCTTGTGCATTGATACAAAGCTCAATAACTACAATTCACAATTGCTACAGAGTGAAAGTATTCAAAATCTGAAATCCTTTGGAATGGAAAATCCATCCCAATTTATAGAATTCGAATTGACATCTCATCTCCCTCACCTAAATCTTCGTATTCCTATTCCACTTTTGACCTTTCACTTTTCATTAAATTAAGTATTTTTCTTATAATTTTGAGAAAATAATTTTACAATATTAAAATGGACCACTTAAGTGAATAAAAAAATACAATGATGAGGCCCAAACAAGAATTAGAATAGAGAGAGAAAGAAGAGGGAGAAAGGGAGAAGGAGAGAGAAGAAGATGCTTTGTAGGGTGGATGAAGAATACTCCATCTCTGATGAAAATTATCTCCACTGAGAACACCTTTGTACATTTTACCCCTTGCCAACGGTGATTCACGATTCCCCCTTTACATGATACACGACACCCTAAATTTGAGTGTTTAAAAACACTTTTGAAAGGTACTCCTGATGACTATGGGTATTACTCATAGAGGTCCACTTTGAGGAAGATGAGAATGAAAAAAATCCTATAATGACCTTTTATAACACTATCATGCTGAATTGAACAATATGATGAAACACACCACGAGATAGTCTGACGGTGATGATCACAAACTCCACCTCGCACATGATACACATGCAACTTGAACCATGAAATGAGTGTCGAAAGACATTATTGAGATATCTGTATACACCGAGAAGGAAAACAATGAGCACTAATGAGTAAACTATTGTTGATAGTGAAGAAAACCCATTCCATGAATTTGAATTCCATGGTCCATGAAACAATTACTTGTACATGAGAAGGGGATTTACTGTTTTTAGTAATTTGAAAGTTCCCCTTTCTAGTCTCACTAATGAGATTGTTTTCTGTAAACTACCCTTGTGTATACTGCTCCCTCTGAAATTGCTTTCTTGTGATGACTTACTATTTATAGCTAGTGCCTATATAGGGAACTTACTATTTTTAGTAAGTGGCCATTTTTGTTATTTCTGTCATTGCTCACTTGATCTGTTCTCTTGGATGTTTGTGGTGCACACTTCCTTTTCCACAACTACTTCTGGAAATGGCTTACCAAAAATAATAGGCACCCATGCATAAGGGCTTCCTATTTTTGGAAAGTGGGTTTTTGGGCCTCAATTTTCAATGAAAAAAACATTTTTGATGTGGGTTTTTTCTTCTCAATGCACCTTTGAAATTTCAACTCAATCCGGTGTTAGGAACGAGAGATTTTAAATTTCTAAATTTTCACTACGGGAAAGCGGGGTTTCTTCACCGTGAAAAATCTAGGGTGTGTTTGTGAAAGCTTTCACTTGGATGCCAATCCATGCACCGATCTTTAAGTTACAACAATATTTCACTTTGCAGGTTATGAAGTTATTCTGGTGAAGAACAAGCTTGGAGCCTTCAAAAATCCATGGTTTTTCTTGAATTTTATTCTTGTGATCATGGGAAAATGGAAGCAATGGATGGAACATGAAAATGGTAAGGGTTATTCAATTGAAAATCTGATGAAGTTTTGGGAGAAGATGGAAAGATGATGGGAGAAAGAGAAAAAAATGGTTGATTCCCTCCTTTCAAGATTTTGAAAATGAAGAGAGGGGATAGGGTGAATTTTTATGTCCTAATCATCCCTTTGGTTTAGAGACAATAGGTGCACAAAAATGCAACTAATCCTGGTGTTTCCAAGTGTCAGTCAATCATTTGCTAAGAGGAATATAGGAGGGAGCTAAAAATAAGCACCTGGAGGTCTCTGGACGGTCGTATGATGAACCATGGGAAAATAAGGAGGGGGCAGAATTTTTTTGCACCTCTTGTCCCTTTGGAAAGATACAATGGGGACATCAAAATGTGGCTCATCCTTATGCTGACATGTTTCCTTCCAAAGTACCGAAACATGATACCTTGTGAAGAAACTTGAAAATTCCATATCTCGGGCTCCTGGAGGTATTTTTGGGAGCTAAATTATATGATTATTACTTTAAATAAAATTTTGAGATGAATGGAATGGGTATCATCTTTTGTTTCTTCCTGAAACTCCTTCAAAAATTACCTTATTTCTTGGAACCACCGAGTGTGCCTGCTCAAAATAAAATCCCCTAGAAAGTGCCATTTTTTAAAAATAATATGAATGTTACATCATGTAGAGGATATTATTAGCTTTCCAATTAGTAATTTTTTCCTCCTAACTCCTTACGGAGCTCCATGACCATCCGACGAATATCGGGTACTATTTTTGACCGCCTTCTCCTCGTAGGGGCTAAGATTGGGTACTATGAAAAGCCATGTGGAAATAATGAGGGAGGGAAAATTTTCTTTTCCCCATTTTCCCCTTGGTTTGGGAAACTAGGTGCACAAAAATGTGCCTTATCCCTTTCTTAACAAGTGGCATGCATGCGGGAGTAGGTAGGTGAGAAGGTCAAACTGGTCAATGAGTGCTAAAAGGTGAGCACCGAGGTCATATGAGTGACCAAAAGGATAAATAGATGTGGGGAGAATTTTTTTCACCTCATATCCCTTTGAAAAGGTGTAAAGGGGACATTAAAATGAGCCTTCACCTTGTAATGCCACGTGTGCTATAAAAAATTTGCCTAAGTATGAATATCGTACCTTGAGAGCCAACTTGTGAAGGCCATATCTAGAGCTCCCAGATGAGTTTTTGGGCACTTATTTATATGATTTTTCATGAAAATTACCTTTTGAGAATATTTTTATGGTACCAAGGCTTTCGTCTGAATGAAAAACCTCCAAATAGATCCTTTTTCTCAAGATCACTTGTTTTGAGTGGGAAGACTGAGATGGCTCGATAAATTCATGGTACTTGAAGATGGTATGATTTATCCACCATGTGGGGGACTAAAAGATATTTCCAATTATATATTTTTGGTCCCTAAATCCTTCCAAATATCTTGGAATCACTCTTTTAAGATCAGGTGCTTTTTCGGTGTGAGCTCCTTAGGCCTCAAAAACCAACCTTCAATGACTTGGCTCCTAAACCTTTGATTCTTTCCAAATTCCCTGTGAATCAGTTCCTTGATGTTTTGGAATCTTAAATACACCTCCATGATTATTATTTATCTTTTGTTCCTCTCCGATGATAGTGCACCTGACTTAGAAAGGCTAATGAAAGCCCCTTCTAAGCATGCTCAAAAACTCACTTTGCAAACCATTGCTCCAACATGTTTGAATGATCTTGTTTGTTCCTAAATCACCTAGGGAGTAATAACGACACCACAGATGGACTCTTGAATGGAAATATTGATATTAAAACTATGGGGAAAGGTGATCTTGGGGGTGTCTTGGGAAGGTATGAATTTCAAAATTTTCGACGCTGTGGTATGGTTGTCCTGTTTTTAGGTGATTTTTTCCCATGCAAAAACACATGACAAAACTATTATGATCTACTACATTTGTGAGATATTTTTCTCTAAATTTTGAGAGAGATGATGTGGATTTTGAATTGTAGACATCACACTAATTGAGTTTGAGAGTTTGGGTGGGTTCTAGCAGACGATATCCTAGTATGTAGCACAATTTTTTTAAAATTTTAGTGCATTTATTACTTGTTTTAGCTAGGGAAGTTAGTGGTTTAACGCTAGCATGATCCTTTCATCATACTAGTGTATCCTCATATGTGCAAGCATGAAGGGTCGCATGCTAGCATTAAAAAATAAGCATGGGTGTTACACTATTAGTTAGGTAGAATAGGGCATGCACTAGCGTCAAAATGACAACATGGGTGTGAAAAGGGGTGCACTAGTGTGACATGCACTAGATTCCATATGAGGGGAAGAGCATTAAAATGCCTACACTAGCATTAAATGCACTAGTGTGCAAAGGCACACACTAGTGCTAAAATGAATGCACTAGTGCAAAAAGGCACACGTTAATGTAGAGTTTGGCCTTTGAGAAGGACATAAAAGAATTTAGGATATGTTTAGAAGAAATTAGGAGTGATTAGAACATATTAGGAATATGTTTTCAAAATAAATGAATGTTAATTGTTTGATTTTTTGGTAATCTTATTGGCGAGATTACTCAATTTAAATGTGCACGAGCAACATGGACGCCTTCAAGCATACAAGAAGACTTTCTCTCGACGAGATAAGTGTAAATTGATTTCCATTTTGGAGGTGACATGATTATCACATATTGCAAAACTACCACACATCATGTTGGACCATAGCCTCCTTACTGCCTTAGTAGAGAGGTGGTATAGTGAGAGCCAAACATTCAGACTTCCTACTAGTGAGATGACCATGATGCTGGAGGACGTATACCAGATCCTCAAAGTACCCATCCAGGGTAGCTTGGTTACATATGATGTACATCATGGCTAGGTTTTAGAGAACATATGGGATTTATTCTAGCTAGAGGACATTCCTCGATAGGGAATGACAGTAGACTTGTATATGTGTTTTAAGGACTTGAGGATTGCACACCCACTAGTGTATCTTATGGCTCTTGTAAGATATTCATGTTGCATGACAATACTAAGACTCATTTTCCACTTGAATCTGATAAGAGTGGTGCACAAACTTATGGATGGGGAGGTATTTGCTTGGGGTCAGTGCATATTGGCTCATATATATGGATATTCATCGATTTCATATAGAAATATGAGGAGCTTGAGTCCCGTGATATTGTTTTAGGTTTGGGAGTGGGATCATGTTGCTATCTCGGCACCCAATGAGAGTGTTATGAGCTAGAGAACTAGATGAGCCATCTTGTAGGGGATGAGAGTTAGTTGGAGAGGATGTTAGATCTCATCTGGGTGATACAACATACTATAGGTGAGAATTTGATGATCTATAGCTATGGATGGTGACCTAATAACCATACCATCTATATCAGTGGCGTGAGGATCAGGGTTCATTTTAAGAGACCTCTTAAAAATCAGAGGTGGAAAATACCTGGCGAATATCCTCGGAACCGGTTTCGCGGGAAGGTGAATTTTTTGGGGGTCCGACAAAAAAATTTCACCTAATTTTTAAGATGTGTGACAGAAGGCTATAGACACACGACAAGAGATTTTCTATCATGTGTCAACAAGGTGGTTGACATGCATCAACGAACCTCACTGACACCTGTCAACAACCTTGTTGATGCACGTCAATGACCCTCGCTGACGCGCGTCAACCACATTGTTGATGCAAGTCAAGAAGGATGCTATTGGACAACACCCTTGTTGATGCATGTCAACGAGGCTCATTAAAGTGTGTCAAAAAGGTTGTTGACGTGTGTCAGTGAGGTTCATTAATGCACGTCAACCACCTTGTTGATGCATGACAACAAATATCCGCGCGCGTCGTAGCCTCTGCTCTCTGGTCGTGTGACAATAAAATCTCCATGTCACGTGTTAACAAACTATCTATCGCACATCTAATTCCTCTGCACTCTTGTCACACATCAACAAACTCTCCATGTCGCGCATCAAAAACTCTCTATGTCACTGTCTCGCAACCTCCTCCCTCCTGTCACACGTCTATAGCCTCTCGCCCCCGTCCCGAATTTACTATACTTGATAATACATATGCCCCTAGGTGGTATGAGTGATCTAGTAGTGTTCTACCTGGAAAATAATCTAGGATTATATAGGGGATTGTTGTTACAAATCAGCAGCACCCCTGGATGTAAATCAAGGTTCTAAATGATGTTTAGAGCATCCAGTGTGATTGCACAACATGGAAACCTCTCTCCAAGTGTGGGACTTGTGAAAATGAGAGAGGAATCTCCAAAATAGAGGTTGGTTCCTCAAAATCCTCTGATTTAGATCTATATTTTGCACAACTACAGAGGTTCTAATCCTAATTCTACCCTAGATTGTAAGGAGAGAGGGATAAAAATGCAAAAATTAAACTAAACTAAAGATGGTGATGCACCAAAAGGAGTGGTGAAATTTTTTTACCATGTAAATAGACACAAATTCATGAAATGTAACAAGGGAAAACATACACATTTACCCACTTCCTTAAAGCTGATAGATGTAATTAGAGGTCTTAAAATGAAGTAAAACAATACAAACATAGGACTCGAAAGCATTCTGAGTAGCTTTGACTTTGTCAATTCCATGTAAAAATCTCTTGCATTCCACCATCAAAGAGGTATAAACCTATTAAAAACTATGAAAAGGTCCGATTCTTACAACTATCACTACTGGAGGTGAAAGAAGAAGTTTGCAATGCCAAAAAGTGTTCAACCCTCAAGAAGTGAGCCAAATCGGCTTTTACAATGCATGGGTCGAGCCCAGAGAGAGAAAACATAAAAACATGAGAGCCCATTTCTCATTGATGGAAAATGCATTAAAACAACATGGAGGACCTTACAAACCCATACCTGTCATTTTTGACCATCTTTGGAGAAGAATGTGACCCATTTCACATTAAAATTGGTTGTTGAAATGTCAGTTCTGTCCATGGGCACATACCAGAAGCATTTTTTGATTTTCTCCCTCCAAACTGAACCAAAATTCAAAATTGACCATGGAATCTTGTAGATAATTTCACCATATTTCCATTGATATAAAGAACATGAAAATATGAGCTCTGGATCGAAAGTTATGGCGATTTGAAGTTTTAGGGCAAAAACAGGCCAAAATCGGATCGGCGGGCAAAAAGTTTGAATTTTTACCCGTTTGGTCTTTGGAACATTTTTCAAATTTTCCCCACGCTCCGCCACTCTAGGTGCCACATGGCACGTTTTGATTGGGTGTGGGCCCTTCCTGACCATTTTTTCCTTCAGTCGCTTGGTGTTTTTTGCCCTTGGACATGTGGCAGCTCCTGATTGGCTGTGGGCCTTCTAGGGGAAAATTTCCCACCAAAACTCCACTGAGCCATAACTTGAAAAATACGTGGAGTTAGGAGGAAAACTTTACCTTTCTGGAAAGATGAGAAAGAGCTCTATCCAATGGTGCCATTTCTAGAAGGTTTTGAGTGCCTAGAAAACAAAATATTCTGACTGAGGCACAAGAGAAGGAAAGATGTAAAGGAGTTAGCCACAAAATGAGCAGGGGGCACATTTGGGATAACAATTTTGGTGACTCAGAGGGGTCATCTGCCTGCTAGATGAAAATACCAGTTGCCTGAAGTAGTCCATTGGGCATGGAGTCATCAAATTTTCTGTTGGAACCCCAACTGACTTAGAATGTTGCAAGGAGGAAGATGGAATATCACCTGATGGAAGCAAGGACTGCAAAACATCTCCAGGGACAGCAAGTTGTGCCAAAGCACTTAGGGAAAGAAAAACTAACCTACAGCAAAACAATGTGCAAAGCACTTGGAGGAATGAAAATCTAATCTAATATTTACAAGGTGGTAAATTTCCCTCTAGAAGCAACACTTGAGATAGATTCCATTGACTAGAATCTGTAGTTCTTCACCATCCAATGAGGCCAATTGGAAAGCATTGTTGTTCTTGCACTTAGTGACCATGTATGGGCCACTCCAAATGGCATCAAATTTTGAATGCCTTCTTGGTTTTGCTCTATCCACATCCCATTTCAACACTAGATCTCCAACCTGAAAATATCTATCCTTGGCCTTCCTATCAAAGGTCTTTTTGATCAAAGCATGTGTTTCGCACGGAATGTTTCGGCTCTGTGGAATAGATTTGCTTCTATCCTATCATTCCTTTGAGAAACAGATAAGGGTTAGGGCTAGGAGGAATACCTGTTGAATGTTGAGATGGTGTGTGCGTACCGTAGAGAAAGATCAGATCGACTACGAAGAACTCCTTTTTGTCTGGGAAGGACTACCTGCAAATAAGAATACAAGACCACCAGATTTTGATTAGACAATAAATGAGGGAGCTGCCTTAGGCCCAGGAAATATAAAACTTCCTTTCGAAGGTGGTCAGTTCCCCTTTTAATATGAATTAACACAAATGATAACAAAGAAAGCTATTGCAAAATCACGATTTAGGTACCTCGTTACAAAACAATAGAGGCTAAGCTATCAATAATAAAACGTCACGTTGTTTGTTCGGTCACTGGTCGTTGATACATTCAGGTTGAGTTACAGGGATAAACCAGACTGGATCTGAGGTTGTTAGGTGACAAATAGGCGAGAGGAAGGTTTTGGGGTATAAGTCACAGTGACCGATGCCGGTCACTAGATAACCGACTGCGGTTAGAGAACCGCTGCCGGTAGGGGATAAACGACACCGGTAGGGTCAGCAATCTAGGTGCTTCTGGATAGAGGTTGGTTGCAGGGTGATTGTGGGGTTATTAAGACTGATGGATGGCTGAAGGGAATAATGAGAGGACAGGGAAGACTCAGAGTGTGATAAAATGGTCTTCGGGGCAATACAAGGATGTATGGATGAAGGTTAAGTGCAGGGTGCTGGTAGGTGGTAGATCTAGGAATGAGCTTATAATTACTATCAATCCACAGGCTCAAGAAATGGTGCTTAGAAACATACAAGACACTACTTACTCGTTCCTGATGAAGATGCAGGTTCCAGGACTGTGATGACAAAGACAGGGCTCAAGTAGGATGATCTGACAATCCAAGATGAGATATCTCCTTCTCGATGCTCGGATGAGTGTCACCGGGCTCTAGTTATTCAATTTGCAGTCTTGGGGTTGATGTCCTCTCTCGCAAACTCTTCTTGTTTCTTCACTTGTCTCTCGCTCGCCAAGCAAATCCAGATCCCTTCCAATGATTTCTCCTCTTCTCGATCGAATGAAAATCCGATCCTTTGTTTTTGGTCGAAGTGGTCATTTACAGAGGAACCGATGGTGGTTACGCAACCGACGGGTTGAGTAGAACCGTATCGGTCAAGTCAAAGCGGGCTATTTTTGGTAAAATAGCCAGCCTTTCCTCCCTTTTCTCCCGAGGGATTAGTGGTGGGCTTGGTCAAGTCATTATGAGGTTGGTTTTAGGTGCGGGTGAGGAGTAATTAGTCATGGGTGTGGATATGGACCAAGTTATAGGTCTTAACTAGGTTAGTTTAGGGTTAAGACTAGGTCATGATGAGGTGGTGAAATGAGGTGGCAAGTATGGCGATGTGGATTTATTAATTATAAGGTAATTAATAAATAATTGTGTAAGGTTTAGGTGATGAGGTTAGGTTGCGAAATGGGATGCGGGGCACAGGGTGTCGTAAGACACAAATTTGGTGTCTACATTAGCCCCTTATTGTCGTGTAGTTTGTTTTGTAAAGCTACACGGACAATAATATGAAGTGGTTTCCCCTGTTAAGGGTATAGGTAATCCCCCTCAAATCTATCACTGATTGAGATAGCGTGAAATCAGGGATAGGGTTGATAAAGGGTAAATGGTGTTTAGATAATGGTAAGATGGTGGGGTAGGTCCAAGGAAGTAGACGCACGTTGACATGCGGTAGAGTGCGACTGTAGTGGTACATGATTTGAAGAGAAAACAAGCAATTCATAGGCAAAGGTCGATAGTTTATCCAAACAAGGGTGATATAATCCTGGTATCCAAGGCATAGGAAGTAGCTCCAGGGGATATAACGGGTAAGGTACAGGAACGTTTAGGCATGTTCTGGCAGTACCAAATGGTTGGTTTGGTTGAGATAAACATCACGGTCTTGGTCTAGGAAAATTTGGTCGACTAATCAAGTCAAGGACCCTAATCATGCTAAAACACGAACAGGTGAGCTCGAGTGAACAAAAAGCTACATGATGGGTGGATAAAATTGTATTTTGTTGATTTTGGGTGAGGTATTTAATTGGTGCAGCCTTGGGTCGGGCCAAATGGTTGGGTACGGCCTTGGGTCGGGCCAGATGGTTGGTTGCGGCCTTGGGTCGGGCCAAATGGGTTGGTTGCGGCCTTGGGTCGGGCCAAATGGGTTGGTTGCGGCCTTGGGTCGGGCCAGATGGTTGGTTACGGCCTTGGGTCGGGCCAAATTGGTTGGTTGGCCTTGGGTTGGGCCAAATGGTTGGTTGCGGCCTTGGGTTGGGCCAAATGGTTGGTTGTGGCCTTGGGTCGGGCCAAATGGGTTGGTTGCGGCCTTGGGTCGAGCCAAATGGGTTGGTTGCGGCCTTGGGTCGGGCCAAATGGTTGGTTACTGGCCTGGGTCGGGAGCCAAATTGGTTGGTGCGGCCTGGGTCGGGCCAAATGGTTGGTTGTGGCCTTGGGTAAGGCCAAATGGTTGGTTGTGGCCTTGGGTCGGGCCAAATGGTTGGTTGCGGCCTTGGGTCGGGCCAATGAAGTTAACAAAGGGTGTTCAGCCAAGGTGGATATAGGCGATGTTGTGAGAAAGGGTGATTAGTAAATAAGGTCAGAAATTGGGGAAGAGGTGGGATAAAACCGATATCGATTGTCTATGACCGATATCGGTTAGGTGACCGATACCGGTTCCTTAGGGCACAATAAAACCGACATCGGTTATAGGTGAAAAACCTATAAAAAGAAAAAATACGGCCTGTCATTGTCACATTGTCAATTTGAAACCCAATTTGAGTTGTCTGAGGTGTATTGTTGAGATTGGAGCATTTGTTGGTTGAGGTGGCGCTATTTGAGTGGAGAAGTGAGTGGTTGGTGGACCCTAGTGAGTAGGAGGCAGCAGTTGATTGGTGGAGGACCCAGCAGAGGAGAGTTAGAGCCATGGCTCAGCCAGGAGGAGCAGGAGGTGCTGGACCAGCTGGACCACCACCACCCATCCCACCACGACGACGTGTCGTCGTACCGGTAGGTTCGAAACCCTTCATTGTGTGAATTTGATGTTGTTAGGCTGTATTTGGGGTTTGGGTAGGAATTCAAGGTTTTTGAGAAAATAATTAATAAATGGAAATTATTTGAAAAAAGGAGAGGGTAGATGGGTTAAATAGGCCAAGGCGGCAGGGTGGGTAGGTTTTTAGGGTGTTTGGGTGGGTAGATAGGGAAAAAATAGGCAAAATTCAATTTGGGGGCCATGCTTGTTCGGGTTCAAATTTGAGGTTTTGAAATGACCATCGGCTTGCGAATCGACCAAGATCGGTCACATTTTTCGGTTTGGAGGGGAGTTGTATATTGACCGGCGTCGGTCATATGGCGACCGTCGGAATGGAGATAGGCTGAGGGAGGACCGGTGGCGGTAATGGTTGACCGGTACCGGTCCTTAGGTTTTTTTAGGGTTGGTTTGGTTTGGTTGTTGTTGTGGTTTTGGGTGTTAAGTTCTTGTTGGGGTTGTTGGGTTGTGTTGTTTGTTGTTGTTTATGATTGGGGTTTGAATGGGTGTGTTAAATTGGGTGTAAAAGAGGAGAGGGGGATATTGATAAGGCAAGGAGAAGAGTAGGTGGGTGGAGGTGTGTGTATAGAGTCGGTGTGGTCGGGTGGGTAAAATGGGGTGTATAAGGTTAAAGTTAGTTTTACAGTGATTTGTGCAGCACGCAAGCCGATGACGATGGGATAGGATGCCCCCGCTATTGAGACGGATGTGGCCACACGTGTCCGCAGTGCAGTGGGGCATTATGCGAGGTGGGACTCGGCGGAGTCCAGTGGTATAGGGTGATCGATAGGGATCACAGTCTGATGGTCGCCCTCATCGAGAGATGGGATCCGCGACCAATGTGTTCCATCTCCCGACTGGAGAGATGACCATTACATTGGAGGATGTGTATCGCATCCTTAGATTACTGATCGATGGAGAGGCAGTCTTCTAGGTGGATGCAGAGACAGCCATGGACAGTATCTTACAGGTATTTGGGGATGCAGCCGCGCTATTGACTTATCACAGCGCGAGCATCGCCTATGGGGATATGTATCATGCCCACCGACATGAGACACGGCTTGCCGTGTTGATGATGATCAGCATTACATGCTTCGCCCCGGACTTAGAGGGAGGCCGCTTTCCATGGGCGCTGATGGGGGTATTACACGAGATGGTCGAGGAGCATACATGTTATGCTTGGGCACCAGTATACCTGGTGCAGTTATACCGAGAGCTGTGGGGCTACCGCCGGATGAGGCGATTCGGGATTTGCTCTACGTTTTTGTTACACTGCTGGGCATATGAGCATATCATATGCATTCGACCAGTAGGGCTGCCCCAGCAGCCAGGGCCACAGGTGATTTATAGATATGGCTTTCAGAGGTGGCTGGGGGTCGTGGGCCAGCCACGAGCAGTTCTCACGGACGGGACGTAGCATATTACCGGCATTTATTAGAGGGCTTGACGGCTTTAGATATTGTATGGAGGCCTTACGGAGGTCATCAGCCCCGCGGAGGAGCCCGATCACAGTTGCGGTGGATCCAGTATACATTCTGGATAGCGGGACGGAGGCCGGGAGAGTATGAGCGGATACCCCTGGAGAGGGTACGACGACAGCTGGGGCTACGACAGGATGAGCCACCTCCCTTCCCAGTACTGGAGGGATGATGTAGAGGCCCCACTGCCTGCACCACAGCCTATGGACCCAGATTGGGTAGCAGAGCGGCAGGCAGATGATACAGTGGATGACGCCGGGTGTACAGGATCATTTTTGGTATGGTGGGTGGGAGAGAGCCGCGAGGAGAGCACAGCCCGCACAGCCAGACTTGGCGGCTGTTAGAGCAGAGAGGGACCAGCTCAGGGGACAGGTACAATTGTTATAGGGTAGCTTTTCACGCCGCACAAGCACGTATAGGTGTCTTACAGGGCGGTAGCTTAGCCCAGCATGTGCACAGCCACAGCCACATGTGCACCACCACAGTACAGTGTACCACCACACGGGCACCACCACAGTGTGTACCACCACATGCACCACCAAAGTGGCACCAAGCATAGCAGCCACAGTGCACAGCATGTGCACCACCACCGGCGCAGCCACACAGCACAGCACAGCACGGTGCACGTGGTACTGCAGGGTGACAGGGGGCATTACTATTAGGAGTCGGGGGACCAGCCCCAGCAGCTTTGGTGGCACGGGCCCGGTATATGGAGGTGAGAGCGGAGGCCCAGATTATCAGACATCTTGATGGTACCGGGCCGACTATCGCCGTATGCGGGCACAGAGCGGAGACCTCATGGAGTCAGAGATCCCAGGGTGGTGCAGCCACAGCCGGTGGGTCCGTTACAGGGAGGAGGCGAGAGGCGGCACAGGGACCAGCAGGGAGACAGGCGGAGGGCGGTGGAGAGAGCTGAGGGATCCCTGCAGAGGAGATAGATTTTTGTGTTTGTACATTGGATATGGGCACCGGTCTGCGAACCGGTTATGTTTATAGAGGCCTGCGTGCCTACACATGATGTATTCATTCATTTATTCATTTATTGTATATACCGGCCTGCGAGCCGAGTACGGGTTGTACAGTTGATACCGGCCTGCGAGCCGAGTATATTTTTGATATGAGAGACCGGCCTGTGAGCCGAGTCGAGATTATTGACAGTTATTGCGGCCTGCGTATGCCGGCTTTGTATTATTATGAGATCACAGAGGCCCCTATGCAGGGCAAGTTGTATATTTGAAACTTTGTGTATATATATATATATATATATGATATGATGATTTTGACCACATGTGTATATAAAATGTGTATGTGTTTTATCGATGGTTTGTCTTATTGAATGTATGATGAGTTTGATCCACATGGTTTATATATTATGATGTTGATGTCTTTTGATGGCTTTTTGATGGGATGTATGTATATATAGATGATGAGTTTAATTGACATGTTGTGTTTATGAAATGTTGTATGTGTTGTGTCATTTGGTTTGTGAAATCGAACGATATAGTGTCCGAGTCGATCCAAATGGTGTATAGATTGATGGTTTTTGATATCGTTTGTTGATGGCTTGTTTGTGTTGTAATATGGATAGATGATGTTGATGAAATTGTGATGAGATATGGATTTAATGAAAAATTATAGATAATGGTGTTGGTTATGCAGTAAAATGGATGGGCGCCACAAATATTTGCAAAAATGAAGAAACAACTTAGGTTTAAGAAAAAGGGGCACATGACTAATATCGGTTATGTAACCGATGTCGGTAGCTATATGACCAATAGCGGTTATGTAACCGATATCGGTTATTCAGAATTATTTTCCTAAAAATAGAATTGCTTGGTTGGCAACTTAAGTTCTTATTTTTAGCATTCTTATTTTTAGATGCATGCAACAAGTTAAATATGTGAATGCGACACTGTTTGACAACTGATACAGGTAATTGCATGAAAGAATTTGAGTGATAAGGAGGAAAGAGACAGGTGAAGTGAGTGTGGGATGAGATTCAGAAGGTAGAAAGACAAGTTATATTTGAAGAGGGTGGTGAACATGGCTGAATGAGGAGAAGCATCCAGCAGGCAGGGACGAGGGGGAAGACATGTTCCACCCCAAGCTGCTGCATCCCGAGAGGTAAACTATTTGGTTGTAATTTGATTCTTGCATGTTTTGTGAATAGGATGAGAGAAGTGTAAGTGGGTAAAGATGAGAAAGAAAAGGTGATAGGCAAGGGTTGGGGATGGGGTGAGTGCTATGGGGTAGGTAAACAGGGTGGTCACGTATGTTTTTAGGTATAAATAGGAGTAAACGGGCAAAATAATTATCATAGGTGTATGTTTTAAGCAGGGTAGGTATATTTTTGACAGGACCGGTATCGTTTAGAAATAACCGGTATCGGTTAGCAAACCGGTATCGGTTATCCATAACCGATATCGGTCACTGTAGGAGTTTCCAGAATTTGAGAAAAAACCCATGGAGATTTGTTCTATTGAATAATTATGTGTCATTTTGATGTATGCAGGCGGAAGCAGGGTTAAGGATGAATGATATCGCGCAACGTTGTTGTCACGAATCCAAGCGGATGTAACACCACGGTTGAATGGGCATTGATAAATCATTTGGGGTTAAGTGGAATCCGCTATTATTCAAGAATCGCGTAACCATGCTATGTGCAGCGTTGATCGAGAGATGGAATCTTAAAAGAATACCTTCTATCTACCAACAGGAGATGACAGTGACTTTGGAAGATGTGTTCCGTATTTTGAGACTCCCAATGATAGGAAAAACAGTGTATCAAAGCGTTGCCACAAGCACGGGGGGGCAGCGATAACAACAAAGATTCGGTTCACCGCACGAGATTTGACACAATGAGGTTTATCATTTACGTATGGTACAATGTATGCAACACACCCTGAGGAAACAAGGTTGGCCGTGCTATTAATGATAGCGGTGGGGTATTATGCATTACCGAGGGCGGAGGGTGGAAGATTTCCCAAAGCATTGATGAGTGTTATTTGGGAAATGATAGAAATGAGCGTGACTTTCGCATGGGCACCCGCATATCTGGCAGAGTTATATAGGGGTTTATGGGCCTGCAAGCGAAAAACACAGGACGACACTGGATTGTTCGTACTTATTACATTGTTGGGCCTATGAGCATATTGTTTGTGTGTGTCAATAGGCCGACCCATCGAGTGGGAGAGAGGCAGGAGTGCAAAGGTTGGGATTCGATGATGGGTCCAGCATGCAACAAGAAGCAAGATCCTGTGCCGTGATAGATGACATCGAGTATTATAGATAGGTATGGGAGATGGTGACGATTGTGGATATTTGTTGGAGGCCTTACGGGAACTATATGGTGACAGAGCACATAGCTGAGGAGTTGAGGGGTGTAGAGCGATTGAGGTGGATCGCAGGGCACAGGCCGGGTGAGTACAAGAGGATTCCTCTAGATCGCGTGCGCGGCGACAATTTGGGTCTGCGTTCAGATATACCTATGACATATAGACCATACATGAGGATCGACGCCGAGGCAGCATTCTCACCTCCCCGGCCTACACCTCCAGAAGGGCCAGAAGAGATAGCAGCCGATCGTAGGGTAATGGATGTGGGAATGACAGAGGCCTATAGAGTATGGTGGGTAGCAGAGCGAGGTGCACGTGAGCACCCTGACATAGCTGTGATTACAACGGAGAGAGATCGTCTGCAGGATTTGGCTCACCAGCTTCAAACACAGGTGAATGAGACAATGGGATTGTTAGAGGTTTCACAGTTATGAGTGGAGAGACTGGAGGCAAGATTCCTCCACGCGAGAGGACGTATTCGTATGTTACAGGAGATGTCATGGATCAATGGGAGGAACCAATGGCAGTGGCACCTTTGAGGATGGAGAGGCCAATGGAGGGGCATCGACGATCATGATCACCACCTGATTCGGGAGGAGGTGCAAGGGTCTAAGTGAATTTCATAGGAATATAAGAATAAATAAGGATGCCGACCTGCGAGTCGATGATAGAGAAGATGTATTTGTTTAACATCTAAAATAAAACTAAAGATGTATGTTGTTTTGAGTGATGATAATAATAAGAATGGTTGTGTTTTGAATGTTTTTTTTTTTGTTTGAAAAGGATAAAGATGAATGTTGGCAAATAGAAATACACAAAAATATTTATATTTAGAACACATGATAGGGTATGGTAGGGGATGGTCGAGCTAACCTTGGGAGACCCCATGTCTCCTAAGTGCGCCTACATAGCCCATTGCACAAAGCAAGGAAGGGCCTCAGATCGATGTAGTTCTCCTTAGGACCAGGAGAGGTGAATTCAGCAATTTGGTTATGGTTAGCAATTTGTTGGTTGGTAAAAAAATTTGATGTTGGTGGTAGGGTAATGTTGTGTGTAGGTATAGGTAGGAAGCGAAAGTTAAAGCATACCCAAAGCAAAGAGGGAATCGTGTCCTGATTAAGGTCAACACACAATCCTAGAGTCGAGAAAAAGAGGCCAGAGTGTCCCGTAGTTGAGAAGAGCTAAACAAACCACATATTAATGTAGGATGAGCTTGAGTCCCTAGGTACCTTGAATAGGCGTAGAAGTCGATAGGTGAAAAGAGTGGTATAATCACAATATATCGGATATACGTCACGTCCCTTGAGTTTTGTTGTTTTGACAAATGGTGAGGTGAGGTGATTGATGTGGGCGAGGGTGCAGAGAACTTATTATAAGATGATTATTCTGACAAAAGAGAACCAAACCTAAATAGACAAGTCCATGACTCAAAAGTGTTTTGAAATATTGCTTTTATTTTTATTTTATTTTTCTGGATATAGACTGATCGATGGGAAGTCTACATGGGATATGTATTTTTGTTCTTGAGGTCTTCACGAAGCTGATCAATGCGAGAAGCTTCTGATAAAGGCTGTTGTGTATAGCTGTCCTTCAAGGGAGCAGTCTATTTATAGTAGCAGATGCGGTGTTTATGTATAGCTGTCCTTCGGGGGAGCAGTCTATATATAAGAGCACTAATAGTTTGGCATATAGTTGTCCTTCAAGGGAGCAGTCTATTGTATAATTTAGAGGTCTAGATGTCCGTTGGGCATAAAGCATCTAGTTTTGTAGGAAGTTTGACTCAAGAAAATCCCATAAGTGTTTTAATTAAGAATGTGTCATTTTGATACTTTGAAGTCATGGACTAGACTAAAAAAGGGGAAGGCATCTTTTAAGGGGAGGTGATAATCAAACCATGTGAGCTTGATTTGATTTTGAGATGCAAGAAACAAAGTGTATGCGGTGGTAAATGAGCTCAAGGGACGAGCGTAAGGTAGATAAGAAGTGACACAACACTGAATTCAACAGTAGAATGGTCGAAGATGCAAGGCATTAAGGGGCTCAGGCTCAGGTTTACCATTAAGTGAAGCTAAATGATAAGTGCCTGATCCATAAGTGTGAGTGATAATGTAAGGCCCAATCCAATTAGGAGCAAATTTTCCACGTTTGCTCTTTTCTAGTTTGGTTACATGTTGATTCTCTTTGAGGACAAGATCACCAACCTTAAAGGTACGCTCATGAAGTCGCTTATCATAAGCACGCTTGATGTTTTTGATAGATTTGAAGGTGGTCAAGAGCCGTAAGACGACGCTCGTCAAGAAGCTCTAATTGGGCTAACCGCTCTTGGCGGAAATCATCATGGTGAGAATATCCTCAAGAGATATTCGAGGAGGGTATTTGTATTTCGAGAGGCAAGACAAGCCTCTGTACCATATACCAAAGAAAATGGTGTGGCATTAGTGGAGGTATGAATGCTAGTACGATAAGCCCAAAGGGCAAAGGGAATGTGATCATGCCAATTTCTTCCGTAATCATTAACAACTTTCATGAGGATTTTGGTTAGGTTTTATTAGAAGATTCACTTGACCATTGGCCCGTGGATAGTAAGGTGATGAGAAACTAAGTTTGATACCAAAGTTGTCACAAAGGTCTTCAGAACAACTTATTTTTGAAAGATTTACCATTATCTCGTTATTAGGCGATGAGGAATACCAAAACGACAGATAATGTGATGGTTAAAATCTAATTCGACAATTTTTTTTTTTTTGGTTGAAATGAGTGGAATGGCCTCCACCCATTTTGTGGTAATATTCGGTTGCCGTGATTATCCAATGGTGACGCGTTGTAAGAGGGCGGGTGAATCTCACCAATAAGGTCTAAACCCCATTGTGAGAAAGGCCAAAGATCTCGTGTGACTGTAGCGGATGGCTAGGAGTATGTTGAAGGTTGGCATGTTGTTGACACATAACACAACGCTTAACATATTCGTAGTAGTTATTATTAAGAGTAGGCCAATAATAACCTAGGCGAAGGATTCGTTTAGCCACGGCAAGGCCACTAAAATGTCCGCCACAAATACCGTCATGGACCTGTTGGATGGTATAGGTGACCTCCGCGCCGGTTAGACATCGAAGGAGGATGCCATCAAAGCCATGTTTATAAAGGAGTCCCCCCATGATGACATAATGAGAAAAAAATTTAAGAAAAGCGTTTTCACAAGACTAGTAAGGTCGTGGGAGAACGGAGGTTGTAAGGTAGTCGTGAAATTGGTGGTACTGTGTATCCTACGAATTAGTAGACACATTATTTATCATACAAACAACCGGGCTGAATGAGTAGATGGGGCAAAGAGTTGTTGGATCAAGACGAATATGTCAGAGTCAGTTGGTGAGGCAGGAATTTGTGAGGCTAAGCAAGCCATAGTATCCACAAATTTGTTAGTGGAGCGGGGAATGGTCTGGATAGAATAACGAGTAAATGAGATCAAAAGTGAATCCACGTAATGTTTGTACTTTTGAAGTTCCTCATTTTTACATTGGTAGATGCCCATAACTTGATTGACTACCAATTGAGAGTCGCCAAAAATATTAATAGATTTGACACCTAAGTGTAACGCCACCTGGAGACCCAAAACAAGGGCCTCGTATTCCGTTGTATTATTAGTGCAGGGAAATCGAGCCGGAATGAAAGAGGCATAGGCTCCAGCATCAAGAGGAATGAGAACAACGCCGGCCCCTCCGCCGCGCTGGCATTTGGATCCATCGAAGAAGAGGGTCATTGGATACGACTCCTCCCTGAGTGAAAGAGTGGTGATGAGTTTTTCGGGAAATTAAAATTGGTAAATTGTTCCCCAGGTAAAGGGGCCTCCGCAAGTTGGTCCGCAATAGTTTGTCCTTTGATTGACTTCTGTTGTACAAACTCAAGGTCGAGGTCAGCGAGGAGCATAAGCCATCGGGCGATGTGTTGGTTTAGATGTGGTTTGGCATACATATAATGAATGGGGTCCGCGTTGGTGATGACAAAAGTTTTGTGATTCAGGAGGTAGTGTCGGAGTTTGGTGGCTACGAATGATAGGGCTAGGCACAATTTTTCTACATGTGTATACCTAGTCTCGTAATCCATGAGAGTATGACTTATATAATAAATGGCTTGTTCTCGACGTGCCGAGTCCCGATGTGCGAGCATGGCTCCTATAGCATGGTCAGTGGCAGAAAGGTAAAGGTAGAAAGGGTGATCATCCTGAGGTGGGATAAGCACGGGTGGCTGCAAGAGATAGGCTTTGAGAGCTTCAAAGGCTTGGTGACACTCTTCACTCCATTGAAAGGCAATGTCCTTTTTAAGAAGGTGATGGAAAGGTTGACATCGATCCGAGAGTTGGGAGATGAAACGCCAGATGGATCAAGTTTACCCTGCAAACTACGCAATTGTTTGAGGTTTTTGGGTGGGGGCATTTCTAGGATAGCTTTGAATTTAGATGGATCGACCTCAATGCCACGCAAAGAGATGATAAAGCCAAGAATTTTTCCCGAAAGAACACCAAAGACACATTTCTTTGGTCAAGCCGACCGAATATTGTAATAACAGATCGAAAATAATGGTTAAAACATCGAGATGTTCACCGCGATGTTTAGATTTTTCCAAGAAGATCATCGACATAATCCTCAAGGATAGTGTGCATAATGTCATGAAAATGTAAGTCATAGCCCGCCGATAGGTCACACCAAAGATTCTTAAGGCCAAACGGCGTGACACGATAATAGAAGGTTCCCCAAGGAGTTATGAAGGTAGTTTTATGTTGATCGGCCGGGGCTACCAAAATTTGATTATATCCCGAAAAACCATCCATGAGAGAAAGCATTTCATGGCCCGCAGTGAGATCAACAAGTTGATCAATACTTGGGAGGGGGAAGTCATCCTTGGGGCAAGCGAGGTTAAGGTCTCGGAAATCCGTGCATATCCGGAGTCCCCCCGCTTTAGTGACAGGTACGATGTTAGAAATCCATTGAGGATAGTCAATAGGCAAGATGAAGGAAACAGAAAGGAGTCATGAAGCTCTTCTTTGACCAAGAGGGCAATGCGTGGATGCATTTTTCTCAGTTTCTGTTTGACTGGTTTGGAGTCGGGTTTTAGGGTAATGTTATGGACAGCAATGTCAGGATCAATTCCTGGCATGTCAGCGTAGGACCAAGCGAAAGCTTGGTTGTGGGTACGGAGAAAGGTAGTAAAGGCGGCTTGTTCTGATGTGTTAAGGGATTGTCCGATCTTCACAATGTGAGGATCCTCCTCTGTGTGGATGTTGATTTCTATAGTCGACTCATTCAACATGGTTTGAGTTTCAGATGGTAAGGCGCGTTGAATATAGGAGTCATCCGCACCAAGGTAAGTGAGGATGGAGTCATCATCCTGGCACTCAACAACATTAATCGAAGGTGAATCCTCTTCGATCATGTCTAGATATAGAAGGGGAAGAGAAGATGGGTCCTCATTATCTCGTTGATAAGTGAGAGGACCTAGGAAGATAGCATTTATGAAAAAAAGTTAGGAGGGATAGATTCAGGGTCTATCGACTCTGTGGGTGATGATGGCAAAATGGGTGATGATGGTTTGGTAGGGGTGACATCGTCATCTTCCAGGATACAACTGACACGAGGTTTCTCCGGTGTAAGTGTTTCAGGAAAACCGAGACCACTACGATCATTGTGTTTGCGTGTAGTCACGGGAATGAGTGTATGTCGGCCTTGTTCATAAAGACCAAAACCAAAGCCTTTCCAAGCACAGCGAGTCAAGAAGGTGAGGGCGAAACGATGATTTGTCAAGTATTGAAAATCAGATTGGAAGGGAACCACACCAAAAGGAGGTTCAGGGGTAACAGAGGATGCGTCGACACCCCCATACGTTAGGTTGGTGCGGCAATGGGGTGGTCCGTAAGAGATTACCTCCCCCACGCGACGGTCATAGGTAGGATGCACATGTAACTGTCCGTACTCCTGTGGGGTATGGAAAGAGCTAACGTTATATAAAGTGTATTCCCCTGCAGTAAGGTGTTGAAAACATCTACTAAGGGGTCGGAGGTTGGGATGTTATCTCATGGAAAGGAAGTGGTATTTTGTGACGGCGGTTTCATTGGTCAAGGTGTAGGTGCGGTCAAGTGGATGGTTGGGTTGATGAATGGGTGTCTTGACTGGTACAAGCACATCATTAGGGCGATACAACATATTACAGGTTTTCAAGGGGGAGGATCAGCTTTTACGGTGTAGGACTTTCCTCGTACTCAAATTTTATGCATCTATGTAAGGTGGAAGGAACACATCCCATAGCCCTCGATCCAAGGGCGGCCTAACAACATATTGTATTGGAACTCTCCTCAAGGACATAGAAGAGTTTGGGTAAAGTACGTGGTCCTACATGAATGTTAAGGATCATGGTGCCTAAGGTAGAAGTAATAAGCATCATTGAATGACCGCAACATGATGGGGGTTGGTACACATGCAACTAGAAGGGATATTCATTTGTTGGAAGGCTTTTCAAGAGATGATGTTTAGGCTAGCGCCCCATCAATCATAACATGACGTACCCGAATGTCCCGGACATAAGTTTGAGATGAAAAGAGCAGTGGTAGGATCTTCAAAGCACCAAAGTCGATAATTTCATCTTGAGAAACCGATAAAAAGCGGCTTGTTGTGCACGTACAGAGACAAGTGGTTGGGGAGATAGATTGTTTGGTGAGTGAAGCAACGTGATGGGTGTTAGAATAGAGGTAACATGCAAGGTTTCATTAGGTAAGACCTCTATCCTCAAGGATTTCAACGAGAGCTTGTCGATGAGATTCGAAGTCCGAATGAGATCATACAAAGTGTCATTTTTACAGTGTGATTGGTGAAGCTGTTTGATCATGGTTCGGTGGGCAACTCCATTAGAGACGGGGTAGGCGGGTCCACGAATAACCACTTTAGGTGGTGGTGCGATCGGGATGGTGGACGGAGAAAGAGATGCCACAGGTGTGTTTTCTTTAGTTTTCCCATTGTTTTTCGCCTCGAGTAAAGAACACTAATCATATTGATCTCGTGAATACGAGAGGAGGAAGATGGTAGGGATAGGTCATGGTCTTTGAGAGAGGTGGGGCTGTAATAATGATAGATCTTGGTGAGGCGGGGACAGGTGGTATAGGAGAGGGAATTGAAGCTAAAGGTCTCTCTTCGTAAGTTGTCTTTCTTAACTTTTCTATCTGAGAGAGGTGACTGATGAAGTATGGCTTTCAACGCTTTGCATCCCTCTACGTCATGTCCTGGTGTGCGGTGGTAAGCGCAGATTTTAGACTCATCGTAACCTATAGGTCGAGGTTTAGATGGATCATAAGGTCTAAGTGGGGGTAGGGAAATGGTCGCATTCTCTACCAACATAGCAAGGATTTTGGCGTAAGACCCTTTGAGTGGGTCAAAGTCAGAGGAAGAGGAGGCTATTGACTGGGTAGTTTGTGGTAATGACGGGGTATGGTTGGTTTGTATGGGTGGTGGTTTAGCCAAGGGGTTTTGATAATGGGTTTTAACTAAACGTGGCTTCTTTGACGCAGAAGCTATGTTTAGTTGGTTAGATGATGAGGCCACAGATGATGTGGTATCAGAAAACAACCACGGAGAAATAGGAGTGGGAGAAAACAAATCTTTTGATGATGGAATTTGTTTAGGGTTGATAGGTGGATAGGATATGTGGGGTGATGGTGTTGCTATACCCTTGGATTTCTGTATGGGTGCAGAAGGCGTAGGTCGCTTTAAAGAAAACGCAGGAGGTATGATATATTGATGCAAGGTAGAGGGATGGGGTCCCAATATGGAAGGTAGGTGTGACGACGAGGGTTTTAGTTGTGATAGTGGCATAGGTTGAGGAGATTGAGTCTATCTCCTAATGGGATGGACGGCTTTATTTTTAGATAAATCAAGCCGCTTAGGTGGGTGTGTTAGACTGGGTATTGGTGAGGTCCCAAGCATAGGGGAAGATTTGGTTAGGTTAATAGAAGTGGATGAGGTATTTGGTAGAGATGAGGGGGGTGAAGATGAGGACATAGGCATTTTAAGCTTCTGTAAACACTTCGGGTATATGGTAGAGGCATCCGTATCGGTCATCTGCATTTGAGTAGAATATGGTGTACTCAAACGTTCCCATAGGACTCATCTATCTTTTGGGAAAAGATAGTCCTCATGTGTGACTAGGAACTTTTGTATGGAAGAAAGGTGGGTTGTGATTCCGGTCCACTGTGGGTGTGATACAGGGGTAGATGAGGCACTGTATCAATGGGCGTTAAGAGGTCAACCGGTTGCTGAAAAGATTTAGGTGATGAAGAACTAATAGGTAGGAGGGCGTGTTTGAGAGAATCTATCATGTTTAAAGAATGTGGTGATGTCGGTTCAAGAGGTTTCTCATCTAAGGATGACAAAAGAAGTGGCGAGCCTTCCTCTTGTACAACAAGAATGGTAGGAGGAGACATTTGGGAAATAGATAAATTAGATAACATCCACTCACAGTCTTGCAAGGATGTGGTGTAAGAAGGCTCATTTGTGAGAAGGGAACTCTGGGTGGTTAATTCCTTGATGGGTAAAGGAATGGTGAGGATTTCAGTTTGTCTTGATGGTGAGGAAGGGGGTTCGGGTTCCTGCATTAGTGAAGAGGCTTGGTTCAGAATTTGTTCGATAGAGGTTTTTGGCTGGGCGTCGAAGACTGCATGGATCTCATGAACACTCTCCTCGGCTAAGATATCTTGATTTATGTTACTGTTAGAAGAATGATTTGGGAATGGTTTGTTGAATATTTTCAAATTTTGGTTAGCAGGGGTGTTAGGATTATCGAGGGCTATATCCCCCACATCAACCATTTCCTGCACTATGTTTTTCAACATCTTGCAGTTTTCATGACTGTGTCCCTTCACGCGGTGGAAGTTACAGAAGTCATTTTCTTTGTACCAAGAAGGTATGGCGCGAGTGGAATCAAACCCGGAGTGAGGTTTAACAGGAGGTAAGGTAATGGCTCCTGCTTTAAGCAATTTTTCCAATATCACACCATATGTTTCTCCCAAGGGAGTGTAGTTGATGGGCTCTACTTTATACTTATAGGTGGTTTTCAACTGGGTATTAGATGGTGGTTGGGATTTGACCATCACCGTGTGCATGGCTCCTTTTGATTTCGAAGCAGTCGATGGGTGAGGATTGGTGGTGTTAGGTTTGTTGGTGGAATCTTGGGTTCAGAAATTGGGGTTTTTGTTGCACAACCGCAATTTCTCTTCCTCTAAGGCTCGAATCTCTAGTTTTCGAGCCATAGTAAAGGCCTCACAAATGTATGGAAAGTTTGAATTTGGAGGGTAGGAGAGATGTGTTTAGCGCAGGCCCGCGTAAAGAGTTCAATAAGTTTGGCCTGAGGCAAGGCATACGTAAGTTGGTTGATAAGGCCCCGCCATCGTCCAACGAAATCTGCGATAGATTCATCTTCAAATTGTCGGATGGCATAGAGGTCGGTGATAGATACTTTCTTGGCAATGTTAATGGAGAAATGATCCAAGAAAGATTGGGCTAGCTGGTTAAAAGAGAAGATTGAGTGCTGGGTTAAAGCACTGTACCACTCCAAGGTGGGTCCTGATAAGGACATGGGAAAGGTGCGGAGTAGTAAAGCGTCGTCATGAGCAATCAGATAGCAGGCATGTCTAAATGATCGCAAGTGTTGTTGAGGGTCCTCCTTACTATTAAAATGGGTAAATTTTGGTAATTCCCATTGAGGAGGATATGAATGAAGGGGGACTGAAGGGTGGATAGGCTCCCGACAAACTTGCTCGTATGTCAAGGCGCTACGACTTCCTGAAACAGAAGCCTCCAGATTTTGCATTTTGTCCATCATTTGTTTAATTAAATCAGTAGTTGGATGAGATGATGGTGTGGTTGTGGTAAACGGAGGCAAATTGGGCCAAGGGCCACCGCTAGACAATGGTGGGGTTAAATGTTGATAAGGTATGGAGGGTGAATGTGTTGAGGTGACCGAATAGGGATGTCCTATATAAGACGTTGAGGTTACCGGATATGTGTGTGGAAATGAAAAGGTGGGCGGAGCTTGAGAAGGAAAGCTCGTGTGGATAGGTGGCAGAGAGCAAGTCATGAACGGAACAGTCTGCAAGAGAGACGAGGTAGGAGCAGTCGGCGGTAATGACATGTTGGGCCCAAGATTAACCAAAGGAAAGCCAATATGTGCCGTATGAACCCCTGAAGCTGCTGAGCTAGGAGACGGGACTAAGGATGTAGAAGGCAAAGCAGAGTTATCAGGCGGAGAAGGAGCTAAATGAGTAGCTATACTGATAGGCATGCCAACAAGGAGTTGACCATCGGGTGTACGGTCAAGGGCATGAGACAAATAGTATTGTACAAAGCGCTAGGATTAGATCATAGAAATTTGGCAAATTATTTATCTCCTACAGAATTTTAGGAACCTCGTTGGTGTCCGTAGGATTCCCTGCAGTAATGTGAAGGGGGTGATTCAGAAAAGGCACAGAAAGCATGTGAAACCATGGTGGCGGCTTGTTTTTGAGTGATAACAACCATGGACAGAGTACATAGTAGGGTTTCTTTCTATCATCAGAAATAGAAATGCATAAAGAAGATGTTTGAAATTGGTAGGTTGTTGGTTTGTCAGAATCAGAAAAGACAAGAACCGATATCGCCGATAACCGATGTCGGTCAGTCATAGCCGCGTTGGTAAGCTAACCGATGTCGTGATATAATAGAACCTGGTGTAAGAAGCAAGAAGAAGTTGTTGATTTGGTGTTAAAAGTAATTAATATACCTACCCAACCTGTTCAGTAGTGATCAAAAAAAAGTGTATGACAGAGAAACAGTAACGAAAAACAAGCAAGAATGCACAAACAAATTAATGACTAACCCTAGGGTTAATTTTAATCAATTTGGGCTTATGCCTTTAGACACGAGAATGATGTCAATCCTAAACAAAAGACTTAGGGAAATGTCAAGTTTGTTTTGGCTTATAAGGTTACCTCAATCAAGGAGGAATACCGCGGAAAAGGGGGATGTTTTGAGAGTTGTGTTAATTATGAAGTGATTCAAGTATGTGTTGTGCAAAGTGAAAGTAAGATTAATTTCCTGTCAATACCGTGGAAATCACCCCACGTGTACGACTGTTACTTAGTCTATGTTCACTAGAATTGAAAACAAGCAAGCAAGAATGTAATGCACATGTTTTAAACCCAAATCGAAAATGATATTCGATGAAGCAAAGAAGATGACTTTCACTAATGCCAAAATGGGAAAGCAAGACAAATTCTTTTTTGAATATAACAAAAAAAAAACAACAAACAACAAGTATGCCCCAAATGAAGCAAGCAAGAGAAACAAAAACCCAAAATGGGTCCCACCACGGCATATGCAAAATGTTTCGCACGGAATGTTTCGGCTCTGTGGAATAGACTTGCTTCTATCCTATCATTCCTTTGAGAAATAGATAAGGGTTAGGGCTAGGAGGAATACCTGTCGAATGTTGAGATGGTGTGCGCATACCGTAGAGAAAGATTATATTGACTGCGAAGAACTCCTTTTTGTCTGGGAAGGACTACCTGCAAATAAGAATACAAGACCACTAGATTTTGATTAGACAATAAATGAGGGAGCTGCCTTAGGCCCAGGAAATATAAAACTTCCTTTCGAAGGTGGTCAGCTCCCCTTTTAATATGAATTAACACAAATGATAACAAAGAAAGCTATTGCAAAATCACGATTTAGGTACCTCGTTACAAAACAATAGAGGCTAAGCTATCAATAATAAAACGTCACGTTGTTTGTGGTCCATCGGGTCATTGATACATTCAAAGTTGAGTTAAGGTGGATAAACCAGATGGATCCGAGGTGTTAGGTGACAAATAGGTGAGAGGAAGGTTTTGGGGTATAAGTCATAGTGACCGATGCCGGTCACTAGATAACCGACCACAGTTAGAGAACCGCTGCCGGTAGGGGATAAACGACACCGGTAGGGTCAGCAATCTAGGTGCTTTTGGATAGAGGTTGGTTGCAGGGTGATTGTGGGGTTATTAAGACTGATGGATGGCTGAGGGGAATAATGAGAGGACAGGGAAGACTCAGAGTGTGATAAAATGGTCTTCTGGGCAATACAAGGATGTATGGATGAAGGTTAAGTGTAGGGTGCTGGTAGGTGGTAGATCTAGGAATGAGCTTATAATTACTATCAATCCACAGGCTCAAGAAATGGTGCTTAGAAACATACAAGACACTACTTACTCGTTCCTGATGAAGATGCAGGTTCCAGGACTGTGATGATGAAGACAGGGCTCAAGTAGGATGATCTGACAATCCAAGATGAGCTATCTCCTCTTCTGATGCTCGGATGAGTGTCACTGGGCTCTAGTTATTCGATCAGCTGCCTTGGGGTTGATGTCTTCTCTCGCAAACTTCTTGTTTCTTCACTTGTCTCTGCTCGGCCAAGCAAATCCAGATCCTTCCAATGATTTCTCCTCTTCTCGATCGAATGAAAATCCGATCCTTTGTTTTTGGTTGGAAGTGGTCATTTACAGGGAACCGATGGTGGTTACGCAACCGACGGCAGTCGAGTAGGAACCGGTATCGGTCAGGTCAAAGCGGGCTATTTTTGGTAAAATAGCCAGCTTTCCCTCCTTTTCTCCCGAGGGATTAGTGGCGGGCTTGGTCAAGTCATTATGAGGTTGGTTTTAGGTGCGGGTGAGGAGTAATTAGTCATGGGTGTGGATATGGACCAAGTTATAGGTCTTAACTAGGTTAGTTTAGGGTTAAGACTAGGTCATGATGAGGTGGTGAAATGAGGTGGCAAGTATGGCGATGTGGATTTATTAATTATAAGGTAATTAATAAATAATTGTGTAAGGTTTAGGTGATGAGGTTAGGTTGCGAAATGGGATGCGGGGCACAGGGTGTCGTAAGACACAAATTTGGTGTCTACAGCTTGATTCTTTTCCATTGCTTGGGATGCCCGATTTCTGACCTCCTGTAGCTCCATCAACTCTGCATATCTCACCTCCATGGGCTCAAACTCTAGCAACTCTAATTGCTTCATGAGTTCCAATGTTGGCAACTCAAGTGACATGGGCAAGATTGCCTCTCTTCCATAGACAAGTTTGAATGGAGAGTTACCTGTGGATCTCTTGGGAGTTATCCTATCAGCCCATAAGGCTAATTTCAGTTTGGTATGCCAAGACCTCTGATTCTCATCAAGAGTCCTCCTAATGATCCTCAACAAGTTCTTGTTTGTAGACTCGGCCTGGCCATTACCTTGAGGGTAATAGTTTGATGAAGTGCTTAGGTAGATCCCGTTCTTGACAGCCCACTCAGTCACCTTGGATCCAATGAATGCCAATGCATTATCTGAGATTATTGTAGTAGGTATACCAAATCTGGTCGCTATCCCCTCATAAAAGTCTAAGATGCTGGACTCATTTGCTTCTTTGAGTGCTACTGCTTCAGTCCATTTGGTGAAGTAGTCCGTGGCTGTCAAAATCCATTTGTGCCCTTGACTTGAATTAGGATTAATGACTCCAATGAAGTCCAAACCCATTGCATGAATGGTTGGTCAACTAAGATTGGATGCAATGGAAGGGCAGTAAGTCTCTCTTTTCCTGTGAAGAATGCACAATTCTTACACCTCTTAATGCATGCATAGCAATCACTGAAAACTTTAGGCCAATAATAACCAGCCTTCATGATTTTTAGAGTCTGTCACTCTTGGTGCAAAATGACCACCACTGGTCCACCATGGAACTCTTCCAACACCCTATGAATCTGATTTGTGCTAATGCATCTCAAGAAAGCACTCCATTCACATCTTTCTTGAACAAAACTCCATCAACAATGGCATATAGGACACCTTTGTAATCTGAAGTGTCTTCTTTGGGTCTTGTTCATCTCCGGGGCATAGTCCCGTGATTAGGAAGTGTATAATACCTTGGGTCCAGCAAGGAGTGGAGGCAGCATTGTCTTCTTCTTGATTGCCACTTGGCTCATGGCTGTCCTGGATTGTCAAAACAGTCTCTTCTTCATTACATACTTCTTTTTTCTTCCCCAAAACCAGCTACTCACACAATCCTTTCCCTCTTACCAGCTTGGTGATCTTGATCTCAATGTCATACTCCATGACATGAGTGATCCAACCTGCCCTTTTCTCATTCAAATCTTTGTTGAGAAGGAAGTCCTTAACCCCAGCATGTGAGACCAGCAACTGGACCTTGTTGTTCGAGACTAAATGCTTGAATTTCTTCAAGCTTTTGATTCGCCAAAGACACATGCTTCTCAAGAAAGAGTACTTCACCTCATAGTCATCTAGGCTCTGGTGAAGAAAGAAATTGGCTGCTCATCATTATCCTTGTTCTGCTGTACCAAAATGGTAGAAATAGTGTCATTACCTCCAAATGCATAGAGGATGAAATTCTTGGAGAAGTCCGGGTTGATGAGAGTTGGTGCTTGAGAAATGGCTTCTTTGATTGCTTCAAAACTCTCCTTTCCTTTTGCTGTCCACTTGAAAGCCATGCTCTTCTTTAACATTTTGGTGATGGGCTTGACAAGGGCTGCAAAATCTGGGACAAACTTCCGAACAAAGTTTATCCTCCCCAAGAAACTCTGAAGGGATTTCTTGTGGCTTGGAAATGGTAGTGCTCTTATGGCTTCAACCCTCTCTAGATCAATTGCTAATCCTTCTTTGGAGACAATATGGCCAAGGAGCTTTCCTTCATGTGTAAGAAAGATACACTTTCTAGGATTTAAAGACACTCCAAATCTCCTGCACCTCGTGAAAACTTGTCTCAAATGAGAGAGGTGGTCTGCTGCATTTTTGGAAAAAATAGTGATATCATCAAGGTAAATCAGCACCACATTGTTAATCAAACCTTTGAATGCCATGTCCGTTGCCCTTTGGAAGGTAGCACTAAGTGTTGGACAACCCAAATGACATTTTCCCGTATGCAAAAGTTCCCCATTTGGTTGTGAAGGCTGTCTTGAATCGGTCTTCCTCCTTCACCATAATCCGATTGTAGCTGAGTAGTCATCAAGTAGTGAAAACCTCTCGAGAGCCAGCCACAACTTGCAAGATTTTCTCCATGGAAGGGAGTGGGTAATGGTCCTTGAGAGATGCTCTATTTAAGTCTCTAAAATCAACACACAATCTAATCTCCCCACTCTTCTTTCTGACTGGAACCAAGTTGGCAACCCAACTAGAATGCTTGATTGGGAGTATGATTCTTGACTCAATCAGCTTGTCCAATTATTTCTCATGAGAGGCTCCATGTGTGGATTGACTGGCCTTTGTTTCTTCCTGATGGGCTTAGTATTTGGATCCAACTCAATGGTGTCCTTGAGCTAACTTGGGATTGAAACCTTTCAAATCTTTGTAGCTCTAAGCAAACACATCAGGAACTCTTGACACAACTATATGAACTCATACCTTTCTTGTTCAGTTGTCATCTTTCCAATTTGCAATGGTTTGTTCTCTTCCACCAAGATGGATACTGAATCTTCTCTCTTGACCTGAATGTTTGCTTTCTCTTTCCTAAACTGATCATTGGGATTGAAAATGGACTCCAAAGTGATAAGTCCCTTGGGCAGCTTGTTAGTTCTCAGCTGTACCACCTGGTCACCATACTGCTGTTCTAACTTTTCTTGATTCTTAGCTGAGAACTCAGCTTCTTCTTGTAAGAAATGGATGATTTGCTGGTCATTCTCAAACATTTGCCAACTGACATTGTTATTTGGCACTGAAGGCCTCACAATCACGTCGATGTTTGGCTATACCTTATCTTTTTGAATGCTTTCCACAATGTCAAAGGCTGCCCCCTCATACTGTAAGCCCGTTAGCAGCCTTGATTCTCTTTCCTAGGAATGGATTTGATGCCAAAACCCTCAAAATCTTCCATGAGGTCCCATACCCTGTTCTTGTAGCACTCGAGTAGATCATTCTTGGCAGCATGTTGTCCCTTGACCTGATTTACAATCAATTCACTGTCACCAAAGACTTGCAAGTTCTTTATTTTCTTCTTGATTGCCCAATGCATCCCTTGCACCAAGGCTTCATATTCAGCGGTGTTATTGGAGCATGCAAACTGAAATCTAAAAGATGAATAGTACTTTACTCCTTGAGGTGAAACAAGCATGGCTCCACCTCCTGCACCTTGTCTACTCCTTGATCCATCAAAAAATAGCTGCCATACCTCATTGTCATCTTCATGGTTTGGCTTGGTGATGCTAGGAATGGGCTGATCTTCTTGATGTATGCAATAGACCCCTAGCTCAGATTCTTCTACTTCTTGATAAGGATCAAAAGCATGCACCTTGTTTGCCCATTCATCAAGAGTTAGATCCAGGATGCTTCCAACCTTGGTGTCAGCTTCATCAGTGCTTGGGTGATCTTCTTGATCAAATGCAACAATTGGCATTGATCTGACTTGGAGTGTAGGGCTCAATGTGGAAGTTTGCAATAGGTTCAGACCTGATTGTAGCTTTGGTTCCATACCTCGTTCTGAAAAGCATGTGTGACCAATCAGTAGACAAAAATCCCCAATCTTGGTGTGAAGTCCCTTGGCAAGCATAGGGCAAAGAGTGGTGGAAGGTCTATAACTGATATATCTTGTAAAACAACAACATTTGGACATGCATGCAAGGTAAGACTCAAGTTTCTAATCACTCCAATTGTTGTTACTACTGTCCCATCTAGCTGCACTACCCCTTTCGATATGGTTTCATACTGGAGCCCTAGCTGATTAGGTATTTGTTTAGGCATCACTAAACTACTTGCCTCAGTAATCTATCATGTAATTGTGCACTAACTGATTTTTAATGATTAATGAAACATAGAAAGGAGGGGGCTTCAACATTTTACCTTGCTGTCCTCCATGATTTCCCTCAGGCTGGGCAGCATTTGTGAGCACTTTCTCTTGCATCTGAACTTGCTGATTCAAAGTTGGCCAGTCCTTCATGGCAGCTTGTAACAAGTCTCTTTGGCCTGGGATAGATAGGGATTCCCACATTGATATATTAACATTTGTCTTCTTCATCTGATCAATGATACTGAATGGTGATGAAGGATCTCTTTGCTGTCCCTTTGCTTGTACATTCACTCCTTACACGTGGGCAACAATAACTGGTATTTGAGTTGGTCTAGGAGCTGTTCTTGGCTGCCCTTGTGCATTTGAAATTGGATTTTGCTTGCCAACCATTTGTGGAGCCATGGAAGGTTGTGGATTGGTTGGAGCTAATGGCTGTTCTTCACCCAAATTCCTTCTTTTTGACCTTGTGTTGGCTGTAACACCTTGAGAAACTACTTGATTCATGCCACATAAATCTTCTGCTTGCCAGTTTACCAATGTGGTGTCATTTGGGGCTGATTGCTGTTGGAATGTTTCTTGTTGTTGGTTGTTTCCTTGACTACCTTCACCCTCCACACCAGTAGTTGTCACCATTAATGCTTGATTCAAAGCACCATTGAAGCACATAGATTGGTTATGAGGTTCATTGCATGGAAAACACCAATCATACTCTTGAGCAACGTTGTTTTGTGTTGGCACCAATGCCTTAGAGGCAGATATGGCATTAGGATTATAGGGCTGAAATGGTCTATTGGTAGGAGGCCTTGTTTGATTTACATTTGCAGCTGGATTAGGAGGTCTTTGTGGTTGGTATGGCTGCCTATTAGGCTAAGCTTGGGGCTAGTAAGAAGGTCTAAAACCTTGGGCTTGTTGCCTTTTGAGAGTAACCAGCTCATTGCCTAGGTTTTGCAATTGCTTCATGACTTATTAAAGCTCATTTGGGGCACTTGGAGATGAAGTAGAAGCTTCATTTGAACTCTAATTTCTAGGAGTGGGAGAAGGAGCCAAATTAGGTGCTTGATTGGTATTTGGACTCTCTAAACTTGGAAACAATGGCATGGGAGGTCTAGGGGCTAGTTTTCTAGCTTGGATCAAACAATTTTCAGCCCTAATGGAAATGCTATAAGCCATAGGGATAGTTATGCCTCCCATGGACTGAATCAACATAGAAATATCAAAATTTAGAGCTTTGAGATAATAGAGAAAAGCACCTTCTGCTGTTGGTCTGACTGCCACTGGAATTCTTTCCCAAGTCTTTTGAAATCTGAAGATGAAATCACCACCGCTCATTGGGAGCTCTCTTGATGGTTGTCAGCTGCTCCAAAAGAGACAAGTTGTCTCCCTTCTCTCCAAATTGCTCATGAAGTGCTATACACAGCTGATTCCAATTTTTGATAGAACCAGCTCCAAGGCTTCTAAACCATTGCAATGCTTTCCCCTTGAATGAAGATGCCAGCAACTTGACAGCCACTTGCATCTCATTGATTTCATGAATTACACAAAGGTTAGCAATATCCTTAACATGATCACCTGGAGTAGTCTGATTTTCTCCAGTGAAGTATGGAATGTTCTTCAAGGCTGCAATAGGAATTAGATGTTGTGCATTGAGGGAAAGTGGGTTGCTACTGTGAAGTTGACATAGGGGTTATTTTGCGCCATTCTAATTGGTCTTAAAACCCTTGTTGACTAAATGAAAGGCCTACCAGGTGGAGGAGTTGAGAGACTTCTATTTGGTGGAGATGTAGACCTTTGAATCCTTCTTCCACTTTGCCTTACTCTTGGAGATAACTGCAGATATTCAAACAACACCTCTTCTTCTCCAGCTCTTGACTTTGTAGTGATTCTTCTCATGAGTTTTCAGGCCTGCACTGCTGAAACCAGTTGATTCTTCCCCTTTGGAGTCTCTAGATATGAAAATTATAGCTCTTTTCAAGCAAGAAAATTGTAGCAGATGCACATCAACTTCGCTAAAATAAAAATGAGACCTCTAAGGTCCCACCGGGCATGCCAAAATTGTTGTTGCAAATCAGCAGCACCCCTTGATGAAAATCAAGGTTCTAAATGATGTTTAGAGCATCCAGTGTGATTGCACAACATGGAAACCTCTCTCTAAGTGTGGGACTTGTGAAAATGAGAGAGGAATCTCCGAATAGAGGCTGGTTCCTCAAACTCTCTCGATTTAGATCTATATTTTGTACAACTACGAGAGGTTTTAATCCTAATTCTACCCTAGATTGCAAGGAGACAGGGATAAAAATACAAAAATGAAACTAAACTAAAGATGGTGATGCACCAAAAGGAGTGGTGAAACATTTTTACCATGTAAATAAAAAAATTCATGAAATGTAACAAGGGAAAACATACACAAGCTGATAGATGTAATTAGAGGTCTTAAAATGAAGTAAAACAATACAAACAGAGGACTGAAAGCATTCACAGAGTTTGCACTGTCAATTCCATGTAAAAATCTCTTGCATTCCACCATCAAAGAGGTATAAACCTATTACAAACTATGAAAAAGGTCTGATTCTTACAACTATCACTTGCTGGAGGTGAAAGAAGAAGTTTTCAATGCCAAAAAGTGTTCAACCCTCAAGAAATGAGCCAAATCTGGCTTTTACAATGCATGGGTCGAGCCCAGGAGAGAGAAAACATAAAAAACGTGGGAGCCCATTCCTCATTGATGGAAAATGCATTAAAACAGCATGGAGGACCTTAAAAACCCATACCCTATCATTTTTGACCATGCTGGAGAAGAATGCGACCCATTTCACATTAAACCGGTTGTTGAAACGTCGATTGTCCCATGGGTGCATACCAGAAGCGTTTTTGATTTTTTCCTCCAAACTGAACCAAAATTAAAAATTGACCATGGAATCTTGTAGATAATTTCACCAAATTTCCGTTGATATAAAGAACGTAAAAATATGATCTTTGGATCAAAAGTTATGATGATTTGAAGTTTTAGGAAAAACAGCCAAAATTGGATAGGCGGGCAAAAAGTTTGAATTTTTACCCATTTGGTATTTGGAACATTTTTCAAAATTTCCCTCGCTCCGCCACTTTAGGTGCCACATGGCACGTTTGATTGGGCGCGGGCCCTTCCTGACCATTTTTTCCTTCGGGTCGCTTGGTGTTTTTTCGCCCTTGGACATGTGGCAACTCCGATTCACGGCCTTCTAGGGAAAATTTCCCACCAAAACTCAGCTGAGCCATAACTTGAAAAATACGTGGAGTTAGGAGGAAAACTTTACCTTTCTGGAAAGATGAGAAAGATCTCTATCCAATGGTGCCATTTCTAGAAGGTTTTGAGTGCATAGAAAACAAAATATTTTGACTAAGGCACAAGAGAAGGAAAGATGTAAAGGAGTTAGCCACAAAATGAGCAGGGGGCACATTTGGGATAACAAGGATAGTTTCAAGGGTAGGTGAAGCCAACCCCTAAAAAAATTAAACTATAATTTTTAGGTGAACATGTCATTCCGTCGAGAAAATTTTTCATTTCAATTTTTTTAAAATGGAATATTCACCATATTACGAATATTCGTCACTAAAATTATCCTGGTGAGGATGCCACAGAGCTTAGCATTGATAATATGGAACACTTTATGATTGGTATTCTTCGACACATTTTAGGGTGGTATCACATTAATGTGGTTTAATGACAGCTTTTTTCTCATCTAGGGAATTCCCGAGGATGAAATGTGGTACACGTGGGACAGTGTGCGAGACTTTCAATTTTGGGCCCCACATTAGAGCACGGAGGGAACTTGATAGTTTTTCAGGTGTCATCCCATAAGGATGGGATGGACGTAGATAGATAGTGGACTGAGGGACCATTGTAGATTATGAGCCTTGATATGGTATAGTAGTGCCGAGATGCATCACCATTCCATAGGCCGCCATAGCTACTAGTATAGATGCAACAACAATAATACTTCGAGTGGTTAGGCCTTATGAGATAAATCCAAATTAGGGATGCTCGAGGATGAGGAAAATTTACAGAGAGATCAGGGACAGGACTTGCATAACCATATGGGATGACACAATAGAGTCCATACGTACAACCCTCTACCAAAACAGACTCCACCACATCAAGGTCTACCGTGATACATACATGTGCCTCTTATACAACATGGTCTATTGATATAACCACATGTATCGCGAGAGATAGAACCAATGAAGCGGGTGGTTCAATAGGATATTTAAATGATTGACATCCATGAGGTTTTGATACAAGTCCACCATCACCTCCTAGAGTAACTAGACCACATATACTAGGTGGGGGTGATGGGGACAAAGTGGGGCCATATAAGGTCTACCACAACTAGACATTTCAGTCCCTAGTTACAGAGTGCTTCCAAGAGTAGGTGGGCCACCAATTGACTAGATTGATTAGGATACCATAGATCATGCTACCTCGAGGCATCAATGATAATAGGTTACATCTAAGAGGGATCAACTTGTGAACAAGAGAGCACAAAGTGGGGAGCTAATATGACTCAACTGCAGGTAGTTTATGCTATATTGATAGGAGAGTGTGATGATCTCCACCAAGCATCCTTAGTAGGAGGATCTTAGGATTTAGTGTATGATTTTACATCAACCACAGGTGAGGATGATTACTACAATGATCTCTATTATGGAGCAAAGACAAGAGGGACAAAGGGCTATTCCATACATTCATATTACCTGGTAGTCACTCTAAGTCCATATCAAGTGCATATACCTCCACTACAACCTATGCTTCCACCACAATATATGGCTCCACCACAAAATAGACTAGGCAGTCTTAGTGTTGGAAAATGTTAGGGTTGACTCTCTTATTATACATTTATTTTTGGTACATGCCTCTTGATGATGACATATTTTTAACATGATGTGTATGTATTTTTTATTATGCCTCGATATGAAGGCACATTTTTGATCCATACACATGATGGCATACCTTTTATCCGATATATATATCGAGACACTTTTTGTATATGGAAATTGATTTTTTCATGGATATATGATGATGGAATTTGATAATTTATCACATTTTTTTATGAGATAACATGTTTAGCCCATGTTTTTATTATAGTCTATGATGGGGGATATCCATATTTCCCCATTGATGATATTATATGATGTTATCTTAGCATACATGTTTGATTTTCATTTTATGATTATGTAGCTTATCAATTTTATTGATGATATACAATATTTAGATGTTAGATGTGATGGTATATATGTGGATGATGAAATGATAACAAACGATGCACAAACAAAAATGCAAGGAAAAAAATTAATCAAATATAATATGTACACATGCTAAATAACAACACAAGTATGTATAAGTAAACATGCAAACATAATTAATTTAATGAACCCCACAACAAATTAAAACAAGACTTAATCTAAGTAATCAAAGAACATACTAATATAGAAAAGCATGTAAGACAACAAACAATAAGCCAAAAAAACTATGCATAAACAAACAACCAAGTAAGTAAAACACTACTTTATTTTAGTGAGACAGTTTGAAACATTTCATGTTGTTTTTGTATTTTTGGAATAAAATGTTATACTATTTTTGAGTTGATTTTGAGAAAAACCTATTTCGGATGTTTTTGATGTTTTTACGAAAGTATATTGAGTTTTTTGGGATTTTTGAATTTTTTTCCAAAGCTATGGAAAAGATGCGTGGATGCCCCAACTTTAGATGGGGAAATAAGAAGAGAAAACATCACACGTATGTACAAGAAAATGAAGATGCAAAAGATTTCCCCCAAAATTTGATGGGAATGTACAAAGGAAAACTTCTTGCATACAAGTGTAGGATCAGCTAGATCAAGTCCATGAAGAACAAGCTCTAAAGAAACTTAGACACAAGAGAAAACTTAGCTTATGATAAATCCATTATACCCTAGGTGTGATATTCTTGTGAACAACGGACCCTCCGATGGTGTTGGAAACCGGTTTTCACCAAAGGACTTGTCCAAAGTGCCATGTTGGGAGGATTTATTTCTCTTTACTTTTATGTTTCTTTTTATTATTTTTATACCTTTTTATTTGTAAAGGACCCACATGCTTAAGCATAAAATCTCTTGAGATGCATGGAATTCATAGGCTCCCTAAGTTCATCACCATCATAATCAACACTTTTATATGCTCTTGAATCAAATTAACAACATATGGTCTTAGCCAATTAGGTTCAAAATTACATTTATTTTCTTGATCTTTGGTAGTGTTGAACTGATTTTATTTTAAGAAAAGGTCTCCTACCTCAAAGGTGCGAGGTATGATCCATTTGTTGTAGCTTCGACACACTCGATTTTGATACACTTTTAAATGGTCTAGTGCATGAAGGCACTTTTCATCAATAACTCTAGTTCTACAAGTTTGGCCACTCTATAGTCCTCCTCTTTGTTTAGATAGTCTTTCAAAGATATGCACAAATATGAGTATTTCAAAGATATGCACAAATATGGGAGCTCGATCTCAAGGGGCAAGATAGCCTTTGTGCCAAAAACAAATGAATATGGAGTAACACTAGTAGGGGTGCAAATGGATGTTCGATAAGCCCCAGAGGGCGGGATGAATCTATTGGTGCCAATTATAATCAATTTTACCAACCATATTTTCCATAATGCAAACAAGAGTCTTGTTCAAGGCTTCATCCTATCTATTACCTTGAGGGTAATATGGAGTTGACCATTTTGTTTGATTTGGAAGTGTTGACACAATGATTTTACTATGTTATTCTTGAAAGACTTACCATTTTCAAATACAATGGTAGGATGAATTACATAGTGATAGATAATGTGGTTCATTATGAATTTGGAAATTTGTGCACCAGTGACATAGGTAAGAGGAAAAACCTCTACCCATTTTGTGAAATAATCAGTGGCAATTATGATGTGGTTGTGGCCATTAGAGGAAGTGGGTGTAAGTTTCCTAATAAGATTGAGTCCCCACTTTGAAAAAGGCCACGGTGTTGTAATGGGTTATAATGATTGTGCTAGATCATGTATTAAATTTCCATATTTTTGACACAACAAGCATTTATTGACATACTGAAAACAATCAGTTTCCATGGTAGGCCAATAATAACCTACTCTTAATAGTGTTTTAGCAAGAACCATTCCACTTGTGTGGGCCCCATAGATGTCATCATGCACCTCTTTGACCACTAAGATAGATTCTTTTGAATTAAGGCAACGTAACAGATTCCTGTCATAGCCTCTACGATAGAGTGTACCTCTAAGGAGGGTATAGTGGGCTATGTGTTGGATTAGGTTTCATTTCTTAGAATGGGAAATGTCAAGGGAAAGGTTCCGTCATGTAGGTAATTATAGATGTCAACATACCAGGGGGATAAGGGACCAACAACTTCACACACCAAATAAGATTCGGCATGTCGTATGTAGGTGTTCTTATATGTTCCACAAAGAATGACATGTCATTATTTCCAGGTGGGATGTGTAACATAGATCCAATTGTGTCCATGGCATCCATTGAGTGATTTTGTCCTCTAGGTATTTTCTGTAACATGATTTGTACAAAGAACTCCTTCAATGTATCCACCAGTTTCTTGTAAGGGAGGAGATTCTCATCCTTAACCTTATATTCATTGTTTACTTGCTTGATGATTAATTGAGAATCACCCTATAATGTTAACATGTCTGATGTCCCATCAAATAGATATTTTCAGTCCTATAATCAAGGCTTCATATTTGGCTATGTTATGTTATCGGTGCATGGGAATCAAAGTATGAATGTGTGAGGAATCAGATCCCCCATAGGAGTGATAAGAACAACTCCTTCTCTTGAAATATGAAAGGTAAATGATCCATTAAATTACATTTTCCATGTTATGGATTCTTCAATATACATCATACAAGTTTCTGGAAAATCTAGATTCAATGGTTATGTTCCTAGAAAGGGGGCTTCAACTAGTTGATCCGTAAGTAATTTTCCATTAATGGATTTCTTATTGACATACTCAATGTCAAACTCACTGAGTAAGATGATTAAATTATCCATACTCCTAGTAAGTAAGTATTGGTTTAGAAAATAAGTACTTGAGTGGATCAATTCTGGATATGAGCTTGATCTTGTTATTTAATAGATAATGGTGAATTTTTGTGAAAGAAAAAACAATGAACAGGTAAAATTTATCAATTTTTGGGTAGTTAATATCATAAGAAATCAAAGTGGGACTGAGATAGTAGATGAATTTTTATTTTTTATTTATATCATACTAAGTTAGAAGTGTGTGATTATAAACCGAGTGGCTAAAAATAGAATAGAAGGGGCTCACCTAGAGTAGGTGGCATAAGGAAAATTAGTTTGGCTAAATACTCATTGAGTAAAGAAAAATCTTGTTGTTGTTCGAACCCCAATGGAAATCAAAATATTTCTTAAGAAGATGTGTATGAGACTTGTCTCATGAAGTTGGGAAATGAATCTTCGATATCTTGGATTTTCCTTGTAAGATACACAATGGTTTGAGGTTCTTTGGAGGAGGAATTTCAGTAATGGTAGTAACCTTTGTAGGATCTACTTCAATTCCTCTTCTTGACACAATGAAGCCTAGTAATTTTATGGATAGAACACTAAAGACACATTTATTTGGATTCAGTCTAACCTTGTAATCTCCGAGATCTTTGGAATATACGCCATAAGATTTCATGATGTTCTTCCATGGTCCTATGTTTTCCCAATATGTCATACACATAATCTTTAATTATATCATTAAGCATATCATGGAAGATGACCTTCACGACCCTTTGATAGGTTAAACCTATGTTGTTAAGACCAAAGGGAATGATTTGATAATAGAATGTCCCCCAAGGGGATGTGAAGGCAGTTTTATTTTGATCCTCTTCTATAATTTTAATCGATTGTATTCGAAGAGGAATCCATGAGAGATATAATTTCAGTAACATGCGGTTGAATTGATAATCATGTCAATGTTAGGTAGAGGAAAATCATATTTAGGACATGCCTTATTAATGTATCTGAAGTCCATACAAATTCTAATGTCAATGGGTTTCTTTTACACAGTTACTATGTTAGAAATCCATTATGAATAATCAATAGGTTTTAATGAAGCATACGCCAATAGTTTTTCCATCTCTTCTTTAACCAAAAGGGCAACATGAGGATGCATCTTTCTAAGATTTTTCTTGATTGGATTTTCTTCTTTGTGCATAACTAGGCTATGCACTAAAAATGATGGATCTAATCCTAGCATGTCCACATGGGACCAAGAAAATATGTCTAAAAATTATCTTAAAGCATGAAAAATATCTTCTATTTTTTTCTTTGAGAGGAAGCTCCTAGCTTAACAATTCTAGGTTGATCCTCTATTCTAATATTCACATCTATAGTCTCCTCCATGAGAATTTTAGATTCATCTTCTATACACGTAGGATTGGGGGAGATTGAGATATTCATCTAAGGGCATCTCAATGATATTTTCACCCTTAGAGTGTTCACTTTTTATATCCATCGATGTTTCTATTTATTTTTTCAGCAATTTCCTCAAAGATTTTTTCATCACGGGACTTGAAATTTTTATTTTTACAAGGCTTATTTGATGATATATTTACCTTATTCTCTTTTAAGTTTTTCTGACCATGAAGTTCATCCTCCTCCCTGAAGTATGCACATGCGTAAAGATCAATGGAGAATCCTTCTTATGGTCACCAACGGAATTCCGTCATGGAGACCCATGAACTCACCAATTGATTCGTCATTCTTAAAGAAATCAATTGGAACATGTTGTTTTGGTCCCAGTTGATAAGGGAAGGATAAAAAGATTCAATTTAGGAATGATAGGGATTATGGTTAGGATAGCCGTGTCGTGAAACATGTTCATAGAGGCAAGGTCTTCATAGAGATTACAATGGGAATATGTTTAGATGTCATAATTAGACAAACTTTCTTCTCACTCGGAAGAGGTTTCTTCAACCTCCAGAGGATGGGACCCATACGGTCAAATACCAATACCATATTTTTCTACTTTGTGATGTGTTGTTGTCGGAAGAGGTTCCCAAACACCTTGTTCATTTATACCACATCTATATCCTTAATATCCCCTGGAACATATCATTTTATTTGGGATGAAATACTTGGTTCATTGATAATACGATGCCATCTTATCATCAGGAGATTGGGATATAGAAGTGTCGAGCAATTTCTCATCTATCAAAAGGCCACCAGGAGTGAAAGTATCAATTTTATAGTGTTTTTGGGACCATTGATATTTGTATAAAGGCCTACCATGCGTTCTAGGTGATAAGGGGAGTTTGGAAAATAAGAAGGACTTATGGAGGTTATATTCTCCATAGAATTTGTAAGAAATTTCATCTTCCATGAAGCAAAGGGAGATACCGATGTAGAAGAAACATCCTTATGAGAGTAAAAGGTATTTGGATCAATATAGGAAGTAAGATCCTCTGACTAAAACTGAGTAGCCAATTCAGTGGAAGGAAATTGATAGCGAGGGAAATAATCCGACAACACTTTGTAATGGGTGAAGGGTTAGGGGTCCCCTAGAATGGTAACTTTTTTCCTTCATGGTATAATTTAATGCATTGAAGGAACGTGGAAGGAGCATCTGCATGACATGTATCCATGGGAAACGAAGGAACATACTATAGGAAGGTCTAAGTCCAAGACATGGAACCAGGTATCATGAATAGTAGGCCCAACTTCCATAGGAAAAGTGATCATACTAGCTGATTGTCACTCCACATTATCATAAGCCTTGATCATGATGATTTTAGGCTCCAAATCAAGTTTAATGCATCCCAAATGTTTGATAAGTTTAGAAGTACAAATATTTAGACTATATCTGCCATCCATAAGAACCCTTTTGATCTTTTTACAATTAATAATGACCTTTATGTACAAGGGTAGGTTGTGCGTATGATCATTGCTAGGAATATCATGCTAGATGAAGATAATGTTTTCGGAGGGAGAAATATGTGTGACCAAGGCTTGGAAGCACATATGATTAATATCAATTGAAAATCTTGACCCTTGAAGTGTTTTGCAAAGGATGTCCTTATGAACATTGGATATTTTGAGAAGATATAAGATCAAAATCTTAGCAGTTGTCTTCTCAAGCTATTCTAAAATATCATAGTGACTATCCTGAGGGGTAGGAAGAGGAGGTTATGGGATAATAAGGTGAGAACGTTGCATTTCCATGATGAAATCTTGTGCCTTGATCCTAATAGTGTTTACATGCTCAATAGATGGATCAACACAACTAATAAGGGAATCAAAGGGATTAATAGAGTCAACAACATGATTGACACTTTTAGTTTGAGAAGACTGACCTTGATTTGAATTTTTTTCCACTTGTTTATGTTTAGGAAATGGATCTTTGTAAATTCAAAACTTTTGATTAAAATATTTTTGGGTCCAGTGAGTCTATCTCAACCTCTCCACTATCAATAAGGTCTTGAATGAAGTGCTTTAACTTCAAACATTTGTCAGTGACATGGCCCTTAACATGATGATACTCACAATATTCATGGTATTTATACCATGATAGTTTAGGTGCATCATCTGCATATGGCGTAGTGTTAGGAAACTTGATCATGTTCACCACATCTAATTGTTTCAATATAGATGATAAAGAATCTGTGAGAGGAGTGAACACATGTTGTTTGATTTTTAGTGTAGCCAGTTCTTTAGTAAGCTTCAAGGAACACTATCCTGGAATGATTACACACATTTTGAATTAGTTATACCATCACCTACAACATTTTTGTTCTTGTTTTGAAATAATTTAGGATTATCTACGAGGTTTGGTTTAATGATTTTCTCTTGAAAAGGGTTTCAATGTCCCTTTAGATAATAAATCCTTTTCGATCTGGCTTCCTTTTTCTATGAATTATTTGAAAGTGTTACCACAATGAATTTACAAGTGGAAAGAAATTTTGGGATGTAGATTTGGTACAAAAATTCTAAAAATTTGTTTCTTTAGTATTGAACAAGGGAAACGACTATCTAACCCTAATCATGTTTGTAAGAAACTAATGAGGTTTTCATTGTTTCATTGTTTGGCGTTGCATAAGTCTAACATGGTAATGTCACTTTCCATATTGAATGAAAAGTGGTGCAAAAAAATTTCCACCAATTCATACCATGTGGAGATAGACCCTGTAGGTATTTGGAGGAACCATTCAAGTGTTTGGCATCCAAGACTTTGTGGAAATAGGTGAATGAGATAATTGTCACTATAGGAAACTTCTTGGCAAGCCATGAAGAAGTATTTAACATGATCACATGGATCACCTTTACCCCTATATTTATAGAATTTAGGGTAATCAAAGTGAGGAAAGGGTGTTTTTAACATCACTTTATCAAAAGGATAAAGGAATAATTCTTCAAATTGGTACTTTTTTGTGTCCTATATTACTTTCTTGCAAATTGGTGAGGAAATTTTTATAGACTATCATTCATGATTTTTCCATGTGTAGGTGAAGCATGAATATATATACGATTATATTTATATGTTTCACCACCTTGGTTATTAGTGTATAGCTCATGATACACAATCTTACATCTTTCTTGACATGGGGTCTTAGTAGTTATTCCGGATCTTTAAAGACATGGGAAGTAAAACTCACCAATTGAAGACTAAAATTTTATAATTTCTGTTGAATTCTAACCTCATCATTTTTGTTTCCTCATGAGTTTCATGTGGAAGTGGTTGTTCATGATCTCTGTGTTCTTTGTTTTCCACATTTCCATCATGGTTAATGTGAACAATGGGTATACGATAACTACCAATGTTTTTATAATGGGCATCTTCCTCATTCTATAGACTGGAAGTAGACACATGTCCCATATTTAGTATGTCATCTATAGATCGAAGGGGTCATTATTCCTCTTCTTCCCCACAAACCATGTTTTTGAAGAGTATGGTCAAATTTAGGTGGAATTTTAGCCCCTAATTCTATGACATGCACTAAGAATTCATCTGTTTTGGAATAGAAAGTTATCCATGTGAATGGGGTCAAATTCAAATCTATCTCAAGGAGATTTCCCTCATTTCCACTATGGTCAAACATGTTGTCTTCTTCAAATAAGGGGTTTAATTTATAATTGGCGAAAGGATTTAAACCTAATTTTCTGCACCCCATTATCATAGTAGGAGGCATAATGGGAAGTGTTTAGCTATGGTTTGATAAACGTGTACATAGACTATAAGGATCCTATGAAAAATCAAACATCCGACAAATGAAAATGTCATAATGAATTCCTAATAAGAAAGAAAAAGAACATTACGAGTCAAGATAAATTGAACCAAGTAATTAAATAATAAAAGAATCAAATAATACTCCAAAGATATGAAACTTTTTGATGAGAAGAACTAAGGAAAAGTTAAACAATTTCTGAACAAGGATCCAATAAAAAAATTATCTACTCCCTATGCCTTAAATATGGTTTGGTTTAATAATAACAACACAATGTCAACACTTAAATCAAATATGGGATAACAAATATTTAAGTATTAAAATGGTGTTGGAGTACTTTTTGATTCAAGGTATACCCAAATGGGTTTTAAGAAAAAAAAATTGCAAGTTTTGAAAATGGAAGCAACAAATGCAGGCAACACAAAAATACAACTTGGATACTTTAATCAAGACTTTAGGAAAAATGAGATGTTAGTATCAAAATGGTATTGATATGATATGATCGAGTGTAACAACAACACCTTTTGAAAATTGAGGCAATGTTTGGAGAAAAATCAAGGTCTAAGTATAACAATGATTTGATCTATTATGTGAGTAGTGTAATTATACAATATAGAAACTTATATCAAGTTTTACAAGAAAAAAAGATGTAAGTATCCAAAATGTATTGATATGATGCAAGTAGCGTAACAACTCAAGGGGAAATCAATGATGAGACAACCTAACTACAATGATATGATCTTGACATGGGTATCAAGATATGGGTTTAGAAAAACATGAGGACATACTAGTAAAATTTTGTAGTGCCCACTTCCCTTTGGCACCTTTTATTACCTGATCATGATATTGTAGACTATAAGATAGACATGTTGATAGTTTTGATTTAGTATGGTGTTAGATGTCGGATCTGGATTATTGTCGAATCTGATTATATATAATGCATGGTGATTATTAGAGACACTCACATGTGGATGATGATATACTATTGACTTGAATGTTTAATGGAAGCTATTCGGACTTATGATTTTGGAGATTATGAGTAAACCTAGAAAAGGAAAAAATTATTTGATGATGATATATTTTTGATATAAAGTGTAAATGATTTCGTTGATTGCCTTGGTGATTGTTGTGATTCATATGTATAGATGATTTTGTGATTTTATTATATATTCATTTTGGATGTTCTGATATGGCCACAAGGCCGAAGGAGGTATTTGGGTTTACTGGGTTTAAAATATCACAAATGACATCGGGGATTGGAGAATAACCAAAGCTGAATTATAGATGAATTCGACAAGGTCACCAAGGAAACTTGTTTTGTGTGTGTGTTGTATTTTGTTAGAAATTCCCATGGGGGCATCATATTTACATATGACCATGGGTTTGTGTATTTTATTAATGTGGTAAAATGTTTATTGTTGTATGTATTTTATTATTAATGTATTCCTTCCTTTAATTAATTAAAGTTGTGGTGGATTAATGTGAGAATCATATGATTAAAATTTAAATAAATCAAATGGGGATATGGGAAAATAATAATGGAAGTTTTTGGTTTGTGTAAGAAGTATGTTTAAGTCTGTTTTGGAGTATGAAACACTCCACCTCCATGAAAAATTTGAATTTGTCCTTCGGAGCTATTTTAGAGGCTTGTGGGACAAGAAAGACTTGTCCAATACCTCTAAATTTAATATACCAACCATACTTATGGATGGAGTTGTGATTTGTGACTTTTAAAATGCATTTTATTCATCATGTTGCTTGTTTTGGATTGCACTCTCTTACATTTTATTAAATCACTTTCCCTTGAGGTGTGGGCTCTTTTTGGAGTGTGCAAGTAACTTGTCATATTTTCACCCACCTCTTTGTTGTGCTTGGGAGAATGGATTTTTGTCTTTTGTTTTTAAATTGGTGGATGTTTGATGTGGAATCCTACATCAATCCACATCATCCTCTTCTCTCCCTCTTCTATTTAATTTAAACTCTCTTCTTGTTTTGGGGTTGTTGAAACATTTTGCATGTATCCTTGGGCACATTTTTCTTATGATTGGAGCTCTTACTTTGGAGAATCTTTGGTGAAGACTGTTTCTTGGTTGTTGAACCTATTTGCATTCATCCTTGGGGGTGCATTTTTCTATGATTAGAGATCTTGTTGATTTGGAGGAAATTGGAGAGCATTTGATACTTTGGCACTGCTATTTTGGGACTATGTTTTTGACATTCAAAGCTTGCTGTGTGGAGAAAATCCTTCCATGGAGAGGTAGGAGCTCAACTCTTCTTTTATGCGGTCATTTCTTTCTTGTGTTGTTGTGAATGGTGAATGTTTTGCATGTTTTATGGGCTGTTTGGGTAGACTGCCATAGGGATGGTGTAGGAGAAGGCTATGGGGAATCCATGTGGGGGCATAAGGAATTCCAATGGCATCAGTTTTATTGTGGAGGGAGTTTGGGATTGGGATCCACCATGGAAAAGAAATAGCTTGCATTTCTTACTTTGTGGGGGGCATAAGGAAATCTGTGGGGGGCATAAGGAGGGATTTTATGGGGGAATAAGGAAATATGTGTGTGATGAATTAATTGGCGGTTTGTTTTGGTGGATGCCCAATTCCAAATTGGGAGACACAAGTAGCTTCCCCCATAGGCCTTCCTCCTTTGGCTTGCATGATCAAGACTGATTTGTGATTTGAATGTTTGCTATGGTAGTTATAAACTGTTGTTTTGTATTGAGTTATGTTTTATATTGAAATGTGCATGTGTGAAAGAATTTTGTGTTGTGGAAGCCAATTATTTCCATGGGTTGAATTACATCTAGTATTGTACTTTGGCTGGGGATTGGGGGCCAATGATGAAGGAAGAATTCTCCTTTCATTGGATGTCTTGGTTGGGTGGAGAGTGTTACCTTTCCCCCTCTTTTGTTGTGATCAACTTGGAGAAAAATAAATGAGCATGTTGTTGTCCTGGAGCAAAAGAAAATACAGTTTGATAGTCCCTTCTTGTGAGAAAGTTTATTGAAATCCTTCCCACTCTGAAGTGGATGAATTGTATAATTATTTGTAATAAGAAGATACTTGTATTGATGAAGAAAGATTGAAATTGAAATGTGAAATGTAAAGAGTTATATTCCATCCTCTGTTTTGAAAAGGAATGTGAAGAATTGTTATATGTATTATATATTGTATTTTGAAGTTAAAAGAAAGAGATAGGTTGTAAAGTGTTATTGGAAATCAATAAAGGAATGCACTACTTTTCTCTATTTTATTTTCTAAATCTGGCAATCAAATTTATCAAATAAATGAGCAGCTCAAACTTGCACCAAGAAATAAGATATGAGACATTGAATTTGAGACTTAACAAGTCCTAAGGAACTCAATTTGACAATAAAACTTAAGAAAGACCTTTCAGTACTTTGTAAAATCAAAATCAAAGCTTGTGCAGTCATCCTGTTGTCAAGTGATGCAAAATTTCAATTACAACTTTCTAAACAAATTTAATCTTGGAAAATTTCTAAATCCATCTAAAAACAAGGCTCTATGTCTATTTGACATGTTGAGAAAGTAGGAATTCAAAATTGAACAAAAAAATTATAAGTTAGAAATTTCCGTTTGCTTTGCAAAACCCTGCAGATTGGTTTCTCAAAATTGACCTCTCAAAATTCATCAAATTTCAAAATTTATGACTTATGTGTAAATAGGGCTTTGAGAGCTTTCCAAAAAGTCCAAGTTTTCCCAAATCTAAGCTTCCTATCAAAAGTTATGGCCATTTGAAGTTTTACTTCAAATTGGCATTCAAAAAAACATAATAAATAAATCTAACTGTTAAAAATTTAATTTTAAACTTTGGAAAAATTTCCAGAAAAGTCCGTGGCCCCTTCCATCATGTAACCAATTGGGACATACCACGTGGGACCTTGGAGGAGAACCAAATCTTAAACTTGTATTTTTGAAAATTTTCCCACTTTTCCCCCATCCCCACTAATCCGCAGCCAATCACGTGCCAACACATGGATAGGTGGAAGCAAGGGAGATTTTTAGACTTAGCACCTCTATTCCCCTTTTGGAAAAAGTTCCCCTTTGTCCCCACGGCCCCACTCTAGCAATGTGCCTTGGAATTTATCCTTTCATGGATGCACGGGCCCATGCGTGGCTTTGATTCTTTTTCCTTTCTAGCTAAATGAATTAAGTTCCTCTGCCGCTCCACCTCCCGTGTTCAACCTGGTCTCCCCACCAAGCTTGTTGGTGTAAGAATGTAATTTTCAATTTGAGCTCAAGTAGGAAAATGTGTATAAATCCCCACGGCCCCACTCTAGCAATGTTCCTTGGAATTTATCCTTTCACGGATGCACGGGCCCATGCGTGGCTTTGATTCTTTTTCCTTTCTAGCTAAATGAATTAAGTTCCTCCGCCGCTCCACCTCCCGTGTTCAACCTGGTCTCCCCACAGCCCCACTCTAGCAATGTGCCTTGGAATTTATCCTTTCACGGATGCACGGGCCCATGCGTGGCTTTGATTCTTTTTCCTTTTTCAAAGTGGGGACTCAATATCATTAGGAAACTTATGCCCACTTCCTTTGATGGCCAAAACCACATCATAATTGCCACCGAGTATTTCACAAAAATGGGTAGAGGTTTTCCTCTTACCTATGTCATTGGTGCACAAATTTACAAATTCATAATGAACCACATTATCTATCACTATGTAATTCATCCTAACATTGTATTTGAAAATGGTAAGTCTTTCAAGAATAACATAGTAAAATCATTGTGTCAACACTTCCAAATCAAACAAAAATGGTCAACTCCCTATTACCCTCAAGGTAATGGATAGGTTGAAGCCTTGAACAAGAATCTTGTTTGCATTATGGAAAATTTGCATTATGGAGATTTTTAGACTTAGCGCCTCTATTCCCTTTTTGGAAAAAGTTCCCCTTTGTCCCCATGGCCCCACTCTAGCAATGTGCCTTGGAATTTATCCTTTCACGGATGCACGGGCCCATGCGTGGCTTTGATTCTTTTTTCCTTTCTAGCTAAATGAATTAAGTTCCTCTGCCGCTCCACCTCCCGTGTTCAACCTGGTCTCCCCACCAAGCTTGTTGGTGTAAGAATGTAATTTTCGCTTTGAGCTCAAGTAGGGAAAATGCCTCTAAATTCCCCGCCGCTCTGCCAATTCCTCACCCCTTTCCCGCTTGAACCAGGGGTCGACACGTGTCCACTGGGGACCCGCTGAGGCATGGGAGAAAAATGGAAATTGTGCCACACAATGGGAAAGTTTTCTAGAACCACCTCATGACCCGCCAATTTTTTTTCCCCCTCCTCTTGACATGTGTCCCCTTGGGGAAAATTTGACCTAAGAACTCCGCCTGGTCATATCTTGAGTTCTACAAGGAGTTAGGAGGACTTCTTTATATCACCAGAAAGGTGAGAAAATTTCCCATCCATTGGAAATAATTTAGGAAATTTTTTGAAGTGCTAAGTATGAGAGAAATCCAGTTGAAAATCTGAGCATGTTAGAGAATGGGTATGGTGGTAAATTACTCCCTGAACCTAACTGAAACTTCTAGCCCTAAGTTTTGGACCTTGTGACCTATTTGAATTGTTAATAAAAGAGAATTTTTTTATTGTGGATTTAAGTTGTTCTTAATCACATTTAGTGGTAGCATGTTGCCTAGCAACTTGGTTGTAGACACTCTTAATCAAGTTTTGGGAGTGGGTAAGTGAGACCTTACCATGTTGATTTTAAATAAGTATTCCTTTCTCACTACTATTAAATGTTGCTCTCATCTTGATCTTGTGGAATTAAATACCTTGGGTATTTAATTTTTTAGTCCCTTAACCCTAATATTTCTAATAAGGAAATATTTAGCTAAAATGTCAATGTAATCAGTAATTAAATTAATCCCTAGGGAGATTTGAGCTATGTGTGAACTTATTGCTCTTGTTGCTTTTTAATGTGAAATTAGTAATTATTATAATGGGAATAGTTATCAGTTGAATTTAATTGTCTTGAGATTTTGGTCATTAACTCCTATAAAAAAATTATTCCATAATTTTCTAACTAAACCTAGGTTGTTCATGTGTCTCAAGTGGGTTGTTTTAACGGGCATCACAACTTTCAACACTTAACATTCCTTCCGCAACATGGTCATGTAAGTGACTATAAAAGTGGTGGACATGATTATTTTTGGTAGTTCCACATATGTTGTTCTATTTTGTCCAAAAATGGAAACAAGAGAATAAAGGAGATATATCAAATGGGGATGAAAAATATGCGCGTAACTTTGGCAGAGTTTCGTCTTGTCTTATGACAAGGTGGAAACTAGGACAAAGTTTTTCTTTGTAAGTTTTGTGATGAATGTCACATGGTGCAAACTTTAATGGAATCTCCCCTTGTTCAAATAACAAGGTTTTGACTCCAAGAAATTTGTTGCTTTGTGAAAGATCTTTAGAACATGATGGATAAATTCAAGTTGGCCCCAATGCCAAATGGTTTCCTAATTTTTTTCTCAACACTCACCAATTCTTTCCTAAGAGAGGTACACTTTTCTAGTAAACTAGACAAAGGACCATTACCCCACAATCAAATTAATGAACGGGGCCTCATACAGAAACTTGAAGCTTATTCTCATGGGTTTTGTTCTATTAAAGTAGGTAGTGGGAACTTACTATTTTGTCCACCAGTTCCCTCAAGGTGTGGACTACTTTGGGGTTCCTATGGTAATCCTCATAATGATTTTTATGGCTTATGCTAAGATACTTCCCACATTTTAAAGCGGATGGGTTTTAACCCTTATCCGAAACCTGCAAATACAATGTTTTGAATAAATGGCATGCCTTTATCTTGAATTAGAAATGTGGTGTAGGACACCATTGGAAACCTGTAACACACTTATAATTAGTATTTGTTTAGATCCTGATTCTTTGACAAGAAAATTAGGTCATGTACTCAATAAGTTAGTAGTTTTTCCAAGAAATCCACAATATTATGAAAGAGGACTAAAGGTTGCTTTTAATTCTCAATATCATCCAAAGACACAAGAGAAGAACATACACAATAATTAATCCAACTAGATGGAAATGAAAAACCTTAAATCAAAGGACCATACAAATGCTTGGTAAAAGGTTCATTCCCTTAAAAAAATGAATAATGAAACTTCCAAGTTAATCAAAATGTTAGAGAAAGAAGACTAAAGTTTTTTTTGATTCTCAAGATCACCAAAGACATGAGAGAAGAGCATACAAAATATTTAGCCTAACTCAAATAAAGCATGGAAAAATAAAATTCATCAAAACATTAAACATGTTAGAAAAATTGATTCAACTAAAAACCTACAATACTGAAGTCGAGAAAAACTCGTAGAATGACAACAAATATTAAAAATCAGATTATGGAATTTCTTGAAATCTGAGCCAAAATTTTAAACAGAATGCTAACACAAGCCTTTTAATAAAAGCACAATATTAGCTATAGTAGTGCTAACTTAATAATGGTAGCACAAGCCTACCAATGTTGACACAGAAAAAAAATAGTAGTATAAGGAAATTCTATGTGCAGACAGAGAAGGAAAATAGTTTAATGCTAGCACAGGCAGAGAGACACGAATGCAAGGCTAGTTCAACAATAACAAAGTGAGCTACACAGAGGCCAAAAATCTAGAGAATGCTAATGAAATCCTAAAAAAGGTAACAAAAGAATATTAACACTAACACAAGCATCTTAATAGTAGCAAAAACCTTTCAACACTGATGCATGGGTTCAAACTCTAATGCAAGGCACCTGTACAACTTCAAAAACATGAGATTTTGACTAAAATAATGTCAAAAAGCTCAAATATTTTTTGATTAACTTCAAATTTGGCAACACCTCACCTCCTTTATTCTTGCAAAGAGCACTCAAAACATGCAAACTTAACAAAACAAGTTAAAATCCACAATATTTATCAATAAATGCTTAAAAGAGTCCTAGTAAAGCAAAAAATGCAACTAAACTACAAAAACTTGAAAATAAGTGCATGAGACAATGGAGTAATTCCCACAGGCGAACTAAATGTATGCATACTAAAGCAACTAAGCTAATTGAATGAAACTAACACCAAGTAGTTTTAATAACAAAGCTAATCTAACATGAACATCAATGATACATATTTAAAGGAAATAACTTCTAATGCATCAAAATGAATTTAAACATCCAATGCAAATCCATTCTTTTGAATTGGATGTGCTTTATAATGTATGATTTATAATTAATATGAACCTGTTTAGATCATAAGAAATCAATTAATATGTTGTCTCAGTGAGGAAAGGATCTCACCAAAATGGCTAGAAGGCCATGTTTGGATCTTCCTTTACTACTCAACTATGAGAGAAATGGATGCAAAGATGAAGAATCTATTCCAACAATGGAGAATGATTTATCAATATGCCTATAGTAATCACTATTAAAAGTGTGGTGTGGTGTGAAGGGAGGATACTAGGTTGTATATATAGCTTTCCAATTTGGGAGAAACTACAATCCTAGTGAATGTGGGATAAAAGATAAAGTAGAATTAGAAGAGATAAGCATGATTAGAGGGAATTGATTAGAATTAGCAACTCATGGGAGTTGGAGATGATTTAATTAATCAACTCAAACTAATTAATAGGCCAAGATAAGCTTAGAAATCTATTTGGAGGTAATTTATAATAAAATAGGTAGGATCGAGATGATTTAAAGGGGATTTAATTAATAAGAAGGTTTATTAATTAAATATAATGTTAAAAAGGATCAATTAACTAATGATAGTTAATTAAAAGAAGATTATACGTAACCATGTGTCATTCATTTGTATCCAAAATGGGGTAAAGGCTAGTTAATTAATGAAGTGTCGTTAATTGACCGAAATAGAGGGAACATTAGTTAATTAGTGGGAAATCACTAATTATAACAAAAATGACAGGAAAGAGGGTAATTAGTGAAATTTTAGTATTAAAACTATATAGGTGGATTTTAGGTGTCTGTATCTCTCCAATGTAAAATTCCAGGAGCTAGCCAATTTCAAGTGTGGACACATGTCATCACTAGATGATGAAACACTTTTGTGTCCTATTTGTCTTGTCCCCTTGGGACGGTTGGAACAATAAAATGTGTCCATGACTAGTTAAGCCCCATGGATCATCATGTGACCTTGACAAAGCCCAAAGTTACAAGATAAGCCCCTTCTCACCTAATCCTAGCCCTTCCCATCACGCAATCATGAAGTGACACTTGTCACTCCCAGGTGAGGGTGCAATTTCATGTCCCATATTTCCCTGTCCCCTTGGGATAGTTTGGAAAAAAAATGTGCTCTATACAAATCTCATCCCTTGATTCCTCATGTGACCCCGGGAAGGTTTTGCGAGGCATTTTCGGCCCGTCCTTCTCTTTACCTCGACAAATCCTCTTCCACCACTTATCACTCCTAGGTGACGGAATTTTTTTTTGCCCCATCTATCTTATCCCATTGGGACATTTGGGACACAAAAATGTTCCCATGTCTATCTTTTTTCGAGGTCCCTCATGTGACCCAATTCATCCCTCGGTGTTAACTACTTATTTTATCTCTCTCCCACTTTGGGAAATCAACCTTCGCCACTTGTCAAGCTGAGGTGAGGGTGCATTTTTCTACCCCATATGTCCCATACCCTTAGGAAAATTGGTAAAATTTTTTTGCTCCTTCCCAAGAAGTTTTAAAAACCCAAAATTGTAAATTTTCTAACTTTCGTGCTTCTTTTGGTGCTCGTAATTGTTAGGATTCATTTCAGTGCCATATTAATGGATGTGTTCCTATTTCTAGTCTGGATGCACATCGGGTACTAGAATTTCAAAAAGAAAATTTCTTTGTAGATCCTTTTCCTCGGTGGAAAGTTACATATTTTCTTGGTTAAATGATTTAATAAAGGTCTTAGGTTTTTTTACAGAGTCTGAGGTATGGGGTAGTGGGTGCTTTGATGTATTTTTGGGAGTTCAGGCCATTTATACAGATGGTGGAAATTGTGCATACGGTGACAATCTTCCTAATTCTCAAAATAGGGAAGTATTTTAGTGATTGCATGATGAGCTTAGAAGAATGTCATGCTTTCCTTCAACATTCATTATGGGTACACGGGCGGGGTTCCTTCCCCATGTTATTTTAAAAAAAAGAGACAAAGGGATAAAGTGAATGCCTAGGGAAAGAGTTAGTGATGCCAAATTTTGTTTTATCCCCAAATGTGTAAATTGGTAGTCGAGACCCTAAAGTACAAAAAGGTATGAATGTTAGAATTGCAATATAATTGGATTTTCAGATCCCATGGATGGGTTTTCTTTCTACCTTATTTTGGGATGGTTCAAATTACTTGCTACTGTCGTGGGAACCTGGATGGGTAAAGGTGGAAAGTTGGTATACGTTTATGATTTCTCTGGAACACATTTAAAAGGAAAAGGAACTTAGTATTTTCCATTTGAAGGAAACTAGGAGCAAATGGGGTAGTGTGTAACTATATGGAATGCTTGAGTGCAGTGGTAAGTGTTGTATGGGAAGATTAGTTGTGTCAGTTTTGTTCACAATGCGGTTTGGATGGAAAGCAAAGATAAGTGATATGTTTCAATGATTATAACAGAAGACAAAAATACATATCATGCATTGACAAAGAAAATGGGTAGTTCAAAAACATTGTATACTATGAAAAAATGGAGGTTCTATTATAGGGGACACCGCCCTTAAAGATACATACATACATACGTACATACACAAAATGAAAAAGATACAAAAATTTCATTACGAGACATGAAGGTAAATTGTCAAGAACTCATAGTTTCACTGAGAAGGTTGGCACATGCCTCAACAAATGGTCCCTACGTTGAATAAAATCTTCATGGGACAAAAACTAAAAAAACTAAATGTTACCTATTATCCCCTAGGACATCCCATTCTCATGTAGCTCGGAATCCCTACCCATGATCCATTAAGAATTTGGGTGAATTCCCTCTTTTATCAAGTGAATTCACCCATTCAGAGAGATGGATTCCTCCTCTTATGTAAGCCTTTTTCCTATGAGAAGTGAAGCATCGATCTGTGAGAGATGGAGTAAATTTCCATGCTTTTGAAGTATGTCTTGTAAATTTAAATTTGGTAGCCATGTCACATTTATTCACATGTGGAAAAGTTGATATTAAATTAATGTGATGTGGAAAATATAATTCCTCATCATTATTAGATGATGGTGACAGGCTGCCGATGAAAAAAATTAAGGGATTTTGTGAGAAAATATCTACCGATATTCTTTGGAATCTTCAAGAGGTGGTGTAAGCGTGAGTTAGTTAGAATATGGAGGTATATTCTGTAAAACTCTAAAATGGATAAGGATATATATGAGGGTTTAAGGTTTTAGAAAAGAGAGATGATGTTTTTTGAGGAGAAAAATCTTGAGAGGGGTTCGGTATTTTTCGGGTGCATAGTCGACCCTTGAAAATTGTACTTTTGTGATGTAGGTGCTGTTATGTTTCCCATTCACTTGGAATTCATGTTAAGTTGATTTCTCATGTATAATCATTAACAAGATTTGAGAGTATATATATATGTTTACCTTATTCTTTCCAAGTTTTATGGGTTTGTCTTAAACAACCTACTATGATTATTTTAGTTATACTCTTCTTGTGGAATTATTTTAGGGTAAAATAACATGTGTCTTTTCATTCAGATCTTGTGCATGTTATGGTTGTAATTTTATATGAAAACACCTTGTTGTGTTTAGGTTTTGTTAGGATGGTGTGGGAAATTTATGTGATTTGGGGGTACTTTAGGATGTTATCTTCTGGACCTGTAAAATTTCCTACTAATTGAACAATACTAGGTTTTGTGTTTATTTATCTTGGGGGTCCCTTGATTTAGAACACTCAACATAATTTGTAAATAGTGATTTATTCTTATGGATAATGAGATAAATTATCAAGGATTAGGAGTGTATGTTTGCTTGGAGGTTTCTTGTGACCAATTTCCTATGAAAATTCCATTTTATATATTTGTGATTCGTGAAATAACGAAGGCGTGGTGAAAAAATAGTTGATATGTTTCTTGACCCTCCCAGTTCCCTTTGATGTTTTAGTTCTTCTTCCTTATAAACCTATCTCCAATTCACAAATTTACACTAATTTATTTGAGTCACATAAGTTTCCATGTAGATCACTCTTTACTTGTTAATTTTATATAGATTTTATTATGAAAATACATTATCAATGCACATACCTTAAGTGTTTTCACTCATTATCTAAAATCCTTAACATTAACCCAAAATAATTCATGAAAATCCTTGGGGGTTAATGTGTGGATTGTGTCAAACCTACCTTTAACAACTTTCTTTAGGGTTCCAAGGTGATTTCTATGCTTTGTGACCACTCTTTCGAGTGAGTGCTAGATTCCGTGGCTACACCCGACTCCCGATTATTTGTCCCTTATGGAAATAGGAAATTATCCCAATTCCCTCCCATATCTTATACCCTTTGGGTCACATATTGGGTCCTCTCACCCTGACTTAGGAAAAGTCAAAAGTAGTAGGTAAATCAGCCACACCCTTTGTTAAGGTGCCTCCCCATCACTCCCTTTGAGAGAGTAGAGGAAGACCATGTCCCCGACTACATAATGATAATTTATGTGGGTCCACCCCTCTCACTCGACTTCCATGCATCCGTGCCACCCTTTTGTCCATGGGATATAAATATTGGAGCTAACACCCATTTGGTTCCAATTCTAGGGACAACTGAAGTTGTTAATCACCTAGGCTTTTTTATTTTTTTATCTTCTTGTCCTATTTTATGTAATCTTTGGAATCACGTGTTGGCATATTCTACCTTTGGGTTATCATGTGATTTTTTTTTATAGGGTCATGACTTTAGTGGTGACTCCATTATATTTTTAGCTGTAGTGGACTAGTATTCTTCATGTGATGTGTTGTAATTGATTGTTTGTGTTATATTTGGGTTTGTACCCTAGTCATATCATTGTGTTCCTTAATTTTTAAGGGGTAAGTATTTATTTGTAAGAATTGATTTGTTGTGAACCTATCCATATCCATGGGTATCTGTGATGGTGGTATGGTGTGTTTTCATCCTAAATTACCTTTCATATTAAGTTCTTTAAGGCCTATTGACTTCGGGGAGGTACTTGAATACCCACATCAGATCCATGATGGAATCAGGCTCAAATTGCCTTTTTTCCAGGGATATGGTAAGTACTTATGTGGAACAACATCTTGGTGAATTTGATAAGGTGATGCATGAATATGAGGTGAGTTATGAGGATGTTTTCATGAAGTTATTTATGCATACACTACAAGAATATTCTAGAGATTGGTTTAACTCCTTACCTCAAGGTTCATTACATTCATGGAATAAAATGGTAGTAATGTTTAGAGACCAATTTAGTGATGATCTTAGTTTTATTTTTCATGAGAAAGATTGAAATACCATAGAATTGGTTGAAGAAAGGAAGATCATGGATTTTAAGAATGAAGAAATTAGGACTACAAAATAAGGATCAATTACAGAGATGTTAAGCGAGAACAATACTTGAGAAGAGTGACCAAGCTAGTTATACCAATTTATGGTGTGATGAATGATTTATGCTTCATGCTCCCTATGGTTTGGATGGCAAGCTTAATGTTGGAAAATTAGAGTTAGGCATTGAAAAATATTTTGTGCCTCATGGCCATACAAACTATAGAGGTGGGATATCTTCTATTGATATTTTTCATGCCAAAACAACAAATAATTTTTGGGATATCCTCGTAGGAGTGTGTTGCTCTCATATGGAAGGAAATGTTACAATAGAGTTATAATCAAGTTGTGCTCTTATTAGTCATGATTTTTTCTAGTTAAAGGATGAAATGATTACTAAATATGATGGGGGTGTTCCCTTAATAAAATACAGATGGCTTTTTCTTGATATAGTAGTGAAACACAAGAAGAGGTTTAAACTGCAGTGTAAGACGTCAAGTAAATCCATAAAGAGGATTTCATGGAAAGATCAAACATATTATATAGACCTAGATGTACATGATTCAGTTCCTTTACCTACTTCTAAAATTTATACGATGGCCCTGGATGTTGAGAAGGTCTTCTTTGGTGATAGTCGTATTAAGAATTTTGTACCAAATGGTAGAAGACAAGAGGATGGCGATATGGTTCTATTTCATAAAAATATGTGTGCTGAATTTCATATGGAACCAGGCCTAAATGTTTGTGCTCCCTTATTTTATGATCAAATGGTTGAACATCAGTTGTCACTTGGACCTCTAGGGATGGAGCAAGTTACTTTATATGTTGAAATTTGTGGTATAGAGCCGCAGATAGATTCCTATTCATTGAGACATGAGAAAAAATGTGTTTGAAGTTTGATGTTTTCCCTTTGTTTGTTGAGCATGGTGTGCAAAGGATAAAAGTCCTCCCCTCAAACATGGATATGGTAAATATAAGAAAAAATGAGTATATAGACTTTTGTCTTAGTGCCTACCTCAAATTTAAAAAGGATTGGTTAAATGGAGACTTGTCTGAATTTAAAAAATAGGAATGTGTCAAACATCTTGGGGTACACCTCAGGTTCTTAAGTTTGTTACATTTTAGAGTATGTGGTGAAGATGAAGATGTCCATGGACGTGTCTTGTTGGGTGCACAAGGTCTACTAGTTGTTTTGAATGATGGTGTATTTTCATTACCACAGGTGAGTTAGATGTCGATGGTTAATGGTCTATGTTTGGGTCAAAATGGTTGAGCTCCCCACTTATAGATTTTGGCTTGTTTGTTTTTGCTTCTTGGTTGGGAAAGTGCATGTTATATGAGTCCATGTGGTTTATAATGGAAGTTTTTAGGTCCTATAGGCCTCAACGGTTCATTTTTATAGTGTATAGTTTCATGTTTCCTTCCCTTGGTTTTTGTTGGAGTTTTTGGTTATTGGCGTTGTTCACTCTCATTGTGGTGGTTTGTAGTGGTGGTTACCTTTTGGAATCCATTTCCCAATGGTTAGGTGTATGGTATTCTTCTCCTAGTATTGCTTTTGGTGTTATTTGAACACCCATTGGGGGATTCCATCCCCAAGATGGAACTAATGTTGGTGTTCGTAATTGTCGGGGGATTCATTTCAGCACCATATCAATGAATGTATTCCTATGTAATGTTTGGATGTGCACCTTGGGCACAAAAATTTCAAATATAACATTTATTTACAGATCTTTATCCTTGACGAAAAGTTAAGTATTTACTGGTTGCATGATTTTATCATGGTTTTGAGGTTTTTCACGAACTTGAGGTATGGGGCAATAGGTGCTTTGATGTATTGTCGGGACTTTAGGTTGTTTATATAGATGGTGGAAATTGTGCATAAGGTGACAGTTTTACCTAATGCTTGAAATAGGAATCTTTTTAGTGACCTTGGGATGAACTTCGAATAATGTCATGCTTTCCCTCGGCGTTCATTTTGGGTATGGGTGAGGTTCTTACCCCTGTGTTATTTTAAAAAATAGACAACGAGATAAAGTGAATGCTCGAGGAAAGATTTAGTGAAGTAAAAATTTGTTTTATCTTTGAATGTGTAAAGTGGTAGTCCAACCCCAAAGTAAGAAAAGGTATGAATGTTAGACTTGTAATACAATTGGATTTTTAGAGCCTGTGGTCGGGTTTACTTTCGCCTTATTTTGGGATGGTTCAAATTAATTACTATGATCCTAGGCACCCGGATGGGTAAAGTTGGAAAGTTTTTATACATTTATGATTTCTATGGCACACATTGAAGAGGGAAAGGAACTTAGTCTTTTGCGTTTGAAGGAAACTAGGAGAAAATGGGGTAGTGTGCAATTGTATGGAATGCTTGAGTGTAGTGGTGAGTGTTGTATGGGAAGATTAGTTGTGTGAGTTTTGTTCACAGTGTAGTGTGGATGAAAAGCAAAGATAAATGATATGTTTCAGTGATTATAACAGAAGAAAGAAATACATATCATGCATTGACAAAGAAAATGGGTAGTTCAAAACAATATATACTGTGAACAAAATGGGGGTTCTATTACAAGGGCCCCTACCCTTAAAGATACATACATACATACAAAAAATGGAAAAGATACAAATGATTTCATTACGAGACATCCACTTCTCTAGCAACTCAGGAATCTACACTTGTGGTCCATTAATAATTTGGGTGAATTCCCTCTTTTTCTCAAGTGAATTCATCCATTCAGAGAGAGGGAGTCCTCCTCTTATTTAAGCCTTTGTCCTATAAGAAGTGAAGCGTCGAGATCTGAGAGATAGAGTAAATGTCTGTACATTTGAAGAATGTCTTGTCGATTTAAATTTGGTAGCCACGTCACATTTATTTGCATGTGGAAAAGTTTATATTAAAGTAATGTGATGTGTAAAAGATAATGCCTCGTCAATTAAGGGTTGTTGTGGGAAAATATCCCTTGATATTCTTTGAAATATTTGGGAGGTGTCTCGAGTGTGAGTCGGTTAAAATATGTAGGGATATTTCATAAAATCCTAAAATGGATAAGGATATATATGAGGGTTTAAGGTTTTAGAAAAGAGAGTTTTTTTGGAGGAGAAAAATATTTGGAAGGGTTCTATAATTTTTCAGAGTACGTAGTCAACCCTTGAAATTCACACTTTTATGAAGTAGGTATTTTTGTGTTTCCCATTCACCTAAATTCATGTTAAGGTGATTTCTCATGTATAATCATTAACAAGATTTGAGAGCGTATATATATGTTTCCCTTGTTCTTCCAAGTTTAATGGGTTTACCTTAAATAACCTACTATAATTATTTTGGTTATGCTCTTCTTGTGGAATGATTTTAGGGGTAAAATAACATGTGTATTTTCATTCAGATCTTGTGCATGTTATGGTTGTAATTTTATATGAAAACACCCCATTTTTTTAATTTTTTTAGGATGGTGTGGGAGGTTGATGTCATTTAGGGGTACTGTAGGATGTTATCTTCTGGACCTGTAAAATTCCTTACTAACTGAACAATACTGGGTGCTTTGTGTTTATTTATCTTGGGGGTCCCTCGATTTATAACACTTAGCATAATTCACACACAATGATTTATTCTAAGGGTTACTGAGATAAATTATCAAGGATTGGGATTGTATGTTTTCTTAGAGGTTCCTCAAAAAAAAATTCCTATGAAAATTCCATTTTATGTATCCCCTATCTTCGTGAAATAATGAAGGCATGGTGAAAAAATGGTTGATATGTTTCTTGACCCTCCCAATTCCTTTTTATGTTTCAGTTCTTATTCCTTGCAACCCTGCCTCCACTTCACAAATTTACACTAATTCTTTGAGTCCCATAAGCGTTCATGTAGATCTCTCTTTACTTGTTCATTTTATACAGAGCTACTTGTTGAAAACACATTATCGGTGCCCATACCTTAAGTTTTTTCACTCATTATCTAAAATCATTAACATTAGCCCAAAAATATTCATGAAAATCCTTGGGGTTAATGTGTGTATTGTGTCAAACCTTCCTTTAGCAATCTACTTGGGGTTCTCGGTGATTGCAACACTTCGTGACCACTCTTTTGAATGAGTGTTTCATTTAGTGGTTTTATTTGACTCCCAATTGTTTTTCCTTGGTGGAATCGAGACATTATCCCAATTCCCTCCCCTATCTTGTACCCTCGGGTCACATCTTGGGTCCTCTCACCTTGACTTAGGCAGAGTCAAAAGTAGTAGAGAAATCAGCCACACCATTTGTTAAGGTACCTCCTCATCACTATCTTTGAGAGAGTGGATAGGAAAGTGGAGGAAGAACCCATCACCAACTACATAAATAAAATTTGTATGGGAGCACCCCTCTCAACCCAACTTCCATGCATACATGCTACCCTCTCCCCCCAGGGTGTAAATATGAGAGATAACAACTTCTTCTTTCCATGTGCGTGCGAGAAAGGTGCTGCCAAAAGAATTCATAAAAACCATTTAAAATCATTTCCCATTCATTAATTTTCTAGAAATCCATGAATGATGCAAAAAAACCTCCATTAAACCTTAAAATTCTTTAGACACCATGTCAAATTTCTCCCAGAGCATCCATGGTTGCCATAATAAAAAAAATTCACTAACGGTGAACAAAGGAATTGATCATACCAAGGTTTGAGATAATTTTTCTTATCCAAAGCATCTATATGATATCTTAAGCTCAGTTAATCCATTAATGGATACCATGAAAGCTTCTTACCTAAAACCCTCACTAGGGAAATTTTCTTTTTTGATTTCCAATATTTTTGGTGGGTGAAACAAAGTGAAATTTGGACCACAAGATCGTGACAAAGAGCTGAATCTAAAAATAATGTTTCCATCGCAAAAGAGATCATTTTTTTCACCTACTAAAAATAGCATATTCTATACCCCTTTACATGCTAAAAATAGTAAGTCCCTGAATCACCCATAACAGTAAAAAATGGTGCAAAATGGAAGGCAGGGAAAAATTGGGAATCTTCCCAACATAGTAGGTCTAGAAAACACACTGCTAAAAATATAACGTGGCTAAAAAGAAAAATAAATCATTAATAAAGAGAAATAGGAATGTGCAAAAAGGTTCAAGACATCAAATTTGAGAAAAATAGGTGATATGTCCCAAAATAGTAGGTCTGGTCTTACTTGTTAAAAATAGAAAGTCTTCATTTTAGGTGCAGAAATTTGCATATGGCTCAATTTTAACACATCTTTCCACTTTAATGTTTATTCGCAAGTTTATGAGATGATATTATAGCTCAAAAGATAAATGAAACCTCCATACTGGTCTTGAAAGCATCATATCAAGTTTAAATTTGTTTGGAAGCATGTGATATCACCTCAATGTGCAACAGAGAAATTCAAGTAACATTATGTAGTCAAGAGATTAAAAAGAGTTAAGCTTTGTTGAAATTAAAGCTAAAAGGTCGTCATTTCTCATTGGTCAAGGTTGATTCATCATCATCTCGAGTGAGTTGGTTGAATTGAGCTCGGTGAGTTGAGTTTATTTGAGCTCGGTGAGTTGATTTGGTCTTGGTGAGATGGGTGGTTTGAAATGGTTGAGTTCATTGAGCTAACAAAGCTAAGTAAGCTAGGAAAGAGCTCAAATCTCTCATAGTAGTAAATAAAAGATTTACAATCTTGCAACACAGTGTGTAGAACATGGATGTAAGTATTAGGAGGTTTAAGCACCACAAACGATAATCATGAAATCTTAAGGAATAATAAAATAATCCTCAATCTCATTGTGAGATCAAGAATGCATCATCATGGGTGAGGTTTGTGTTCATATTGAGCTCACATTAGGAGGTCTTGAAACATTATTTCTAAACACTCATTTGATGGTCAAGGGTGTAATCAGAGATCATGCAAAAGAAGCATCTTGTGACCATCGTCAGCAATTTCTTCATCAGAAGGATATCATTCAACAAGTTCAATCAATCCCCTTCCCTTCTTCCCTTCTCTCCCTTTATTCTAATTCTTTGTTGTATGCAATCATTATATTTTTTCCTATTCACTTAAGTAATAATATTTGTAATTTTTAATAATATACTCTCAAAATTATGAGAGAGATAAAAATTATCTCTTCAAGGGGAAATTGAAATGTCACAAGTGGAATAGGAACATGAATATTCATGTAGGGGGAAATAAAAGGTCAACTCATGAGGCTATAAATTGGGATGTCTTCTCCATTCCAAAGCATTCTAAAAATATTGAATTTTAGTTCTTGGTAGCAATTGTGACTTGTTGTAGATTGATTGATAATTTGTATTCATCACTGAAAAAGAAATGAAAGCTACATTATTCCTTTTAATTTTCTCATGTTTCCTATATTATCCATTTTGTATAAGTTTGTAAATATGTCAATAAAGAAAGGAGTTTTAAACTTTTCTAGATGAGTGAATAAGTGAAATTTTATGTTCATGGTTTCATCTTGTTTTGATATAACTAGCAAGGTTTTTATTCTCTCAATTTTGTGTGTTAATATTTCTGGTTAATCCTTGCAAGAATAGGAAAGTTCCTACTTGTATTATTAATCACTTTCCTAATTTACCACTCCCACTTTCCCACCTTTCTAGAAATTTCCTCCCTTGCACAAATTGTAAGCATTTTTGCGGGTGCGGTGGAGTGTCCTTGTTAGATCCCTAGCTTTTGGCCAACCACATAATTTTGTTTTCATTTACCCATAATAATGGGAGCTTCCCCATTTAATGTAGAGGGACCTAGTCTTGTGAGTATTGGTGGAAACACCTAATTTTCCACATGAAAATTTATTTCACAAAAAGTTTTTGTGACTCATTGGGGAGAGATCTACCCTCACGCACCCAAAAATATATCTTTAAAATACAAAAAAATTAAAAATTACTTGAATGATCAAAAACCTATTTGAAAACCACTTGAGAAAAAATGGAAGAAAGACAAGACACACTGAGCTAATTGTGTAGGTGGTGTTGTTGACTCCACATTTTAAGAACAAAAAGAGTTTATTTTAGACTCCTATTGTAATAGTAAGAATAAAAGTTCCTAAAAGTTCATAATTTTTGAACCACTAGTATTCATTCCACATGAAGAAGAAAAAGAGGAGGAAGAAATGGTAGCACAAACACTGTAATATGGGGCGAACACTCATCCGTTGGATTTGGATCCACCACTCTATGAGCTTCCACAAACATCAAATCATTTTCCAAAGTTCTATATATATAGAAAGAAATTTCTTGATGATCACATCAGAACCTTCATCACAACCTACGACATCCTCGAGTTAACATGAAGATGTTACTATGCGGTTGTTTGTGGAAACATTTCAATATACAATGGAAGATTGGTTCTAATACTTTCCATCAAGCTCATTCTCCAATTATGGTGATATAAAAAATAAGTTCAAAGAGAGGTTCAAGACTGATGAAGATGCTCATGCTCTCCTTACTCAACTCACTCAAATGAAGAAATATCCGCAAGAGTCCATGAGATAATTCATGGAAAAATTTAATAATATGATCAAAAAAATTCTCATTGTTTCTCATCTCACTTTTGCAAATAATATTAAGATGTTCTTTGTGAATGCTCAATTTCTTAAAGTAAGATTCATACTACAGAGAGTTCAACCAAGATATTTGGACCACTCTCAATAAATTGATATTGAGGTGGAAGATGACCTCATCTTGTTGGATAAGATCAAGAATCCTTTGATGAAAAATAAAACACAAAGTTCCAAAGATGAGAGAACTGATCCGATGTTATAGAAGTTAGAAAATGAATTGACCATGATAAAAGGGGGTTTCTCAATGAACACCTCATCTAAACCAAAGCATAAATAAAATTACGGGGGAACCTCGAAAGGATTTCCTTGGAGGTTCCAATCGGTCAATACAATGTGTGTGAGAAATGATGATGAAGAATAAAAAAATTGAATAAAAATTTGAAGATAAAGGAGAAAGATAATTTTATTGAATCAATTTTTATGAATGCACACTTGATGATGAAGAATCCATAGATAGTTACTCATATGTCATGTTCACTTGATCAAAAAGGAGAAAAAATGATCTTTTTCTTCCCAAGACAAGAAATTGAATCCTCAATTGTGACTCTCGATTAAAAAAAAAAAAAAGGAAGATCATCACTTAACACTTCAACATGGTCAAATAAGAAGAAGCATGAGACCATTCCAACTAAGAATCCTTCTACCTCTTCAAGTAAGTCTCCTTCAACTTCTCTTGAAAAATCAGTTTATGCAAATCCTAAGAACATCCATGTCAAATCTTCCATAACCCATGATGTTCCTACCACTTCTTCATCCTTTGATATTATTGACCATTTCAAAATATCTAAATTCCAAATTTTTGAATTTTAGTACTTAAGAACTCATCCTAAGAAACTTGAGAAACTTGTTCAACATATCAAATAAAGTAGCTATTTTTCATTTCCTAAAGATTCCACAACCAAAGAACCACCTCGTGCATCTCAATCCACTCCATATATAAACTATCTTTACTCTACACCATCCAACTATATGAAGGTATAACATTTATACATAGCCTTGTTAGTCAACAAGTATAAGCTAAACAATTGCATCAATGAATTTGGTGCCTCGAACAACATCATTCTCAAAAAAATTTCTAAAGCCCTTAGCCTCTTCCTTTCTCCTACCTACGGCGAGTGTTTCTCCATGGAAATGAAACAAGTTCCTCTCATTAGAAAAATAAAAAATGATGAGGTAGCATTGGTAGAATTCCCTATAAAAAAAATCACAATGTGAATCCTTGTAGAAAACATGCCTACCTGATATGGTATGTTTCTAGGCTGAAGCTTCTATCAAGATGTTGGAGGAGATATGTAGCTGGATTGGTCACATGCCACCATCTTGGTAAATGGTAAGACAAAGAAATTTATTCCTATTAGGAAGATGAATTATACTATTCAAAGGCTAAATGACCCAAAAAAAGATATCCCATGTCAAAATTCTAGATTTGACAACTTTTTCATGACCTTTGAGGATGATCTTGAGCTTCCCATGTTAGTAGAAGAATGCCCAAGTATCATTGAACTAGTCAAAGACCATAATGATGAGTTGATGAAATCATAATTTGAAAAGGTGTACTTTTAATGGGATGAGAGTATAAAAGAATTTGTTCCATTGGATACTAATGACAGTGATGAAATCCTGGAATTGTAACAAAGAAATATTGAAGTATAGAGCAATGCAGATCAAAAATAAGGAGTGGTTCTTAGAAATATATTGATAGGTAACTTCTATAGTCCTAATCATGTTCTTGAGGATTAGTATGAGTTTCTATGTGATGAGTATGTTGGTGAACTTGAAATATTTTCTTTCTCATTTGAAGAAGATGACAAGAAATGCAAGAATGGAAACATGTTTCTGCCTCTTGAACTTGAACATACTCAAGGAGATGATGATTTCATCACAAAAATGGATCTCTTGGTTCTTGGTGACCGAGAATGGGAAAATGATAACAACAACATTTCAGCTCCAATATTGTGCTCGTTTCCTTTTCATGAGGATGAAAAAATTCTCAATGAAAAATGGAGAAATGGAATATTGCTTCATCCTATGGCTGGTTTTGTTCAAAATGGAAACATTGTTAATGGACTTCAACCTTTCAGTGCTCACCCTACCAAAGATAAGGATGCTCTCATCGTAAAAATGGAGGATGAATCCAAAAATAGATAAGGTGAAGAAGATGAAAATTTCCATGTTGTATTCCCAATATTCAACTCATTCTCATTTTGAGATAATGACATAATGCATATACTACATTGCATATAAAAAGTGGAGTCTCGAGAAAGATGATTTCTTGATCCAATTGAGAAACAAGGAAAATCAAGAGGTGGATGATGATGCCAATTTTTTTGAGACATCTACCAAGAATCAACCCATGGAAGTGGTGATCATGAAGCAGATGTATGATAAAGAACAAATGTCTAGGTATGAAAATGATAATTCAAGTATAATCAAGAATCACCTTCATGGTAGCAATAGAAAGTCAACAAGTAGGAAAAGCTTGGAAATCAATGAGAAAATGAAAAGTACATGTCAAAGTGTCAAAGGCGGTGGAATAAATGAATGGATCATCAATTGCACTGGTGATCATGATAGATTTCTCAAGAAGATGAGGAAAGATTCATACTTTAGTGAACCTATCAATGAATTTGTGGAAGGATGGTTGTCAGTGCTACCCATTTATGGGTAAGCACCCAGTTCAAATTTGTGCTTAAATGAAAGCAAATAGTCCCCAGTATGTACATAGGTGATTTAGGATGTTTCACTTATTATGTTTTGTGTTTCATTTCTCATTTCATGTTTCCTTTTTTTTTGTGTTCTTTTCCTCATATTGTGTGTTTGTTTCTTGTTGTGTGTTTTCAATAAAGGAAGTTGTGTTGTATATCTCTGTGGTGACTCTATAGCCCAATGGATAAAGCACTAGTCCACATTTTTTCTTGAGATTATGGGGTTCCTACTTTCTCTGTCCTCACTGCGCTTGATCTAGAACATGTCCCCAAGCTAGAGCTATATGTTGTCATGTGTTTTTACAAAGGAAAAATTCAATGTTGAAACATGACAACTATATCCTAGTGTCAAAACATTTTCTTGTAAAACCTCCCAATCAATTCTTTTGATAATTTATACCTATGTGTCGTGCCTATCCATATAATACAAGTTCTTGTATGTATTGCAATAACATTTTCCTTGTGTTTGAAATGTGAAAAAAATTCATTAAGCTCTTCCAATGCAGTGCTTCCCAAGACAAATTATTGAATAGATTTAGGAAAAATTATTTATAGCCTTTTTGAGATAGGTTTGTACCCCTTGGAGCATATTTGAAGGAAAAAAATTGGGGAGTAGTATTGATGAACTCAAACATTTTTCAAGTGGTCTAGGAAGATTTAGGGAATATTTGAAGGTTTGGGAACAAGTTTAGTGAAAGCGGGTTTTTGAAGGTGAAGGAGCTTGTAGTATAAAATAACACCTGATCTTCGGGAAGTGATTCCAGGATCTCCATAAATATTTAGAGGTAAAAAAATATACCATTGGAAATATGATTTAATGCTATAAATTATGGTTCTTTCATATTTTTCACAAGAACAAGGTACTTCCTTACATAGCCTATTTTTGTGACATCACACTCTTCGGTCTTGAGAAAAAGGATATTTTTCAGGATTTTAAATATGAATCAGGTCATGGGAATCATCCCATTATTATCAAAATATTTTTGGAGTCAATTTTATATAAATAAGCTCCAAAAAGTGCACTTGGAGCTCCGTAAATGTCATCTTCAAATATTTTTCCAAGCTAAACTTTCGTAACTTAGCCAATTTCAAGTGTGGACACATGTCATCACCAGATGATGGCACACTTTTGGATCCCATCTTCCCTATACCATTGAGATAGTTAGGAATTTTTTTCCCATGCCATGGATCATGATGTGACCCCGACGAAGCCCAAAGTTGTAAGATAAGCCCCTTATCACCTAATCCTCGCCCTTCCCATCGCGTAATTAGGAAGTGACACTTGTAAATCCTAGTCGAGAGCACACTTTACTATCCCATATTTCACATCACCTTGGTACAATTGGGACATAAAAATGTGTCCCATTCCCATCTCAACCCTTGATTCCTCATGTAACCTCGGGAAGGCTCTATAGACCATTTTTCAGCCCCCTCTCCTCTCTACCTTGACAAATCATATTCCACCACTTGTCACTACCAGTGAAGGTGAAATTTTATACCCCATCTATCCCATCCCATTGGGAAAATTAAGACACAATTTTTTTCCCATTTCCATCTATTTCCCAAGTCCCTCATGTGACCTAATTTCAGCCCCGGGTGCTAATCTGTTTGTTTTCTCACTCTCCCCCACCGGGAAATTAACCTTGCCACTTGTCAAGATGAGGTGAGGGAACATTTTTCTACTCCATACATCTCATCCCCTTGGGAAATTTTGGACATAAAATTAACCTCCCTCCAAATAAATTTTAAAAAGCAAAAATGACAAATTTTCTAACCTGTCGTGCTTCTTTATTCCACGTGCGTGCGCGAAAGGTACTAAGGAAGAATTCATAAAAGCCACTCAAACTCATTTCCCTTAAATTTTTATCTATAAATACATGAATTATTCAAACACCACGTCAAATTTCTCTTAGAGCATTCATGGTTGTTAGAATGAAGTTTTTTCACTATCAACGAACAAAGGAATAGATCATACCAAGGTTTGAGCTGATTTTTATTCTCCAAATAATATATGTGACATATAAAGCATATTGAATCAATTAATGGATTCCATGTAAGCTATAGACATGAAAAAATCATCAAGGAAATTTTCTTTTATAATTTCCAAGTATTCTGGCAGGTGAAACAGAGTAAAATTTGGAGCATGAAATTGGGACAAAGAGCCAAATCTAAAAATAATTATTCCATCACAAAGTGAGATAAATTCTATAGGTTTTTGTTCATTTTTGGGTTGATGAAATAGTTCCTAGTTGTTGAAGGTGTGGGTGATAGTGGCATGAAATTAAGGGGTACGTAAGTAGGTGTGATGGTCCGACAAATTTTTTCCATGTGGTTTCATGCCCGAATGAGAAAGTTAAGGACTTAGCCATTTTTACATGTTTTAGGATGAAAATAAGATTGAGTATAGAGCATGAATTATAACGAAGCATGAGGACTTAGAGGATACATAAAATCTATTTTGGGAACATGAATAAGTTTAAGTGTTATGAAAAGATGAGCTAATAATAGGATGTAGATCTAGTGTTAATTATAGATGATTTATTATTAGGTGAATCTTGCATGCTTCCTTAGTTGCTTTTGTAGTGGCACATGGCTATTTTGAGCATGCAACCTATTTTGAGAGTGAATTGAAGCAAAGAGAAAGTTCCCATGTTGTGTGTGTGTGTGTGTGTGTGTGTGTGTGTGTGTGTGTGTGTGTGTGTGTGTGTGTGTGTGTGTGTGTGTTGCTTTACAAAAATTAGGGATGTGAGAAATAGTGTATGATTATATGTAATAGAGTTATGTTGCTGGTATGAATTTGTGCCCATAACTAATGAAAATATTATTTATGTATTCAACTTATTTATTTTATGATGAACTAATACAATAGATCATTATGATTGACTATTGATTATTGATGTTTCTTCTCATGGTTATTATATGGTGAATTTGGTATTAATACTTAGGTGATCTATATGTTTACTTATTATGTGTGTTTCTAACTTTAGTTCATGAATATGATTCTTAGAATGGGATATGCACTTTGAGACTTGGTTATTATGAATATGTATGCTAAATACCCTTGTATGACAGTAATAAAGAGAGATATGGTACCTTTGCATGCTTGAGTGGGTATTCATATCTTTTTGAGTGATGTGCCAATGCCTTTAGGGTTCTTGAGTGAGAAAAAAATACATTTTTGTTCGGTTGTTAGAACCTCTTTTCAAAATCTGTTTCCGACAATGTTGCATGATGATGGTGTATCAGTTGAATCTTGCAGATGTTAAAGATTGGGTGATTAACAAAAATATCAGTTTGTGCAAAGTTATTATTCTAGACCTGATTTCAATGCACACACGTGGATTGAAGAACATATTTATTGTAATCTTTATGAGTCATTATTTTTGGTTTCCAATAGAGATGTATGGGTGGTTTTCTACGTATACATCAAATAAAAACTGGTATTATAGACCAAGGACTTGGATGCAGGAAGAGTATAAGGCTTGTTTGATGCAGATGAACCTTGGATGCATGTTGTAGATCATTGGTGGGATAGTGTTGTGTGTAGTTATAATTTGGAGTATGTTGTGTCTACATATTCTTGTTTGGAATTTTTCGAGTTTGAATTATTGCATGAATCCATAAGATCTTACCTTCACTCTAATCCTTTGTCCATTAAGATCTTGATGGTGGTGTTGAGTTTAAAGCACCTACCTATGGCTAGCTAAACATCCCACCATGTGTAGGTGCAAGAGTAGGTGTGGATAAATATGGTGGACCTTATAGTATAAAGGTAAAGAGAAGAAATACATCTTGAGTATAATGAAGTGTAGGAGAGGGAATTGGTGAAGAAGCACGATATTGAGGAGTATGTGGAGTTGCGAAGGATGATGTCTCATGAAGGATTTGAAGCTCACGTAAGAGACATAGAGCCGGAGAATCAATATCTCCCCAATTATGCAAGCACAAAAGAGAATCCTCCAATTTTTGATGAGAGCACATCTCGATGAAGAGAGACTAAGGACCACGGGAGCACATCTGATCCCACATGGTGACCTAGCCCTTGTGCTTAGTGTTCGAGTTCTAGAAGTAACTATTGATAAACATGTGAGTGTAGGTAATCCAATAGCTTCATGTAGATATCATTTCCCTTTGAGTACAAAAGTGCATAAGATAATATCTATGCTATCAAAGGTGATAACGTAGTTATTGTTTAAACAAATTATTGGAGGAATATTTTCTAGCATGTCACTGGGACATAGTGTGGGCATCCGAACATTAGAAACATGTCTATAAGTAGGATTTTTCTACAAATCTAAAATTATTCAAACACCACGTCAAATTTCTCTTAGAGCATTCATGGTTGTTAGAATGAAGTTTTTCACTATCAACGAACAAAGGAATAGATCATACCAAGGTTTGAGCTGATTTTTATTCTCAAAAGAATATATGTGACATATAAAGCATATTTAATCAATTAATGGATTCCATGTAAGCTATAGACATGAAAAAATCATCAAGGAAATTTTCTTTTATGATTTCCAAGTATTCGGGAGGTGAAACAGAGTAAAATTTGGAGCATGAAATTGGGACAAAGAGCCAAATCTAAAAATAATTATTCCATCACAAAGTGAGATAAGTTCTATAGGTTTGTGTTCATTTTTGGGTTGATGAAATAGTTCCTAGTTGTGAAGGTGTGGGTGATAGTGGCACAAAATTAAGGAGTACGTAAGTAGGTGTGATGGTTTGACAAATTTTTTCCATGTGGTTTCATGCCCAAAAGGAGAAAGTTAAGGAATTAGCCATTTTTACATGTTTTAGGATGAAAATAAGATTGAGTATAGAGCATGAATTATAACGAAGCATGAGGACTTGGAGGATACATAAAATCTATTTTGGGAACATGAATAAGTTTAAGTGTTATGAAAAGATGAGCTAATAATAGGATGTAGATCTAGTGTTAATTATAGATGGTTTATTGTTAGGTGAAACTTACATACTTCCTTAGTTGCTTTTGTAGTGGCACATGGATATTTTGAGCATGCAACCTATTTTGAGAGTGAATTGGAAGCAAAGAGAAAGTTCCCATTTCGTGTGTGTGTGTGTGTGTGTGTGTGTGTGTGTGTGTGTGTGTGTGTGTGTGTGTTGCTTTACACAAATTAGGGATGTGAGAAATAGTGTATGATTATATGTAATAGAGTTATGTTGCTGGTATGAATTTGTGCCCATAACTAATGAAAATATTATTTATGTATTCAACTTATTTATTTTATGATGAACTAATACAATAGATCATTATGATTGACTATTGATTATTGATGTTTCTTCTCATGGTTATTATATGGTGAATCTGGTATTAATCCTTATGTGATCTATATGTTTACTTATTATGTGTGTTTCTAACTTTAGTTCATGAATATGATTGTTAGAATGGGATATGCACTTTGAGACTTGGTTATTATGAATATGTATGCTAAATACCCTTGTATGATAGTAATAAAGAGAGATATGGTACCTTTGCATGCTTCGAGTGAGTATTCATATCTTTTTGAGTGATGTGCCAATGCCTTTAGGGTTGTTGAGTGAGAAAAAAGAATACATTTTTGTTCAGTTGTTGGAACCTCTTTTCAAAACTATTTCCCACAATGTTGCATGATGATGGTGTATCAGTTGAATCTTGCAGATGTTAAAGATTGGGTGATTAACAAAAAATATCAGTTTGTGCAAAGTTATTATTCTAGACTTGATTTCAATGCACACACGTGGATTGAAGAACATATTTATTGTAATCTTTATGAGTCATTATTTTTTTAGTTTCCAATAGAGATGTATGGGTGGTTTTCTATGTATACATCAAATAAAAACTGGTATTATAGACCACGGACTTGGATGCGGGAAGAATATAAGGCTTGTTTGATACAAATGAACCTTGGATGCATGTTGTAGATCATTGGTGGGCTAGTGTTGTGTGTAGTTATAATTTAGAGTAAGTTGCGTCTACATATTATTGTTTGGAATTTTTCAAGTTTGAATTATTGCATGAATCCATAAGATCTTACCTTCACTCTAATCCTTTGTCCATTAAGATCTTGATGGTGGTGATGAGTTTAAAGCACCTACCTATGGCTAGCTAAACCTCCCACCATGTGTAGGCACAAGAGTAGGTGTGGATAAATATGGTGGACCTTATAGTATAAAGGTAAAGAGAAGAAATACATCTTGAGTATAATGAAGTGTAGGAGAGGGAATTGGTGAAGAAGCACAATATTGAGGAGCATGGGGAGTTGCGAAGGATGATGTCTCATGAAGGATTTGAAGCTCACGTAAGAGACATAGAGCCAGAGCATCAATATCTCCCCCAATTATGCAAGCACAAAAGAGAATCCTCAATTTCTGATGAGAACACATCGATGAAGAGAGACTAAGGACCACGGGAGCACATCGAATCCCACATGGTGACCTAGCCCTTGTGCTTAGTGTTCGAGTTCTAGAAGTAACTATTGATAAACATGTGAGTGTAGGTAATCCAATAGCTTCATGTAGATATCATTTCCCTTTGAGTACAAAAGTGCATAAGATAATATCTATGCTATCAAAGGTGATAACATAGTTCTTGTTTAAACAAATTATTGGAGGAATATTTTCTAGCATGTCACCGGGACATAGTGTGGGCATCAGAACATTAGAAACATGTCTACAAGTACTACAACTTCACAGAATGTGGGAGTTTAGTTCAATACTCTTTGTTGGGACATAAATAATTACATCCATTTTTCTAGTTCCCACTACTTTAGATGGTTCAAGTAGATCATGAGGTTAGGGATCAAGTAGATTAGGTGGTTTTGACAGGTGGAGGAAATCTGGTGGCATTTTTGGTTTTGGATCTAGAGGACAAGGCCCACATCCCCAAAAAACCCCACATCAACCTCAGTAAGTTTATTATGAGATGTCCCTCCACTTTTTAGAGTATAGAGGTTTTCAAGATGCTACAGAGAATGTGCAAAAATGTGAGTTACTATGGCGCACTAAAGGAATCACTACTTCAGATAGGAAGTTGAGCCATTTGCTACTACTCTTCAAGGGCATGTGCATAGCTAGTATAGAAAGTACAACCCACACTAGAATGTAGTGGATTATGATGCATTGCACTTTGTGTTTTTATCCAAGTTCCATATCCTTGATTTTGAATAGAAGAATATCTATGCACTTAAGGACACTAAACAAGTCTTATCAAAAAGTGTTTAGGAGTATGATGTGTGTTTTAAAACATTATTATCGAAGTTGTCTTATGAAATACACCCTAGTCAACATGCACAATGGTTTGTTGAAGGGATGTTGAATCCTTTTAGAAGGGTGCTATCTCATAAGACCTTTGTAGATCCACGTGATGCTTTGGAATTAGGTTTGCACTTTGAGGAAGTTGGGAGTGTGGACACTAGAGTAAGTATGTTTCTTGAAGCATAGATTACAGCTATGGTAAATAATTGGAGAATCTCTTTGCTAATTCAACTCATGATACATGTAGTGGGATATGGTTAAAAAATTATAAGGTTTAAGGATATACTAAGGGTAGCTTCCCTTACAATTCGGTGCGCACCATGTTGTTGATCTTTGCGAGATGTTTCATCTAGACCATGATGTGAGTAGATGTCCTCTTTTACAGTGTGTAATCTAGAAGAATGTATCTATGTATTGTAAAATTTACAAAACTCATACTCATGATATTGTTAAGTGCAGAGTGATTGATCGTATCCATAAAGCCATTGAACATAGTATGTGCTAGAGTAGTTTAGTAGGTGGATATAAGTAACAAGGAAAACAAAATAATGAAGGGTGCAATAATGGGGATAACATGAATAGAGGCTTTTGTGGTGGATATAGAGGCTAAGGTCATGATGGTGGAAGAGGAGGATTTCCTAGAGGAACTTGTTTTACTTGTGGATCTCCTGATCATTATTAGTATGAGTTCCCTCAGAATGTGGTTTTCTCATGGTGTGGAAAACAACATAAATTTGAAGAATGCCCAGACTTGTATGAGCATATGAGCAAGCAACACAAGAAAGATAAGGGAATAACTATGATTAAGATACAATGTGTGGATTGAGATAAGTGGATCCTAAAGGTGGGGATGAGTTACGAATTACAACCAGTGTTAGTTACAACATACGTTGAGTCTCTGTGCACCCATGAACATCTGAAGTATAAGTGACTATAAAAATATTGAAGTGATAAATTCAAAGTCCATGATGTTGAACATAAAAAATAAGTGTACCTTGAGACTATGGATCTTATTATGAATTTACAAGGAGAGACTTTGATCTTTGAAAGAAACAGTGCATGCGATGGAACAAGAAAATAAGGTTGAAATCCCATAGAAGGATGTAGATGATATAAAGGAATTATACATAAATTTTGCATTAAGAGAACATAATCCCCTTTTGGGAGAGTGGTTGAGAGAGAAAGTACCGCACATAAGTAATGAGTGTGAGAGGCAGATACTTCATGCAAATATGCCTCCCCATAATCATGAGTATGATAAAGAGATTACATTGAATGTGGTCATAGATGGATGGCTTATGAGAAATATTTTGATAGATACAGGTGCATAAGTTAATGAACTCACATTAGATGCTTAGAATCAAATGGGCAGATGAACATTACAGCCTTCTTCAAATGTGTTGTATATGGAAAACAAAACTAGGGATAATCCTATTAGAGTATTAAAATATGTGACTATTATGATTCAAGGAGCCAAGTTTACTAGGGAATTATTGGATCTCACAGAGGTAGATAGTTTCCCAATGTTACTTGGGTGCCCTTGGTGTTATGTGAATAATACATATTTGCACTTCAAAAAGGGATACATTATCTTTGAGAACAAATAAGAGCACATCATTATACCTTTGATAGATGCAAAGGTTTCCCCATATGTTGAACCTTTAAGCGATGAGGATCTAAATAAGATATATGTGCATACAATTAGAGATCTTGAGGTAGTTGAGCCATCTAAGGAAAGAGTGATTCAATGGGATGATTCTCATTTAGTTATTGATACTAAAAGTATTTCTTGTGACAACTTGCCATATGGAACATATAAAGTATTCAGGTGAGAGATAAAGAATACAATTACTCGCATGATCGGGCCACACACTATTCGATGCTTGAGTCATAACCAGGTACCTCGGTACACTAGTGAAGGGATTCTTGATGTACTTATACGTGCTATGGAAGCCCCTGTGGAAGGATGAGGGTGAAAAAATAAATATGCTGGTTTATACCCTACACGAGATAACAACGTGTTGGTGGAATACACATAAAGACAACCTATTGGAATGGTGAGAGGTGAGAATCACATTTTCTACTAGGTTTCTAAGGAGCAATGTACCTTCACAAATATGCAAATTTCATGGGAAGTATTCAGTTTTACATCACATTTAGCGGTGTGAGAGAATCTAAATGGAGGGGTAGGAGGCCTTACCACCATCACTCTAGGTACATAAGTTCTATGCCACCCTAAGAGGCTGTACGCATGTGGTATGTCCATGCAAAGTTGACACGAGAGATAGTTAATTGGCAGGAGATGACCTTAGGTATGATCCATACTTTTGATTACTTTTATACTAAAACACCAATCAATGATGCCCCGTAAATAAGTAAGCACCTTACTCTAGGAGATAACATGAAGGTTGAGGAACTTATTTTAGACATGTTTAGAGAGATAAATTTTTAGGCACACCTTTACCTTGAAGAGACTGAAAGAAGAAATGGTCTGCACCTAAGAAGAAAAGGAAAAGGGTAAAATGGTAGGGAAAATAAATGATGATGATGAGGAAAACAACCTAGGCGTTAATCAATTTGAAGGTACATGTGAGGTGATGGACACAACAGATGAGAAGGAACACGTGTATCATGAGCCTATGAAAATAAATAAGGTTAACATTGGGAAAATGTAGATCCTAAAGAGGCCATCATTGGTGATTAATGTTTGAGCATGAGGTTGCAAATATTATTGAGATCTTGAGTGACTTTCGGGACTTATTTACGTGAGGCTATGATAATTTAAAATGAGTACACCCATATTTAGGAGATATGTAAATCAAAATTAAAGAAGGTGTGTACTTGATTAGGAAGAGGCATTACAAGATGAATCCTAATCTACATGTTAAGGTGAAGAAATAAATTGATAAGATATTAAATTATGGAATCATTGAACGCATTGAGGAGTCGAGTGGGTGATTCCCATGGTCACTAATATTAAAAAGGATGGGAGGTGTTTCACCTGATTCTTAGATCATTTCTTTGAAGTGTTGACGAAACAGATAGGGTAACGGGCATAGGAGGAATACCTATTCAAATGTTGGTTGATGGGTTGTTGCATGTGTATGACTTCCAAATCCACAAGCTGATCGTGAGAGCTTCCTTTTGGCTAGGAGGAACTACCTGTAATGAAAACAAGACCACCAGAAGGAATTAAACAATATGGGCAGTGAACTACCTAGCGTATGCTAGATCGAGAAGTGTGATACTTCCTAGATGGCTATCAGTCCACTATTTTAAACAATTTAATGCTGTAAACAAAGTAAATCCTATTATTATTTAAAATGATTTAAGTATCTCACTTAAAACACAATAAGAAATAGATCTAATCTAACATGCTAAGCTAGAATAGAATCCAAAGGTCAAATGATTGGTTCTGGGTTCTATAGGTCTGATAGAGGTCTCGGGTAGATCACAGGTGAATGAGGGTGAGATGAAATTTGGTGGGTAGGTCTCTATTCAAGGTTGTATGAGCAAATACAAAGACCGATATTGGTCAGGGGTGACCGACGGCGGTTAGGTATGACCGGTGCAGTTACTGTGAGATCTAGAAATATCACAGAACAAGCTTTTGGTCTCCTTTGTGATTGCACAAAGGACTTTGGTGAGTCGGGGTGAAATATTGGGTTACTGGAGTAGGATTTGGCAAGGTTTTAATGGGTATATGGAGGTGAAAATGTTGGAGAAGTTCAATAGGGGCAAGATAAACAATGGATGATAAAATGATGATGAAATGAAATAAACCAAGAAAGTATGATGTTATACTTACTTGGATTCCAGTCTTGAATGCCTGTGTGTGAGGGATGGAGGTTTTGATGAGGGGTTTGAAGGCTATAAGTGATCACCGGCTAAAATAAAACTTCTCCGTGGGCTGCATGTACACTCCTCTTTGCTTGGATAGATCAAATCATGGCTGGGATGGCTATGTAAGAGAAGATACTCAATATCTTTCCTTGCATGTGGGTTTTTCACTGGAATTTGCTCTCTGAAGATGCGTTATCTCTCTGAGATGTGTTCTTTCTCATCAAACTTCTCCCAATGTTTTGTAACCTTGAGAATAAGGTAGTTTAGGGGTTAAAAGGGGTAATTGTCGGCGGTTTGGCTTAACCAACAATGGTTAGGGGTAACCAGCATCAGTCAAGGTGGGATTTCCTAGGTTTACTAAACTAGGGAGATCCTCTTGATTTCCTTGGATCTTGTGTCACTATCTTGTGGATTATTCGGGAGTGTTATCAAAAAGGAGTATGCGATAAAGAAGAGGCTATTTTGTGATTCAAGATAGCCATGTGCAAGGTAGCACTCAAGAAGAGGATAATGTTGTCCCCAATCCTTGCTAGACCCAAGGTATAATGCACTTTCTAAGCACAAGCCTATGCCCTCCAGAGATGAACAAAACCCAAAGAAGACACTTCAGATTGCAGGCTGTCCCATATGCCATAGTAGATGGTGTTTTGTTCAAGAAAGATGTGAATGGAGTGTTGTTGAGATGCATTAACACAAATCAGATTCATAGGGTGTTGGAAGAGTTCCATGGTGGACCAGCTGGTGGTCATTTTGCACCAAGAGTGATAGCTCTAAAAATCATGAAGGCTGGTTATTATTGGCCCAATATTTTCAGTGATTGCTTCGCATGGATCAAAAGGTGCAAGAATTGTGCATTCTTCACAGGTAAAGAGAGGCTTGCTGCCCTTCCATTGCATCCAATTTCAGTTGACCAGCCATTCATGCAATGGGGTTTGGACTTCATTAGAGTCATTAATCCCAATTCAAGCCAAGGGCATAAGTGGATTTTGACAGCCACATACTACTTCACCAAATGGATTAAAGTAGTAGCACTTAAGGAAGTAAATGAGTCTAGCGTCTTAGACTTCTATGAGGGGATAATAACCAGATTTGGCATACCTACTCAATAATATCGGATAATGCATTAGCATTCATTGGATCCAAGGTGATTGAGTGGGTTGTCAAGAATGGGATCTACCTACGTACTTCATCAAACTACTACCCTCAGGGTAATGGCCAGGCTGAATCTACAAACAAGAACTTGTTGAGGATCATTAGGAGGACTCTTGATGAGAATCAGAGGTCTTGACATACCAAATTGAAATTAGCCTTATGGGCTGATAGGATAACTCCCAAGAGATCCACAGGTAACTCTCCATTCAGGCTTGTTTATGGAAGAGAGGCAATCTTGCCCATGTCACTTGAGTTGCCAACATTGGAACTCATGAAGTAGTTAGAGTTGCTAGAGTTTGGGCCCATGGAGGTGAGATATGCAGAGTTGATGGAGCTCCAAGAGATCAGAGATCAGGCATCCCAAGCAATGGAGAAGGATCAAGCTTTGATTAAGAAGACCTTTGATAGGAAGGCCAAGAGTAGATCTTTCCAAGTTGGAGATCTAGTGTTAAAATGGGATGCAGATAGAGCAAAACCAGGAAGGCATTCAAAATTTGATGCCATTTGGAGTGGCCCATACATGGTCACAAAGTGTAAGGACAACAATGCCTTCCAATTGTCTTCATTGGATGGTGAAGAACTGCAGATTCCAGTCAATGGAATCTATCTAAAGCATTGCTACTAAAGGGAAATTCTCCACCTTGTAAATATTAGCTTAGGTTTTCATTCCTCTAAGTGCTTGTGCACATTGTTTTGTTGTAGGTTGTTTTGCTTTCCCTAAGTGCTTTAGCACAGGCTTTGTCCCTGGAGATGTTTTGTAGTCCTTGCTTCCATCAGGTGATATTCCATCTTCCTCCTTACAACATTCTAAGTCAGTTGGGGTTCGAACAGAAAATTTTATGACTCCATGCCCAATGGGCTACTTCAGGCAACTGGTATCTTCATCTAGCTAGGCAGATGACCCCTCTGAGTCGCCAAAATTGTTATCCAAAATGTGCCCTTGCTCATTTTTGTGGCTAACTCCTTGTGTTCTTACCTCTCTTGTGCCTCAGTCTCCATTTTTGATTTTTAGGCACTCAAATCTTTCTAAAAATGGCACCATTGGATAGAGCTCTCTCTCAGCTTTCCAGAAAGGTAAAGTTTTCCTCCTAACTCCTCATATTTTTCAAGTTATGGCTCGGCGGAGTTTTTGTGGGAAATTTTCCCTTAGGAGGCCCGTAGCCAATTAGAATGTGCCACGTGGCACCTGGAGTGGTGGAGCGTGGGGAAAATTTGAAATTTTTTTCCAAAGACCAAACGGGTAAAAATTCAAACTTTTGCCCGCCAATCCGATTTTGGCCTGTTTTTGCCCTAAATTTTCAAATCGCCATATCTTTTGATCCAGAGCTCGGATTTTCACGTTCTTTATATCAATGGAAAGATGGTGAAATTATCTACATGATTCCAAGGTCAATTTTTTATTTTGGTTGAGTTTGGAGAGAGAAAATCAAGAAACACCTCTGGCACGTGGTAATGGCCAGAAATGACGTTTCAACAACCAATTTTAATGCAAAATGGGTCGCATTCTTCTTGAAGATGGCAAAAATGTCAAGGCATGGGTCCAGTAAGGATGACCATGTTGTTTTAATGCAACTTCATTCAATGGAGAATGGCTCCCACATTTTTACATGTTTTCTCTCTCCGGGCTCGACCCATACATTGTAAAAGCTAGATTTGGCTCATTTTTTTGAGGTTGAACATTTTTTTGGATAGCAAGCTTCTTATTTCACCTTCAACAAGTGATTTTTGCAAGTATCAGACCTTCTTCATGATTGTAACAGGTTTATGCGTCTTTGATGTTGCAAATGCAAGGATTTTGAAAGTGAAAATGACAGTGCGGAACTCGTGATCAATTTTGAGTCCTTTGTATTGTCTTGTTTCATTTCGGACCTCTAATTACATCTTATCGGCCTATGTATGATGTTTCATGTTGCATTTCATGAAATTGTGTTAATTTTCATGAACAAGAAGTGTTCACCACTCCTTTGGTGTATCATCTATTAGTTTAGTTTCGATTTTTGCACTTTCTATCTCTGTCTCCTTGGAATTTAGAGTAGGATTAGGATTCAAACCTATGCAATTGTGAAAATAACATATTTGATTAGAGCAGTTTGAGGAACCAGCCTCTAATCTAGAGATTCCTCTCTCATTTTACAAGTCCCACACTGGATGCCTAAAACATCAACTTAGAAACCCGATTTACATCCGTGGGGTGTCTGCTGATTTGCAACAACGGGAGCTTCTTGTGAGCATGCGATAATGTGGTTAGAGGAATGTAGGCATTGATTTTTAGGGTTTGGGTAAGTCTTAGTTATGGAAACTTACTAAGAATAGGTCTTAGGTTGAGTTGGCTTGGTGAGGTGTCTAAGTGAACTATATGTGGGGATATTATTTAAATAAGATATTTAAATAATAAATATAGTGAGGGTAATGAATTAATTTAATTAAATTAATATTAGTGGGGTGAAGGGGGTCATGGCTAGGTAAATGTAATAAAGGGTGCTTATTGGTCACGGGACCAAAGGGGAGTGTGACCTAATTTTAGTGTCTACATTTTGCCCCTTTTTGTTGCGTAGCTTATATTGGTAAGCAACGCTAACAAAAATAAGATGTGGTTTCCCCATGTGTGGGTGAAGGTGATCCCCCTCAAACCAGAACTGATGAGGCAGCAGGCTGAAGTGGTGAGTGGTTTGATAAAAGGAAAATGTGAGGAAAAGGCAGGTGGGCACGGGAATAAAAAAGGTGAAAGGTCTACTCGGGAAATCTAGGTTATGGGTTAAGGTCAAAGGTAGAAACAATCAAATGCACACACACGTATAAATTGCAGCACACTACTAGGTTGAAGAGTAGGAAAACTCTACATTGTCTAAGGTCGATAGGTTTATCCAAACAAGGTTAAAGTGAATCGGTATCCAAGGTATAGGATATGGTCAAGAAACACAATGCGGAGTTAGGTGTAGGAACGTTTAGGTATGTTTTGGTACACCAAAGGTAGGTTCAGGATAAACGGTCATGGCAATAGGCTAGGTAAGGTCATTAGGTCAATCAACACAGTAATAATGCCATAAGGTATAGCGAACACATGAGGTCAAAGGTCACTAGCAATGGTCCAGGGCCAAATATCTAGGTCACGACATGGGTAAGGCCAAGGTAGGGGTAAAATAATAAGAAGTCCCCAAAGGAGGACAAATGGAGGTAGTAAGTGAGGAGGTCAGGAAAGGTAAGGTAAATGGGTTGGGTAAAGGTGGGGTGGGGTAAAGGATCAGGGTAAAGGATGGGGTAAAAGGGCAAAGTAAGGGAAATGTGTAGGTGATGGTGACTGATGGCGGTCATGGATAACTAACGTCGGTATAGGAAAACTGACGATAGTAAAGTATGGCACGCGACCGATGCCGGTCAAGGGGAAATGACATCGGTTAGGTCGGGTTTGTTATAAAAACAAAAAATCCATGTTTTTATTATTCATTTGTTATTTTCAAAGTGAATAAACAGCAAGAAAGAGGGAGAAAAGAGAGAAAAGTGTCTAAAGGAAATGGGATAGTGAGCTGGTAGTGATTTGACGAGGGTTGGGTTGGTCGGCAATGCGTCCATGGGAAGCAGGGGCAAGAGATTTGATTGGTTGGAGGTTGCGGGAGCTATTTGGTGATGACAGAGGCCAGAGAGGGATTAGGTGGGCCACCGACATAGCTTCCAAATGTGCCATTGAGATAGTGGCAGTGCGACGAGGTAAGCGCCTAACTCTATATTGGTGATTAGATAGATGAGAGGTTTTGGTTATTGTTATTGGTCATGGTTTTGTGGTTTTTGTTTTTGTGGGTGGGAAAAAGAAAAATGTGGGTATGGGGAGAATAATAGGAAAAAAAAGAGGGGGAGGGTAGTAAATTGTATAGGTGGGGTGGGTAGAGGTCCTAGGGTAGTGTAGGTCATTGTAGGTGGGGTAAAAGGGACAAGTGGGAGATTTTTAAAAAGGGGGTTTGGGAAGTCGCATAATTTTTCGCTACGGTGACCGGCATTGGTGGGTAGAACCGGTATCGGTCACCAAATAGGTGACCGATGCCGGTTAAGTGATAACCATGGTTGGTAAAGGTGAACCGGTAGTAAGATCACCAAATAGGTGACCGATCTTTGGTTTAAAGGTGACCAAAGTTATAGTTAGAATAAAGCTCGGTACCGGTCGGGGTTTTAGGCACAAGGGTGTAAAAGTGATGTAGGTTAGGTAGTTGAAATGGGTAGGGTAAAAAAGGGTGGAGGGTAATGATATTTAGTGAATATCGTTATGGTAAATGTGGATTAATGTCATGCTTAGATTAGATGCGGGGAGAGCGCAGTTACACATGCGAGATAGGGTTCCACCTCTACTAGTGACATTGCGTGGCTTAGCTGACCCCTTTGGAGCTACAACATGTGGAGGAAGTGGGATTAAGTGGGATTTAGTGCTACTGAAATGTTTTTGGTAGCCCATCTTGATGGTCACGCTCATCGATAGATGGGACTCCGCGACCAACACGTTCCACCTTCCAACAGTGAGATGACTATCACCCTGGAGGACGTGTTCCAGATTTTACGGTTACCCATATTGGGTGCCTAGGTTTACTCTATCTCCTCCGAGGCCTCAGAGGAGCTGATCGGGATAGTTTTTGGTGAGGGGGTGGTGGATCTGAGATTCCATAGTGCTAGTTTGAGCTATGGAGAGATGTACCTAGCCCGTCCAGGATGAGATGAGGCTAGTGGTTCTATTGATGGAGGCAGTGTGCTGCTATGCACTACCAGATGTAGAGGGTGGACACTTTCCCGATCACTGATGGGGGTGCTCCATGATATGATGGTAGAGGAGACCTAGTTTTCCTAGGCACCAACATTCTTGGTGCAACTATACCGAGAGTTGTGGGCATATAGAAGGTTGTGCAGGTTTAGCATTGTTGTACATTTATACTGCACTATTGGGCCTATGAGAACATAGTATGTGTTCGACCTATAGGGATGCCTCGAGTAGATGCATTCCCAATGAGATCTATGTGGGTGGGATACATGAGATGGGTGCTGGTTGTTAGAGAGCGGAGATCGGATAGGCCAACGCATGATGTGGCCCATTTTCGGTAGTTGTTGGAATGGTTTTCCAGAGTGGACATTATCTGGAGGCCATATGTGGGATTCCCCTCATATAGGCACATGCATGAGGAACTAGCTGAGCTCTATCTAGAGAGGTGGATACAGTGTCACCATACTGGGGATGATGAGATGATCCTAGTAGATAGGATCCAATGGTAGTTCGGGCTTGTACAGGACATTCCTTTGTCTTTCCCACAGTATCGAGAGAGATGATGTGGAGAGGCCTCTACCTCTACCATAGCCTATAGTGCCTACAGGGGAGGAGGAGGAGCTAGTGGATTAGTGGATAGATGATGCCAGATGTATAGATAGGTATAGGCAGTGGTGGGTGGCTCAGTTACGAGCCATACCACCTAGACCAGGAAGCCAGACCTAGCTACCATTACAGTGCAGAGAGACACCCTACAGGGGTAGGTAGCGATGCTGATTACCCAGATAGGTATACTACGAGACACAATTGGAGGGATCGAGGTAGAGGTAGCAGAGCTACGAGTATAGGTGGCTAGTCTGCAGGCCCAGATGGCGGAGGGAGAGGATGGAGGAGATGGAGATAGAGATGGTTAGGTGGCAGCCTTACTAGCTCAGAGTGGAAGGTTTACAGGTCATTGGCCATAGACCAAGCATAGATGGGGCCTTACAGGCCTAGATATAGGCACAAAGGGGGCACCACCATAGGCATAGGGATAAGGTCCCTGTTCATAGGCCGACGCAGGTAGGTTCTGCTACAAGGCAAGTCACTACAGGAGGTACAGGGGCTGAGACTTATGGGACCACCACAGACCATGCCCGTATCTAAGTTACGAGATGCCCTAGGTGAGGTGAGATATTATTAGGACCAGCTCATGGCGACCGGGATAGACTTCATATCCTATAGAGAGTACAGAGCACAACAGGTGTCTAGTGAGAGGACGAGATCTTGCACGCATAGTGTGGAGAGCATAGGAGGTCAATGAGCTCTGAGGCCTGATTAGGGATAGGCCACCAGTGCATGGCGACCAACACTAGGTGAGGTGCCAACAGGGACACAAGAGGTTGAGGGTGCAGGTGACACAGAGATGGAGGACATTTGGCAAGATGCTTGATATGCGGTCACCTGATGTTTGATGTATACTAGTGATTTTGTGATATATATGCTGGCTGCGTGCGAAGATAGTTGTATTTTTGATCACATACCAGCCTATGTGCCAAAGATAGTGAGGATGTATGAGTGATTTTGTATATTTTGAGCATATAATGGCCTACGTGTCGAAGATATTTTGTATTGATTCATTCTTTTGTATATATGAGACCGACCTACGTGCCAATGACATTTTGTATTATATATCGGCCTGCGTGCCGACATTTTTGAGATGATGGACATGATGAGATAGACATGTATATTGAGATACACATTTATTGATTTATATGATGAGATACATGGTATTATTTGAGTTGTTGATGTGTTTATGAGACATTGGTTTATGGCTTGTGTTAGATGAGATATGGATTTGTTACTTTGATATGGGTGGAAATTATGTGATTTAGGCATGATGGAGTTAGGTTAGTTTAGGCATGGATCGAGTTAGGTTGGTTTAGGCATGGATTAAGTCAAGTTATAGGCATGGTTGAGTTAGGTTTGGTTAGGCATGGTTGAGTATAACATCCTCATTTTAGACAATAAAACAAGTCAATTTTATTTATTTTTGATAAATGCTTCCTGGTTCTAAATACATAATTTAGAACTCACAAATCAAATAACCATTCTTATAACAGATAACCATATGCAGCTGTAATGACTCGGAGTACCTATGATCTATTCATTCCATGACTCGGTAATCTACCGATCTATTCATGAGTAATAAGAGTTGGTGTTTTTATTTAACACATCACTCTTGTGGTTCTCTTCCTATGCGGGATTGAGAATGCTCTGTCAAGGAACCTAACCGAATAATCTGTTACCATTATTCATCATCATCTCATCCTTTAGACTAGGTGACTCAGGACAACGCAATCAGCAGCTTGCGATACTTTGGCCAAAGATTTGAAACATACTGCTTATGTCTCGTATTCCTTAACGGCATACTCGTCAATCTGGAATACGTCCTTCACCCCATTCTTATGTTATGTAGAATGTCTTATACCGACTTCTGTCAGTCCCTCCTATCCCAAGTTAATCACTCGAGAATGGATTAGTAAGGTGACAACGTTATATGGATGCACTCGAGGACTAGGGATAAGATGACATACTGGGTCAACCCTAGTTAAACCAGTGTGTCATGATACCCCGAGTCTCCTAGGCAGCCATATAATGTGACCACATTCCTAATCGGTCCCAAAGTAACTTGTTCGAGTTAAAGGTGTAAATCTTAGCGATCAATGCAAAGGGTGCCGTCATAAGTCACCTGCATTGTTGTAACTTCGAGAAGATCCTAATCTTCTCGGAGGTACAACCCTGCAGTTGACTTGTGCCGTCAACCTTTAAATCCGCCTCGAAAAGATCTACTTATTAATAAGCGTTACGCACATTGAGTTTAAATTAAATTAAAGACGTTCCCCTAAGGTTAGCCTTTCCCGATCCCTGGATTCCTCATCTTAGGATGACCTTTCTCAATAAAACCCATTACACAGAGGAGTTATTAAGATTATGGTCTCATCAAGGAGTTCATAGAATATACATAATTCTAAATCAACGAAATTGGACAATATCTCATAAACTTCACATGAGATTGCCATCTGAACCCCATCTAGGTTTATATCAGTTCTCATAACTGAATTTATATCGTACTTATTAGTATCAAGATATAATGATTAAGAATCCAATTAAATGTTGTCCTGGCATAATCAAGACTAGGGATTAATAATTTAATTCAGCTTGTTTAGCGTTCTGCTTAGGTTTATTTTAACCCTATCTTTCAGAAAGACAGTGATCTAAATTTCAGTTTAGCTTCTGATAGAACATACAGGAACTGCTAAACAATCATAAGAATTCAGTCTCATATTCTTGCAAGCTTATATTGACAATCACAAAAGTCTCCAAATATATACAATAATAACAATGCTCTCAAGATATTTGAACCGAAGAAGGTCAAACTATCAAGATAAGAATACAAACACATAAGTAACAAATATCAATTTCCATTCCTTTCAGAACTAATCAAATACATTTTATGCATTCAGCATACTTGATACAATACTCAACGGAAGAAGAACATCTTTCCTCTTATAGTACATTTAAAGAAAATCAAACTGAATTCATCATAAACCAAGTTAAACAATCTGAACATCCTGTCAGATCTGCATGCTTTTACCACTTACGGCGACCATCTGCAAAATTTGTCAACATGGGTCAGTTCGATGAACTGAGCATGATAAGCACTAACTCTTAAAACAATTGCAATCCACCAACTGTTTTCATTAAACAACCTGTTTAAATGAGATCAATTCACCAAACAAGTATACATGTTTCAGACTATGCCTTTGTAATACAAAAATGACTACAAATGTGTAACTCTATTATCGTTACAGAATAGTCCTAAATACTTCTCAAATATTTCATCAAAATATTAGGGATCAAGAAGAACGAAAGTATTCTAATCATTTATCCATCTGAATTCCAAAAACAACAAACCTCAGACAGATCATTTCATTCAACAGTAAAAGGAATATCATAACAAATCATGATTCCATCAATATGTTAAAAACAGTTCCAACGGTTAAATAAAAATATCGACATATATTTTCATAACAGAAGAGAAAGAAAACAAGTCATTCATATTTCCCTTCAACAAGTTCATGACTGTACCATCTCCTCAAATGGAAAGCATTCACCTTACATGCATACGAATAAGTCAGACGAGCCACAAGGAGAACCACTGTTTTGATAAAATCAAATATAACAAAACTCCTGTACAGTAGCTAACACGCCAATAGTGATGACTATCTACCAAACAGACTCTGCATGACCTCCCACACGAAGCGACATACAAGAGGATATTCACTGCCATTGCCTGTTGAGGTGCAGCCGACGACTCCTAAGTTCAATCAAGCTCAAGAATAGATATACATGCAACAGAAGACGTAAACACGCCAACAATCCCTTACATCAACCTACAGCCCATGCTAGTCCCTACTAAACACAGTAAGGCTTTTCGACCCAAGGTCGAAATCAAAGAACTTCTATTATATCGCAGTCAACAATAGACTCCATGGCATTAAGCAATTGATGTTTCCCTAAGACTATGCCGAGATAATCACACAGAATTCCCGCAACATGCACAGCCTCATCTAACTGGAATAAACAGAAAGGAACCATAACATATCTATTCTCATCTGGACGCATTCAGAGTTTAAAGTATGGTATTCGCGACTCACTTCAACAGAGCCAGGACACATGATATCTATCCATACTCAAGGAACCCCAACAAGTGCAAAAACAACAAGTGTACCAATCAGGTTGAATAGAGGCAGATACTATAGTTACCTGTCAAGGGTTCAACTGAACCCGAGTAACAGTATACAAGATAAATAATAATAATGATTCCCAACTGAGCCTCTTCAATATTTTCGCACAAGTTTGCACAGAAAGGAAACGTAAAGTACACTCAAGAGTCTGTACCAAAAATTCATACAAAATAACATAGGTCGTATACCTGTTACTCCTTCAGGACTCCAACAAAATCAAATTACCAATACTCAAATATATATACATATAGCTTCAACAGAGGTCCATAATACACGAATCATTCAATGGATTCTACAGAGTCGTTTCGAGTACAATAAATATATATATATTGCATTCTATCAACGGGTTGCATCCCATAACCACAATGCAAGGGAAAACAACTTCAGCACGGTCGCAATGAAGTACTGTAACACAGCAAGTTATCCATTCACAAATAACTTTAAATAGCAAAGCGAAACCCAATAAGATTCAGTAACCACTACCTTAATAACCTCGACAGAAGTTACAAAGAAGTCCAATAAAACTGAACAAAATGTCCATCAGTATTCCTCCCAACGAGTATCAATAACAAGCATCAACAGTAAGCATTAACAACAAGTATCGACAGTAAACATTGACAACAAGTATCAACAGTAAGCATTAACAACAAGTATCGACAGTAAACATTGACAACAAGTATCAACAGTAGTCTGTACCCATCAAGAGAACAATTCATGGGCTCTCACCGAGCAAGCCCAGTACACATTCTTGCATATATATTTCGCAAATTAAAGCCAGAATGCAAAACACCAAGAATTATTGCAACAGTTCGAAAAATAAAATACACCCATCAAGGTTTAAATTGAAAAATTGAACCAGCAAGAAGATATAGTAACAAAATCACCCGTAGCTACCATAAAATCATCTAAACCCATAAATCATTTGAACAGAGTTGTTCTAATGAAATCACTTGAAAGAAAGCAAGATTTTTAAAGGTTAGGGCCTAACATGCCTGGATATTTGCTTAATATTTCGAAGCAGACCACTGAAAGAGCTCGAACCTTCTCCTTCTTTTCCAAGTTAGAGCCACCAACAAAAATTTGCTATTTCCATGACTTATATATTTTCCTTGCCAGAGGAAAGAGCTAGTTACGCTCATACTTGCCATGCAACACCAAGAAGACTGGTGCGAAGAACCAGTGAACAGACAGAAGGAAAACCGGAGCGCATGCAAAACCCAATAAACTATTAACTTTCCATTTTGCATGCTTCCCCATGAAATCCGAGCTCGAAGACCGAGTCCATAAATGGCATTTACTCCCATTTTCCCGCTCAATCTCCACTGCCACCGACCGCCATAGTTGGCGATGGACAAAAGCACATTAAAGACCATTTCCAACTTTGGCGACCTGCCACGTCGGCTCAAGTTAGCCGTTTTAAAACCTCCACCAAATTACCTGTCCCTCATGCTTATCCATGCATTTAATAACATAGAAACTACCGCCCATGGTTCGCACCCCTCCATAGGTCCCCTTAATCCTTGCTCAATAGTTAGGTTAGTAACTTAGGTTAGGATTTAGGATAACACCTAGTCTAACCTCTTAGAACATAGATACTAACTTAGAACATTAGCTCTTAGCCTAGGTCTAGGTTAGATTAACACTAATCTAACCCCTAGGTTAAGTTTAGTTTTAGGTTACTAACATTAATAATTCCAGTTAGGTCTAACATTTCATATGCTCAGAAAAAGAACCTACAACATGCATTCTCGAACAGGGTTCACTCCTGTACTGCCATTAGGCTACAGAATTATATGTAACTGAATTATTACCTGGTCCACGATCAAGACCTTCCAGATATATTTCGATATCGGGAACCAATCCATTTAACACGATCAACCTGAGTTATACTCCGGACTAGCTTACTCAATGCATCCAGACCTTGCAACCTGCTCAAGGTCTGTAATTTTAATTCATCACGAACAAACTTAAAGCAATACTTGGATCAATTCCACTGATCCAAGGCTAGGTCTTATAGATGGATAACTCCATAATTCATTCCGAGATCAGATTAAACTCAGGTGTAAAATGAAAGAAATAAAAGAGTCCAATCATATTCCGACTCAGTCAAAGATCTGCAATCTGCAAAGAAGATACAGTACATATCAAGCACGACTTCTCAATCAAAGGAACACATCCTTTTTACAAAGAAATCACATATCAACACTTGTATGCTCAGGAGGAAGTAACAACAATTCAGGGTGTTACATGAGTCAGGTTATAGGCATGGTTGAGTTAGGTTTGGTTAGGATTCATTATTTTGGCAATGAATGATACTATGGGTCATATGTGAAATATTGTATAATCTATGCATAGTGATGATAGAGAGATGGTAGGTGTAATAAATGTATGCTATGGGAAGCAACTTATTATGTATGTGGCTTAATTTCTAATTTTGTTATAAGAGGGGAACTAAGTGAAATGTGATGTAAATGGTGAGTGAGGCATGGTTGAGGAATTGTTTTAGGGTAGAGAATGACCGAGCTAACCTCCAAGGGCCCCATGCCCTCGGAGTGCTGCCTACATAGTCTCGGTGAAAAGGGACCTCAAGTTGATGTAGTTCTCCCATGAGCTAGGGAAGAATATGAAAATGAGTTGGTAGGTTTTTGGGCATGTTGTGGGTTTAGGTTTAATAGGTGTGGGTAGATTATAGGTAAAATGATGTAGGGGAAGGTGATTATGGTGAAAGGGGAGGAGTACCCCAAAGGTAAGCGTCAAGGACCAAGTCCTGTATAAGGTAATAAAAATGTAAACAAAGATGGTTAAAAGATAAGAGGGGGGGGCAATAAAGCCACTTGATTGGGTAGGATCATACCGAGTAGATCATACCTTGGAGGGGGTGATGAACATAAGACCCTAAAGACATTGCATGATTGACTATTCTATGATGAAAGTAGTCACAGGATCACCAAATGTCTAAATTCCAAGATGTCCCTTGAGGAAATTGAGGAAATGAGAGTGGAAATGGTAAGGAGGGTGAAAGGTAGCTAATTTTATATGTTTTGAGTAACAGGGCCTTTGGGCAAGGGGTCCTAGGTCACAATGGGAAAGTCCATGACTAAAAGGTTTTTTGTTTTGATAGACTAATCAATGTGGGAAGTCTATATGGGATAAATAATAGGGTACTCCTTGAGGTCTTCATGAAGCTGATCGATGCGGGAAGCTTTGGTTTCTCTCATTTTTTTTGTTAAAAGCTTCACATAGCTATCCTTCGAGGGAGCAGTCTATTTATAATAGAAATTTGTCGAGACGAAGATGTCCTTTTGAGGGAGTCATATTTTTATTAGAAGTTTTACTCAAGGAGTTTGGTCCCATGTGAGGTCTTTGAAGTCATGGACAAGACCAAGGTGTAGGGTAGGACTCTTGTTCAAAAGGTAAGGTGGAATGACCATGGGATCTCATCTAAAGGTAGATGAAAAGTATCCATGAGAATCATGCTATGTGCAGTGCCGTGGTACACATATTCAAGAGAAGATAACTAGTGACGAGTACTCACATGATTCATGTTTAATCATTAGGGAGGTGTATGAAATGGATAGCACTCAAGGATGATCCTGTAATGAGAAAAAGGGTGAGGTAGGATGACGAGTAAACAATAGAATGGTCGAAGATGAAACGTGTTAAGGGCTCGGGTTCAAGTTTACCATCAAGTGAAGATAAATGATAGGTACCGATCCATATGTATGAGTTATGATGTATAGTCCAAGCCAATTAGGAGAAAATTTTCCCTATTTACTTTTTTCTGCTTTGGTTATGTATTGATTTTCTTTTAAGACAAGGTCACTGACTTGGAAGGTTCATTCATGAACACATTTTTCATAAGCACATTTGATACGTTGTTAGTAAAATTAAAGGTGATCCAGAGAGTTAAGATGACGTTCGTCTAATAACTCTAGCTATGCTAAGTGATCCTAATAAAATTCATCATTAGTGATCATGTCATGGAGAGAAATGTGGAGTGAGGGGATCTGGACTTCGAGAGAGGCGAGAGCAACCTGCATGCTGACAAGAGACCAGTGAAAAGGGTGTGGCTACAGTGGAAGTGTGAATACTAGTGCGGTATGCCTAAAGGGAAAAAGAAATGTGCATATGCCAATCCTTCCCAAAGTATCATCAACCACTTTCATGAGAATTTTGTTGAGGGTTTTGTTAGTGGATTCAGCTTGGTTGTTGGTTTTGCGGGTAATAAGGTGATGAGAAACTAAGCTGAATGCCGAAGGCGTCACAATTTTTTTGCAATGTTTTGTTTTTTAATTATTTTCCATTGTCAGTGATGAGGCGATGAGGGACACCAAAGTGGTAAATGATGTGATGGTTAATGAACTCACATATTTTCTTAGCTTTTGTGGAGATGAGTGGTATGGCTTCCACCCATTTTGTGTAGTATTCGAGCTTGATTATGATCCAATTGATGGTGTTGGGAAGAATGGGGATTGATTTCTCCGACAAGATCCAAACCCCATTGAGAGAAGGGCCAAAGGTCACGAGTGACCTGTAAGGCATGACTGGGTGTATGATGAAGGTTGGAATGTTGTTGGAATTTTACACAATGTTTGACATAGTCGTAATAATCATGGTTAAGGTTCGGCCAGTAATAGCCTAGGTGAAGAATACACTTAGCAATAGCAAGGCCACTAAAGTGACCTCCACATATGCCATCATGAACCTCCTTAATGGTATAAGGAATTTCAGAACTTGTGAGGCATCGTAAGAGAGTACCATCAAATACGCATTTATAGAGGAGTCCCCCCAGAATGATGTAACGTGAGACCTTTTTAAGGAAGGCACGTTGTCCGTTATTGGTGAGATCAGGAGGTAAGATGGAGAGAGAAAGGTACTTGAAGTATTGTTTATACCAAAGGTCACTCGGGTTTGGGGTGTTAGTTCTGATTGAGTAAATATCATGAGGTAAATAAGAAGGTGAATGGAGGCATTGTACGATGACAAAGATTTTGGAATCGAGTGGGGAAGTGGGTATTTGGGAAGCTAAGTAGGCCATGGTATCTCGTAATTTTTGGTTGAACGTGGGATGGTTTGAAGGGTGTAACGATTAAAGGTGGTCAAAAGTATGCCGACATGTTGTTTATACTTTTGAAGTATCTCATTACAACATTGGTACATACCATTGACTTGGTGTACGACTAATTGTGAATCACCAAATATGCTGATAGATTTGACATCTAGGGCGTAGGAATCTTGGAGACCTAGTATGAGCACTTCGTACTCGAGAAATATTATTGGTGCATTCAAATTCTAGTTTGAATGACAAAGGCATGGGTTCTCCATCAAGAGGAATGAGTATAATACCAGCCTTGCCCCACACCGACACTTGGAATTGTCAAAGAAGAGTGTCATTTGGTAAGGGGTTTGTCTAGGAAAGGGTAGCAATTGACTCATCTCGAAAGTCAAAATTAGAGGGCTAATCCTCGGAAGTAGGTGCATCGGCCAATTGGTCGGCGATAGCTTGGCCCTTGATGGAATTTTTATGAATGAACTTGAGGTCAAGATCAGATAAAAGCATAATCCATCATGTGGCACGCTGATTTTGATAAGGTTTGGCATACATGAAGTGTAAGGGATCGGTGTTAGTCAAAAAATAGGTTTTGTGGTTGAGTAGGTAATGGAAGAGTTTGGTTGCAATGAAAACTAAGGCTAAGAATTTTTTTTTAGGATGGTTGTATCAGATTTTGTAGTCCAAAAGAGTATGGATTATGTAATAAACCACCTACTCCCTGTGTTGTTCATCGCGATGAGCGAGCATGGCTCCCAAGGAATGATCGGTAGCTGATATGTATAGGTAAAAAGGTTGGTCGTCTTTAGGTGGAATGAGTATGGGTGGTTAGAGAAGGTATTGTTTTAAGGCCGCAAAGATTTTTAACAGATCATCATCCCATTTAAAGGAGACATCCTTCCTGAGCAGATGATGAAATGGTTGACACCGATCAGATAATTGTGAAATGAAATAGTGAATGGACTGTAATTTACCTTGTAAGCTACAGAGTTGGCAAAGGTTAGTAGGTGGAGGCATTTCGAGGATGGCCTTGAATTTAGCAGGGTCAAATTCTATGCCATGGGGGAAACAATAAATCCTAGGAGATTTCCTGAGAGAACCGCGAAGATGCACTTCTTAGGCTGAAGGTGGACATAATATTTAACAAGGTTGTCAAAGATGGTTTTAAGGATAGTGAGGTGCTCGGAGTGACGTTTAGATTTGGCCAAGATATCATCCACATAATCTTCTAATATGTGATGCATGATATCATGGAAGATGTAAGTCATAGCACGCTGATATGTGGCACCAACATTTTTAAGGCCAAAAGGCATGACTCAGACAGTCCCCAAAGGGGTGATGAATACGGTCTTGTGTTGATCTTACGGGGGAAAACAAAATTTGGTTATAACCCAAGAAGCTATCCATGAGTGATAGCATCTCATGATCAATGGTGAGGTCAACCAGTTGATCAATACCAGGTAAGGGAAATTCATCTTTCAGGTTAGCTAGGTTGAGGTCATGGAAGTCCATGCAATTGCGAGCCCCCTGTTGCTTTTTAGTAAGGGGACAATGTTAGAAATCAAATGAGGATAATCAATGGGTAAGATTAAGGAAATGGAAAGAAGGCGTTGAATTTCTTCTTTGACGAGAAGAGCAATGCGAGGGTGCATTTTCCTCAGTTTTTGTTTGATAGGTTTGGCATTGAGAACGGTTATGATATTGTGGACCACTATGGTGGGGTTAATACTAGGCATGTCTGCGTAAGACCAAGTGAAAGTGTGGTTATGATCTTAGAGGAAAGAAGTGATGGCTTCCTGTTCAACAACATCTAAATATTGTCCGATCTTTAGGATGTGCGGGTCATCCTGAGTATGAATGTTGATCTCGATAGTCAATTCATTCAACATGGTTTGCATCTTAGAGGGTAACGATCAATGAATATATGAGTCTTCTGCACCAAGGTAGGTGAGTATAGATTCATCATCTTGACATTGAACGATGTTAATTATAGGTGTGTCATCATCGATCATTTCAGGATACAGGAATGGAAGAGTGGAAGGGGCCTCACCTTTGTGTTGATAAGTCAAAGGCCCCAAGGAAATGATGTTTATGAATTTTTTTAGGAGGGATAGATTCAGGATCCATCGACTCCATCGGTGAAGGTGGTGATGAAAGTGGAGTGGGTGAAGGTGGTGATGAAGATGAAGGTGGAGAAGGGCTAGGGTCCTCAATGAGTTCAATGTGGGCCTATTTGGTAGGAGGTTCAAGGAAGCGATACCACTATGGTCATTATGTTTGCGGGTGGTACATGGAATAACAGTATGGCAGCCTTACTCATAAAATCCAAAACCAAAACCCTTCCACATACAGTGGTGTAGGAAGGTGTGGGTGAAATGACGATTGGTAAGTGATTGGAAGTCAGCGGAAAATGGGTAGGTTTGTGATGGTGGTTTAGGTGTGTAAGTGGTAGTATCAAGTCCCCCATAGGTGAGACTAGTATGAAGATGAGGAGGACCATAAAGGAGGTGTTCTCCTATACGGTGATCATAGCGAGGGTGTTGGTGAAGGCTTCCATACTCCTACGGAGTAAGGAATGTGTTGACACTATATAGGCGGTACTCCCCAAAGTGAGGCATTGAAAAACACCTTCCAAGGGATCAGTGGTTGGTATGTAGGTAGCTGGAATGGATGATGTGTTAGAGGTCGATGCGGAGGTGGAGTTAACAGATTGGGAAGTTAATGGGTCAGTTGTGGAGGTTATAGTAGTGGTAGGAATGGAGGAGGTATGTGCGGTGAAAGTAACGGCTGTACTGGTAGGTGAAGGTGTAGGTGAAGTGGTATTTGTTGTGGAGGTAGATAGCTTGACAGGTATGAGCACATCATTGGGTTGGTAAATCATGTTACATGTTTTGAAAGGTGATGGGTCAGTTGGAATGGTATAAGTGTGTCCTTTGTGTTCAAACTTTACAAAATGATGCAAAGTGGAAGGAACACAACCCATGACATGGATCCAGGGTCTACCAAGTAACAAGTTATATTGGAATTCCCCTCCAAAATGTAAAACAATTATGGAACAGTGTGGGGACCCATGTGAATGTGAAGGATGATAGTGCCTAGTGTGGAGGTGATAGCATTGTTGAATGAATGCAACATGACCAGATGTTTATGCATGTAATTGTCAGGTATGCGCATTTGAGCAAATTCATGGGATGAAATGATGTTAATGCTAGCACCTCCATCAATCATCACACGGCGTACCCATATGTCATCAATGTGGATGGAGATGAAGAGGGCTAGGTCCAGGTCATTGTTTTGGTGTGGCGCGATCTCATCCTCTGAGAAGCTAAGGGAGGCCACTTGGTGAAAAAGTTGGGGTGAAGATGAAGGTGGTAATTTGGTGAGAGAGGCTACTTTATGGGGTGTGATAATGGAGGCTACAAGTGTAGGGTCATTGGGTAAAACCTCAATAGATTGAAGAACCTCCATGAGGGCTTGATAATGGGATTCAGAGGTTTGGATGAGGTCATATAAGGACATTTTGAGGGGAGATTGGTGTAATTGTTTGAGCATGGTGTGATGTGTGATGCCATTAGAAATGGGGTATGTGGGGCCACAGATAGTTATTTTAGGTATGGGTATAGATGGTATGTTGGGTATAGGATTGGTTGGTAGGTCAGTTACCTTTTCTTTGCCCTTCTGTGCACATGTAGTGACATGTATCATGTTGATTTGAGGGGATTTGGAAAATGGAGAAGGTGTAGGATGAGTGGTATAATGACATGAAGGGAAAAAACCTACTGGAGGAGAAAATCCTTGTGAGGTGAGCTAGGCGCAATGACATTGGGGTGGTGGTGTGGCAAGTTCTCTGATGTGAACCATGTTAATTTCAAATCTTGGGAGTGGATCTAGGAGCTGTGAGGGTGGAGGTTGTGGTTGTTGAGTGGGTAGTGTGGGAATGGGTGTCGGTGAAGTAGGATTCTCATGAAGGTCATCATCATCAAAGTTGGTTTCTGGTGGACACAATTGGATAAGGATGGTTTTCAAGGCCTTGCAGTTCTCCACATCATGCCCTGGCACACGATGGTATGCATAAATTTTAGTATCATCAAACCATTTTGGCTTGGGTTTGAGGGGGTCATAAGGTTGGAGTGGCGGTAATGTGATAACAGAAGTCTCGAGGAGGTTGGTTAAAATTTTGGCATAGGACCTTGCTAGTGGATCACAATGGGAAGTGAATGTGGGTTTGGGTGCAGGTGTGGTTGATTATTGAGGAACTATTTTTGGAAGAGTAGGAATGGGTCAAGCTAGGGGTTTAGGTTCCGATGTGGTTTTAGGTATAAATCATATTTGTTTTGGTAGGGTACGAGAGATAGATGGGCGAGGAGGGTGTGTGGTTGTTTTGACTACCTTATTATGGGGTAGTGGGGTTTTTTTTTTTGGGTTACACCTTCTTGGTTAAAGGTGATGTGGGTGTACGAGGTCTAGAAGAAGGAAAAGCAGATGGAGGAAGAGGGCAAGTTACCCATGGGGATAACAAGGGTCTGTGAAGGTAGATGACGTGGGTTGTGCTTAGGGTGTGAGGGACAATGACTGAAGTGTGGTGGGTAGTGAAGCAATGGCTGAGGGTATTTGAGGTATTGGTTTTAAAGAGACTGTAGGTGTGGGTGTAAGTCATGTTGTGCACTTGGGTAGGTTATAGGTTTGTGAGGAAGGAATGGGTTGTTATTTTATTTGTTTATGGATGGGCGGAGGTTGCTTGACCATGTTGTGCGGTAGACGAGATCTTAAGACAGATGGAACAAGTCTTTGGTGTGATTGGTGCAATCGGGGTATGAGGTCGATGGGTTTGTTTCTTTGGTTTGGGTGTCAAAGTAGGTGTGGTATTGACATTAGAGGATTTAGATAAATCATTTTTAATAGGTGGATGAGTAAGAATGGTGGTCGGGGTGACCCCTAAAGTGGTAATAGGTTTAGTTGAGGCAAATATTGTAGGTGTGGGTTTGGGTTTAGATGTAGGTCGGGTTATGGGTAAGGATGTGGTTTGAGTTATAATAGGTGTCATGGAAGGGGTTGTGATAGAGGTGGTTGTGTTTGGTTTGATTGGTTGAAATGTGTTTGGGTAGATAGTGGAGGTATTAGTAAGGGATCTCTGCATCTGTGTTGAGATGGGGAGTAAGAGGTGCCCCCATAGTAAAGCTCTATCCACATAATCTAAATGATCAACCAAACGGAGAATGACATGTATGTGGGTGGATTTGGTGAGGACCTAATGGAAATTCCCATAAAATGTGTCTTAGAGATGGGGAATTGGCTAGCGTACTTCAGTGGGTAAGAGAGCCCAAAATTAGGTCAGTAGGATTACGGATAGCTGATGGAGAATGCTCGCCAAGAGGTAAAAGAATCTTAACCGGGTCTATAATGGGTGGAGAAGATGATGAGAGATCCTCTATAAGTGGAGGAAAAAATGGGCACTCCTCCATGGGTGGAGGAGGTAATGGGTGCTCCCATGAGGAGGTAATGGGTGCTCCCCTATGGGTGTAGGAGGTATTGTGGGTAAAGGTTCTCTAAGGGTCTCAATGTTAGCGGAAGACCCCTCCATTGGTGATGAAGGAGATGAAAGGTGTTCCTTTGTTGGTGAAGGAATAGGGAGGTTGGTTCCAATGTGGAAGGGGATTTTAGGCTAGGATCTCCTCTATGGAAGGAATATGGGGTAATTGGGAGGTGATAAGTACCTCATTAAAGATAACGTGAACCTCACGAGTATGGGTATTGTGAAGTGATGTCTCACCGGTTTGATTGGATGAAGGGGCATGGTTGGAAAATGGTTTTTTTAAGATTTTTATATTTTGGTTGGGTGTGGTGTTGGGATTATCCATAGTTAACTTGCCTTTCTAGAGCATCTCTTGGACAATATTTTTGAAATTGATGTAATTTCCATGACCATGACCCTTTACTCGATGATAGTTCTGAGAATTCATGTTCTTTATACCATGCGGGCATGGGGCGAGTAGGTTCAAAACCAAAGTGTGTGATTTCATAGGTGGAAGGGTGATGGCTCTGGATTTGATAAGCTTTTCTAAGACAGAAGAGTAAGGTTCCCCAATTAGGGTATATTTTCACTGCTCTTGTCTGAATTGAAAAGTTTGGACAAGTGAGAGATTAGATGAGGGTGTAGCTTGATTTGACAGATGAGTTGGGCGGCCTTGAGTACCACTGTGTTAGTGGTGCCCTTAGATTTTGAATAATTTGTTTGTGTTTTGGAAGAAGAAGAGGTATCATTCAACTTGAATGCCAAATTATTATTACGTAATTGGATTTTCTTCTCTTCGATGGCCCAAATCTCTAACTTTCGTGCCATAGTGAATGCCTCATCAAATGTTCGGAAGGTTTGGACCTACAAGGTCAGGGAGATATGTCTAGCGCAAGCTCGTGTGAAGATCTCAATGAGTTCAGTTTGTGGCAGTTGGAAGGTAAGTTGATTGATCAGGACCGCCGTGCGGTGAGTGACAAAATTTGTGATAGATTTGTCCTCATACTGATGTGTAGAATATAGATCAGTCATAGTAACTTTCTTGAAGATATTGATATAGAAATGATCCAAGAAGGCTTGGGTTACCTGATTGAATGAGAATATAGAGTGTTTAGGTAACCCACTATACCAATCTAATACAGTCTAGTGAGGGACATGGGAAAGGTTCTCAAGAGCAAGGCATCATCATGAGCGATCAGATAACACCCGTGTTTGAATGACCAAAAATGTTGCTACGGGTCTTCTTTTCTATTGAAACGATTGAATTTAGGCATTTCCCAATGCACAGGGTATGAACGGATAGGAATGGATGGGTGAATAGGCTTGTTGCAAATCTCGTCATAGGTGAGAGTGTTGTGGGAGCCGAAAACTGATGCCTCCAATGTCTGCATCTTGTCCAACATCAATTTAATTAGGTCGTTGGTGGGTTGTGATGATTAGATGCCTCTTGTAGCGTGAGAAGGTTGGTTTTGGGCATATAATAGGGGTGACACTCTAGTGTATGGGGCTGCCATGTAGGGTGGTGGAGAAGAGGGCAGTGAAATAGGGGGTACGTACCCGGAATGAATAATGGATGAAATAGGAGGTTGTTGGTAGTATGTATATGGGGGTGGAAGGGTTGTGGTAACCCTAGTGGTAATAGGGGCTAATGATTGTGGAATGGAAAGAACCACGTTCTGAAATGGGGTAGGGGTCACCGACACTAGAGGTGGTAATCTAGCTATAGGTATGTGTGAGACATTAGGGGCGAGACGAGGTTGTGTTTGGGGTAGTTTTCGAGGGTACAGTGGATGTAACGGGTGCCACAGAGAGGTAGGAGCAGCGTCGCATCATAGTGGGTATAGGACCTAATTGTGAAATGACTGGGGGTAAAGTAGATGTGGGTAGTACGGAGCCAGATGGGGCTGATGCGGGAGTGGGTGTGAGAGTTAGAGGGATAGATACGGGCATGTCGTATATCAACTAACTCGAGGCATCTCGAGTGGATGAGTGGGAAAGGTAAAACTGCAAGGCGACAGGGTTCTAGTCAAGGATTTGTGCAAACTCCTCATCTCCGTAGCGATAGTAATAGGCTAGATGGGATCCATGGCTGGTGATAAAATACAATTTGGTGAAAGACTAGGTGGGAGTGGTTGACAACCGGCATGAAATATGAGGGTGTTTTCTTGTCTTCGGGTCAGCACCATGTGAACTAGTACTGATCAGGTAGGGCTGCTTCTTTGTAAATGACACAAAGAACAACATGACTAGGTGAATCTGGAAATTTTTTTGGATTAAGTACCAAATGTTGGTTGGAATGTGAAATAAAGCTAACCGATGCCGCGATTAGGGAAAAGCGACGTCGGTCGGGGTAATCACTGCGGTAAGTTCTTATCAAAAATGGATAGTGAGTGAACAACAAGGTAGAAGGTAAAATATGACATGTATGCCAAATCTTATGATGTTTACAACGTCAATGGGAATTTTGACAGTGACAGAGATTGTGAATAGTGGAAGAAAGTGAAGTAAATTGTCCTTTTGAGTAGGTTAGAAAAGGGACCTAGAACCGATGTCGGTTGGGTATAACCAACAACGGTCATAGGTAACCAACGATAGTTACTTTGAACTTGAAACAGTGATCAAAGAAAGAAGTTATGAATTAAAATATGATGTAGAATCAGACCCAAAATTATGAGAATGATGATGATATGGCCTAAGAACACTTAGGTGAAGCCAGAATACACCAGATGTGATGAGGAGTGTGTAAGGATGAACAAAAAAAAAAGGTGATGAATGTGATCTCTCACCTCAAAATGTAAGCCAAGTAGAAACACTAATAAAATGCGATCCTAGGAGTGCCTTTTCTATTATGTTTGTTTAGCTTATGCTATTTAGGACCGACACATGCATTGTGAAACAGATTTTTGGTGAGGATGGCTTCCTACAAATAAGGAGATCTAAAAAGTGAGGTTTCAGGTATGTTATGGTGGGGGTGGGCTTCACTCTAAAGTATGACTCGAAAGAGCAGTGAGCTGGGTGCCCACTGTGTCATGATCGTGTGATCACCTACAACTTCTTCCAGGTAGGATTTTGTTTAAGAATGTATGTATTTTGAATTTTTGTGAGGTTTGGTAAGACTCAGAGAAAGAGAAAAGGACATAAGTGCTTTTCTATGATTCATTTGTCAACCATCAGTTGGGCATGACTTCCAGCGTATAGGTTGCCCTTAATTAATGTGATGGAATGCACTTATTTTAAAACCCAAATTGAAAATGTGAAATTGGATGACACAATAAGATGAAGAGGAAGAGGGATGCTCTTTCACTACAATGTAGAAAACATGAAGAAATGGTTCTTTTTAATTACACCAAAAGAAAAAGTTTCCTTTAGAGAAAATAGAAAGAAGAGGTGGATTACCAGGGAAGAAAATTAGTGTGTACACTTTTCAGAAGGGAAAAAAACACACAATTTTTTCCTAGGAATGAATGAAATGTAAGGAACCCCGGATGGGTCCCACTAAGGCATGCCAAAATGTTTCACTTGATTCTTAGATTGTTTCTTTGAAGTGTTGACAAAATAGATAGGGTAACGGGCATAGGAGGAATACCTATTCAAATGTTGGTTGATGGGTTGTTGCATGTGTATGACTTCCGGATCCACAACTGATCATGAGAGCTTCCTTTTGGCTAGGAGGAACTACCTGTAATGAAAACAAGACCACCAGAAGGAATTAAACAATATGGGCAGTGAACTACCTAGTGTATGCTAGATCCGGGAAGTGTGATACTTCCTAGATGGCTGTCAGTCCACTGTTTTAAACAATTTAATTCAAACAAATTAAATCCTATTGTTATTTAAAATGATTTAGGTATCTCACTTAAAACACAATAAGAAATAGATCTAATCTAACATGCTAAGCTAGAATAGAATCCAAAGGTCAAATGATTGGTTCGGGTTCTATAGGTCTGATAGAGGTCTCGGGTAGATCACAGGTGAATGAGGGTGAGATGAAATTTGGTGGGTAGGTCTCTATTTAGGGTTGTATGAGAAAATACAAAGACCAATATCGGTCAGGGGTGACCAATGGTGGTTAGGTGTGACTAGTGTCGGTTACTGTGAGATCTGGAAATATCACAAAACAAGCTTTTGGTCTCCTTTGTGATTGCACAAAGGAATTTGGTGAGTCAGGGTGAAATATTGGGTTACTGGAGTAGGCTTTGGCAAGGTTTTAATGGGTATATGGAGGTGAAAATGTTGGAGAAGGTCAATAGGGGAAAGATAAACAATGGATGATAAAATGAAATAAACCAGAAAGTATGATGTTATACTTACTTGGATTCCAGTCTTGAATGCCTGTGTGTGAGGGATGGAGGTGTTGATGAGGGGTTTGAAGGCTGCAAGTGATCACCAACTAAAAGAAAGCTTCTACATGGGTTGCATGTACACTCCTCTTTGCTTGGATAGATCAAATCATGGCTGGGATGGCTATGTAGGAGAAGATGCTCAATCTCCTTCCTTGCATGTGGGTTTTCGCTAGAATTTACTCTCTGAAGATGTGTTATCTCTCTGAGATGTGTTCTTTCTTGTCAAACTTCTCCCAATGTTTTCCAACCTTGAGAATAAGGTAGTTTAGGGGTTAAAAGGGGTAACCGATGGCGGTCCGGCTTAACCGCGACGGTTAGGGGTAACCGGCGTCGGTCAAGGTGGGATTTCTTAGGTTTACTAAACTAGGGAGATCCTCTTGATTTCTTTGGATCTTGTGTCATTATCCTATGGATTAGATTGGGAGCATCTTGTGAGCATGCGATAATGTGCTTAGAGGGAATGTAGGCATTGATTTTTAGGGTTTGGGTAAGTCTTAGTTAGTTATGACAACTTACTAAGAATAGGTCTTAGGTTGAGTTAGCTTGGTGAGGTGTCTAAGTGAACTGTATGTGGGGATATTATTTAAATAAGATATTTAAATAATAAATATAGTGATGGTAATGAATTAATTTAATTAAATTAATTAAATTAATATTAGTGGGGTGAAGGGGGTCATGGCTAGGTAAATGTAATAAAGGGTGCTTATTGGTCATGGGACCAAAGGGGAGTGTTACCTAATTTTAGTGTCTACAGGAGGATAGGGATCTATGTGGACTACGAGAGAATTAAATGCTTCATATATTATTGATCTCTTTGCTACCCCATTTACCAAGGAGATCTTGGAAGGAGTTATAGGTGTGAGATCTACTCTTTTACTAATGGATATTCAGGATATAATTAAGTGCACTTAGCAAATGAAGATTAGGAAAAGATAACTTTCACCACTGAGTGGGGAAATTTTTCATACAAAGTTATGCCCTTTGGACTGAAGAATGTGCCTAAAATATTTATGTGCATTATTGTACAATAATTTTAGGACTTCATTCATAAGTTTTTATAGGTATATCTAGATGATTAGACAGTGTATGGTTTGGTTAAGGATCATTGTGAAAATTTGAGACTTATGTTTGAGAGGTGTAGGTAGTTGATTATCTCTCTGAATATTAAGAAATGTATCTTTACGACACCTTTTGGCACTTTTTGGGGAATATTATTTGTAAGGAAGGCTTATTGGTAGATCTAGCCAAGGTCACTGTGATCTTGGGATTGGAAGAACCTAACAATCAAAGTAAAGTGCATGGATTTCTTGGTCATATAGGGTATTATAGGAAATTCATTAAGGGCTATGAAAATATTTTTACACCCCTAGAGAAACGTTTGAAAGCTAAGGGAAAATTCTATTGGGGTAAGGTGCATCAACAGGCACTTAGAACACTGAAGGAAAGGATAATCACAACATCTATTTTGAACTTTCCTTCATGGGAAAAACCATTCCATGTTCATGTGGATGCTTCTAGGATGGTGATTGGTGCCATGTTAGCACAACCAGTGAAGGAATTGTAGACCACCCTATTTTTTGTAAGGAAGAAGTTGACACCAGTTGAATAAAATATACAACTACGAAATCAAAGCTTTTTCCATGATTTACGTGCTACACAAGTTTAGAAAATACTTATTAGCTACACCATTTATCTTCTTTACAGATCATATGAAACTTAAGTATTTAGTCAACAAGCCTATGTTACAAGGGTGCATTTGTAGGTGGATACTACTATTTTAGGAGTTTCAGTTTACAGTGATTGTGAAACCAGGAAAAAAAAACAACTCAAGGCCTGATCATTTGTCAAGAATCAATTCTGGTGAGGACATGCAGAGCATTGAGGACATAATGTCAGATGCACATCTCTTTAGATTGAATCACATGCCTAATGAGTTGGAAGACATTGTAGTATTTTTTTGCACTGGTTAGACACATGAGGGAATGAAGACATTAGAGAAGAATTGACTTACAATATGTGTAGAACCTTACCATTTGATTGGTGGAGATTTGTATAAGTTAGGTCATGAAATTTTTTTGTGATGGTGTGTACTGGAGAATGAACATGAAGATATTATGGAATAATCTCATGGTGGAATTGTAGGAGGTCATTATGCAGGAGATGCCACCATGCACAAGATTATGATGGCTAGTCTTTGGTGGGAAACCTTATACAAGGATATTAAATAATATGTCAAGGCATGTGATCATTTTCAGTGCCTTGGGAAGCCTGGATCTAGAGATGAGATGCCTCTGAGGCCTATTGCAAGTGCTAAACCTTTTGAGAAATGGGCGATTGAATTTGTGGGTCCTATTTCCCCACCTACACATATGATGGATGCATGCTATATTATAACTTATATAGACTATTTGAAAAGGTGGGAAGAAGTGACACCTACAAAGTATTGTACAAAAAATACAACAACAATGAGGTTTATATGGGAAAACATTATCAACATGTGTGGATTTCTGTTGAGCTTGACAAGTGATAGGGGAACTTATTTTCTTAATGAGACTATCAGAATCTTATTGGCTAAGTTTATGGTGGTGCACCAAAATAAAACACCCTACCACTCGAAGCCAATGGCACTATTGAGGATTTTGAAAATATATTGGGACATACATTGACAAAGATCTGTGATGTTGGAAGGAAAGACTTAGATGATAAGGTATTTGATGTACTTTGGGCATACAAGACCACTTAAAAAAGATTGAATAAGGCCACACCCTTTCAATTGGTGTTTGGCATGGAGGTTGTATTGCCTATGGAATTCATGTTTCCATCCTTGCATATTACACGCGAAGGTGGATTTGATTATAAACAAATTTTTGAAGAGTGCATTAACAATCTAATGCAGTTGGATGTGTAACAAACAATTGTCTAGTGGATCTAGAAGACATAAAAATAAAGAAAGAAAGCATCACATGATATATATATTCAAAATAAGGAATTTGATGTTGGAAATATGGTTATTATATATGATTCAAAGTTTTCATGTCACCAAGGGAAGTTGAAAGTTCATTGGTTAGGAACTTTTGTTCTAACAAAGATACTTGATTCAGGTGCTTGTCAATTACTGGGCATTGGATGAAATTTTATTACCTAGTTAATTCAATGGGAGTAGGCTAAAACCCTACTATAAATAAGTCTTCTTGGTGTTTGTAATAAGGAAGTATTTCCATTTAGCTTAGGTTTCCCTTTAATGCATTTTCTTTATATGTGTTTCCTTTCATGTTGTTATGTTTTGTCAATTTAGTTATGTGTTGTGTTTTATTAAGCATGTTTGCATGCCAAAAGATGGTTAATATCTACTAAATTCATGTGTATAGAACCATGCATGATTTTAGTGTGGGTGGATCAGAAAGAAGATGTTATTGGTGCCTTGATATAGATTGGTGTGCATTATGAAATTTCAGTTGTTCAAAGTGAAGATGGTTTTGAATATAATTCCAATGAAGTTTTCTCATATTGAGTACCACACATAGATGGATGGATGCATAGTGTAACATGAGGTAGGTAGATGCTAACAACATAGTAAAAATACAAGATAACTTTTGTTTTGACTTTCTTGACACATAACTGTTATCCAAAATGTGCCCCTTGCTCATTTTGTGGCTAACTCCCTTCATTCTTCCCTCTCTTGTGCCTCAGTCATAATTTTTTTCTTTTCAGGCACTCAAGACTTTCTAGAAATGGAACCATTGGATAGATATTTTCTCAGCTTTCCAGAAAGGTAAAGTTTTCCTCCTAACTCCATGTATTTTTGAAGTTATGGCTCGTGCAGAGTTTTTGTGGGAAATTTTCCCTTGGAAGGCCCGCAACCAATAATATGGTGCCACGTGTCAAAGGAAGTGGCGGGGGTCGGAGGAAAACTTGGAATTTTTACCAAGTGTTTGGAAAAGTTTTCAAAAGGAATATTTTACCCCGTAGGCCCGTCGGTGAATCAGATTACGCCACGTGTCCAAGGGGAAAAAATTGGAAAATTGACTAAGTGTTGGCGCCATGGAAAATTTCAAAAGGAAAGGCCCGTGCCCAATCATGTTATGCCACGTGTCCTATGGCATCGAGACCGGTGGAGGGCGAGAGGAAAGATTGGAATTTTGGAAAAGTGTTTTGGTAAAAATCAATGGAGAAGTTTTTGGCCCACTCCCCCGCCGACCAGTCAGAGCAGGCCACGTGTCCCCGGGGGTCGGAGTTTCGGAGTGCGGGGGGAGATTGGGATTTTTCCCAAAGCTAAAATGAAAAGGAAAAATTTTTCCCCAAGGGCCTGCAGTGAATGAAATGATGCCACATGTCCCGAATAAGTGGAAGGAGGAGGAAATTTGGGAAATTTTCCCAAAGCAAAATGAAGGAAATTTTACAGAAAAAACACCCCCAAACGCGAGCCAATGGAAGCTTGCCACGTGTCCGGTGGCGAAAAATATAGGAAAGGCCCATAGGGAAAAAGGAAAGGAAAATCCTGTAGCCAATGGGGTTTCACCATGTGTATGAGTTAGAAAATAGTCAAAAGGTGATGAAAACATTTAGGAGGAAATGCCCGCGGTGAATCACCTGCTGCCACGTGTCCTCAACTCATCGACCCAGCGAAGATTTTTTAGAAAATTTCAAATGGCCAAAACGAAGGAAAATAAATCACAAAAGGTCTGTGTCTAATCAAAACATGCCACATGGCATTTGGAATGGTAGAGCGTGGGGATTTTTTTGGGAAATTTTCCCAAATGCAAAAAGTGGAAAATTTCAAAATTTTCGCTCGCCAATCCGTTTTGGCCCTGTTTTGCCCTAAAATTTCAAATGGCCATATCTTTTGATCCAGAGCTTGGTTTTTCATGTTCTTTATATCAATGGAAATCTGGTGAAATTATCTACAAGATTATGGGGTCATTTTATATTTTGATGGAGTTTTGAGAGACAAATTTGAAAAAACGTCTCTCACACGTGGTCATGAACAGAAATGACGTTTCAACCACCATTTTTAATGAAGAATGGCTTGCATTCTCTCCTAGCATGGTGAAAAATGTTAGGGAATGGACCTGTAAGGATGCCCATGCCATTTTATTGCATTTTTGGTTGGTGGTTGAAGCTCTCCCATGTTTTCCGCATTTCTCTCTCCTGGGGTCGTTTCTGCACTGTAAAAGCCAGATTTGGCTCATTTTTGAAGGTGTGGAATGTTTTTCATGTATTGCAGGCCCCCTCTTTCACCTTGGAAGTGATTTTGTGGAATATCAGACCTTTTCAAGACTGCAACCTATTTTTTCCTCTCAGATGTTGTAATGCATGTGTTTTGGTAATGGAAATGACAATGCAGGCTTTGTGAATGAGCTTTAATCCTCTGTTTGTGTTGTTTGATTCATTTCTGACCTTCCATTATAGTTTATCAGTTTGTGCATGAAGTTTTGTTGCATTTCCATGATCTGTGTCAATCTGCAGAAGTAAAAATGCTCACCACTCCTTTGGTGCATCACCTTATTAGTACTAGTTTCAATTTTTTACATTCTCTATCTCTGTCCCCTTTGGAATTTAGAGTAGGATATTGAATTCAAACCCTCTGTAACTTGCAAGTAATATTCCTAATCAGAGGAGTTGAGGAACCAACCTCTAACCTGGAGATTCTTTTCCCATTTTACAAGTCCCACACTTGGGGAGAAGATTCAATGTTGTGTAACCACATTAAATGTCCAAGTGTCAAACTAGAAATCTGATCAACATCCATTGGTGCTGCTGGTTTGCAACAATAGTTTTGGCATGCCCGGTGGGAGATTAGAGGTCTTCATCCTCATTGGAAAAAAAATTATGTGCATTTGTTGCAAGTTTCTTGCTTAAAAGAGCCCTAAATTGCACATTTGGTGACTCCAAGGAAGAAGAATCAGCTGGTTTTAGCAGTGTAGACCTGAAAACTCATGAGAAGAATCACCACAAGGTCAAGAGTTGGAGAAGAAGAGGTGTTGTTTGAGTATCTATAGTTATCTCCAAGAAGAAGGAAAAGAGGGAGGAGAATTCAAAGGTCTCCATCTCCACCAAATAGAACTCTATCAACTCCTCCACCTGGTAGGCCTTTCATTCAATCAATAAGGGTTCTAAGGCCAATTAGAATGGCACAAAACAACCCCTATGTCAATTTCACTGGTAGCAGCCCACTTTCCCTCAATGCACAAAATCCAATCCCATTTACAACATTGAAGAACATCTCATACTTTACTGGAGAGAATCAGACCACTCCTGGTGATCATGTTAAGGATATTGCTAATATTTGTGTAATCCATGAGATCAATGAGATGCAAGTTGTTGTCAAATTGCTGGCATCTTCATTCAAAGGGAAATATTTACAATGGTTCAGGAGTCTTGCCTTAGGTTCTATCCAAAATTGGAACCAGCTATGTATAGCCCTCCATGAGTAGTTTGGAGAAAAGGAGATAACTTGTCCCTTTTGGAGCAGTTGACAACCATCAAGAGAGCTCCCAATGAGCGTTGACGACTTCAAATTTAGATTTCAAATGACTTGGGAGAGAATTCCAGTGGCAGTAAGGCTAGTAGTAGAAGGTGCTTTTCTATATTACCTTAAAGCTTTAAATTCTAATATTTCTATGTTGATTCAATCCATGGGAGGCACAACTATCCTTGTTTCTTATAGCATTGCCATTAGAGCTGAAAATTGTTTGATTCAAGCTGGCAAGCTAGCTCCTAGGCCTCCAATGCCATTGTATCCAAGTTTAGAGAGCCCAAGTACTAGTCAAGTTCCTATTTTAGCCCTTATTCCCACTCCAAGAAATCATAATTCAAGTGGAGCTTCTACTTCATCTTCTAGTGCCTCAAATGAACTTTAAGAAGCCATGAAGCAATTGAAAAATCTAGGTAATGAGCTGGTTATACTCAAGAGGTAGCAAGCCCAAGGTTTTAGACCTCCCTTCCAGCCTCAAGCTCAACCTAACAGGTAGCCATACTAGCCTCAAAGACCACCCAATCCAGTTGCAAATCAAAATCAAACAAGACCTCCTGCCAACAGACCATTTGAGCCCTATAATTCCAATGCTATATCTACCTCTAAGGTGTTAGTGCCAGTGTAAAACAACATCGCTCAAGAGTATGATTGGTGTTTCCCATGCAATGAACCTCACAACCAGTCTATGTGCTTCAACGGTGCCTTAAATCAAGTGTTAATGGTGACTACAACTGGTGTGGAGGGTGAAGGGAGTCAAGGAAATAACCAACAACAAGAAACATTCTAGCAGCAATCAGCTCCAAATGATACCACACTTGTAAAATGGCAAGCAGAAGATTTTTGTGGCATGAATCAAATAATTCCCCAAAGTGTTGTAGCCAACACAAGGTCAAAAAGGAGAAATTTGGGTGAAGAATAGCCATTGGCTCCAAGTAATCCACAACCTCCTACTACTCCACAAGTTATTGGCAAACAAAATGCAGTTCCAAACACGCAAGGACTGCCTAAGACAACTCCTAGGCCAACTCAAATGCCATTTATTGCTGCCCATGTGCAAGGAATGAATGTGTAGGCCAAGGAAAAACAGAGATATGCTTCATCTCCATTCAACATCATCGATCGGATGAAAATAACAAATGTAAACATATCAATGTGGGAATCACTATCTATCCCAGGCCAAAGAGATTTGCTACAAGCTGCCATGAAGGACTGGTCAGCTTCAAATCAGCAAGTCCAAATGCAAGATAAGGTGCTCACAAATGCTTCCTAGCCTAAAGGGAATCATGGAGGATAACAAGGTAAAATGTTGAAGCCCCTCCATTCTATGTTTCATTGATCATTGGAAACCAATTAGTACACAATTGCATGATTGATTCTGGGGAAAGTAGTTTAGTAATGCCCAAGCAAATAGTTGATTAGTTAGGGCTTCAATATGAAGTCATATCCAAAGGGGTAGTGCAATTGGATGGGACAATAGTAACAACAGTTGGAGTGATAAAGAACTTGAGTCTTACTTTGCATGCATGCCCCAATGTTGTTGTTTTGCAAGATGTCTCAGTAATAGATCTTCCACCACTCTTTGCCCTATGTTTGTCAAGGGATTTCACAACCAAGATTGGAGGTTACTTATCTACTGATTGGTCACACATGTTGTTGTAACGAGATATGGAACTAAAGACACAATCAGATTTGAGCCTATTGCAAACTTTCACATTAAGCCTTACACTCCAAGTCAAATCAATACCAATTGTTCAACATTTGATCAAGAGGATTATCGAAGAACTGATGAAGTGACACCAAGGTTGGAAGCATCCCAGATCTAACTCTTGATGAATGGGAAAACAAGGTGCATGCTTTTGATCCTTATTAAGAAATAGAAGAATCTGAGCTAGGAGTCTATTGCATGCATGAAGAAAATCAGCCTATTCCTAACATCACCAAGCCAAACCACAAGGATGACAATGAGGTATGGCAGTTGTTTTTTGATGGATCAAGGAGTAGAAAAGGTGCAGGAGGGGGAGTTATGCTTGTTTCACCTCAAGGAGTTAAGTATTATTCAGCTTTTAGATTTCAGTTTGCATGCTCTAATAACACTATTGAATATGAAGCCTTGATACAAGGATTGCATTGGTCAATCAAGAGAGGAATAAAGAACTTGTAAGTCTTTGGTGACAGTGAGTTGATTGTCAACCAAGTTAAGGGGTAGCATTCTGTCAATAATGATATACTCAAATGATACAAGAATAGGGTGTGGGACCTCATTGAATATTTTGAGGGCTTTGGCATAAAATCCATTCCTAGAAAAGAGAACCAAGCTGCTGACAGGATTGCAGCAGTTGGGGCAGCCTTTGACGTTGTCGAAAGCATTCAAAAAGACAAGGTACAACCAAACATCCATGTGATTGTAAGGCCTTGGTGCAGGACAACAATGTAAGTTTGAAAGTGTTTGAAAATTATCAGCAAATCATCCATTTCTTATAAGAAGAGGCTGAGTTCTCAGCCAAAAATCAAGAAAAGTTGGAGCAGCATTATGGTGACCAAGTGGTACAGCTGAGAACCAACAAACTACCCAAGGGACTTATTACTTTGGAGTCCATTTTCAATTATAATGATTAGTTTAGGAAGGAGAAAGCAAACATCCAAGTCAAGGGAGAAGATTCAGTGTCCATCTTAGTGGAAGAAGGAAAATCACTCCGAGTTGGTAAGATGATAACTGAACAAGAGAGGTATGCGTTGATATAACTTTTTCAAGGATTCCCTGATGTGTTTGCTTGGAGATATGAAGATTTGAAGGGTTTCAACCCCGAGCTAGCTCAACACACAATTGAATTGGATCTAAGTACTAAACCCATCAGGAAAAAACAAAGGCTAGTCAATCCACACATGGAGCCTCTCATGAGGAAAGAATTGAATAAGTTGATAGAATCAAGAATCATATTCCCTATCAAGCATTCTAGTTGGGTGGCCAACTTGGTTCTAGTTAGAAAGAAGAGTGGGAAATTAGATTGTGTGTTGACTTTAGAGATTTGAATAGAGCATCTCTCAAGGATCATTATCCACTTCCTTCCATGGAGCAGATTTTACAAGTTGTTTCTGGCTCTGAGAGGTTTTCATTACTTGATGGCTATTCGGGGTACAATCAGATTATGGTGAAAGAAGAAGATCAGTTCAAGACAACCTTTACAACCAAATGGGGAACTTATGCATATAGGAAAATGCCATTTGGGCTATCCAACGCTAGAGCTACTTTCCAAAGAGCAATGGACATGGCGTTCAAGGATTTGATTAACAACGTGGTGCTGGTATATCTTGATGATATCACTATTTTTTCAAAAAATGTAGCAGACCATCTCTTTCATTTGAGACAAGTGTTCCAAAGGTGCAGAATATTTGGAGTATCCTTGAATCCTAAAAAGTGTATTTTTCTAGCCCATGAAGGAAAGCTCCTTGGCCACATTGTCTCCAAAGAGGGATTAGTAATTGATCTAGAAAGAGTTGAAGCCATAAGAGAACTACCATTTCCAAGCCACAAGAAGGCCCTTCAAATTTTCTTGGGGAGAATAAATTTTGTTTGGAGGTTTGTCCCAAATTTTGCAGCCCTAGTCAAGCCTATCACCAGGATGTTAAATAAAAGCATGTCTTTTAAATGGACAGCAGAAGGCAAGGAAAGTTTTGAAGCAATCAAAGAAGCCATCTCTCAATCCCCAACTCTCATTAACCTAGATTTCTCCAAGGATTTCATCCTCTATGCATTTGGGGGTGGTGATACTATTTACGTAATTTTTGGTACAGTAGAACAAAGACAATGATGAGTAACCAATTGATTTCTTTAGCCAAAGCCTGGATGACTATGAGGTGAGATATTCTTTCATTGAAAAGCATGTTCTTGCAGTAATTAGAAGCTTGAAGAAATTCAAGCATCTAGTTTCAAACAACAAGGTTCAGTTGTTGGTTTCTCATGTGGGAGTTAAAGATTTCCTCCTCAACAAAGACTTGAATGAAAAAAGAGCAGGTTGGATTACTCATGTCATGGAGTATGACATAGAGATCAAAGTCACCAAGTTGGTCAAAGGAAAAGGATTGTGTGAGCAGCTGATTTTGAGCAAACAAAAGGAAGCATGCAATGAGAAGGAGGCTGTTTTGGCATTGCAAGATAGCCATGAGCAAGGAAGCACTCAAGAGGAGAATGATGGTGTCCTCACTCCTTGTTAGACCCAAGACATAATGCACTTCCTAAGCACATGTCTATGCCCTCTAGAGATGAACAAGACCAAAAGAAGACACTTGATTACATGGCTATTCCATATGCCCTTGTTGATGGTGTTTTGTTCAAAAAGGATGTGAATGGAGTGTTCTTTGAGATGCATTGGTACAAATCAGATTCACAAGGTGTTGGAAGAGTTCAATGGTGGACTAGCTGGTGGTCATTTTGCACCAAGAGTGACAGCTCTAAAGATCATGAGGGCTAGCTATTATTGGCCCAATATTTTCAATGATTGTTATGCATGGATCAAGAGGTGTAAGAATTATGCATTCTTCATAGGTAAAGAGAGGCTATCTGCCCTTCCATTGCATCCAATTTCAGTTCACTAGCCGTTCATGCAATGGGGTTTGGAATTCATTGGAGTCATTAATCCCAATTCAAGCCAAGGGCACAAATAGATTCTAATAGCAACAGATTACTTCACCAAGTGGACTGAAGTAGTAGCACTCAAGGAAGTAAATGAATCTAGCATCCTATATTTCTATGAGAGAATAACAACCATATTTGGCATACTTTCTACAATAATATTAGATAATGCATTGGCATTCATTGGGTCTAAGGTGATTGAATGGGCTATCAAAAATAAGATCTACCTAAGCACTTCATCAAATTATTACCCTCGGGGTAATGGCCAGGATCTGAATCTACAAATAAGAACTTGTTGAGAATCATTAGAAGGACTCTTGATGAAAATCAGAGGTCTTGGCATACCAAATTGAAATCAGCCTTATGGGTTGATAGGATAACTCCTAAAATATTTATAGGTAACTCCCCATTCAAGCTTGTTAATGGGAGAGAGGTAATTTTTCCCATGTCACTTGAGTTGCCAACATTGGAACTCATGAAACATTTTGAGTTGTTGGAGTTTGAGCCCATGGAGGTTAGATATGCAAAATTGATGGAGCTCCAAGAAATCAGAAATCAAACATCCTGAGCAATGGAGAAGGATCAAGCTTTGATCAAGAAGACCTTTGATAAGAAGGCCAAGGATAGATATTTCCAAGTTGGAGATCTAGTGTTAAAATGGGATGCAGACAGAGCAAAATTGGGAAGGAATTCAAAATTTTATGCCATTTGGAGTGGCCCATACATGGTCACAAAGTGTAAGGACAAAAATTATTTCTAATTGTCTTCATTGGATGGCGAAGAACTGTAGATTCCAGTCAATGGAATCCATCTAAAGAATTGCTACTGAAGGGAATTCTCCACCTTGTACATATTAGCTTAGGTTTTCATTCCTCCAAGTTCTTGTGCACATTGTTTTGCTATAGATTAGTTTTCTTTCCCTAAGTGCTTTGGCACAAGTTTGTTGTTCTTGGAAATGTGTTTGCAGGCCTTACTCCATCAGATGGTGTTCTACCATCCGCCTTCCTCCTTGCAATGTTCTAATTAGTTGGGGTACCAAGCAGAGAATTTGATGAACCCATTCCCAATGGACTACTTGAGTAGCTGGTAAATTCATTCAAAGCGAGTGGAGATGATCCCTCTGAGTCACCAAAATTGTTATCCAAAATGTTCCCCTTGCTCATTTTATGGCTAACTCCCTTCATTCTTCCCTCTCTTGTGCCTCAGTCATAATTTTTTTCTTTTCAGGCACTCAAGACTTTTTAGAAATGGCACCATTGGATAGATCTTTTCTTAGCTTTCTAGAAAGGTAAATTTTTCCTCCTAACTCCATGTATTTTTGAAGTTATGGCTCGACAGAGTTTTTGTGGGAAATTTTCCTTTGGAAGGCCCTCAGCCAGTAATATGGTGCCACATGTCAAAGGAAGTGGCGGGGTCAGAGGAAAACTTGGAATTTTTACCAAGTGTTTGGAAAAGTTTTCAAAAGGAATATTTTTCCCAAGCTTTGTCGGTGAACTGGATTACGCCATGTGTCCAAGGGGGAAAAATTGGAAAATCGCCTAAGTGTTGGCGCCATGGAAAATTTTAAAAGGAAAGGCCCGTGCCCAATCATGTTATGCCATGTGTCCTATGGCATCGGACTGGTGGAGGGTAGAGGAAAGATTGGAATTTTGGCGAAGTGTTTTGGTAAAAAGCAATGGAGAAGTTTTTGGCCCGCTCCCCCACTGACCAGTCAGAGCAGCCACGTGTCCCCGGGGGTCGGAGTTTGGAGTGCGGGGGGAGATTGGGATTTTTTCCCAAAGCTAAAATGAAAAGAAAAATGTTTTCCCCAAGGGCTCCTGCGGTGAATGAGATGATGCCACATGTCCCAGATGGCAGAAGGAGGAGGAAATTCGGGAAATTTTCCCAAAGCAAAACAAAGGAAATTTTAAAGGAAAAAACACCCCCAAATGCGAGCCAATGGAAGCTTGCCATGTGTCGGTGGTGGCAAAAATACAGGAAAGGCCCGCAAAGAAAAAGGAAAGGAAAATCCCGCAACCTATGGGGTTTTTCCACGTGTATAAGTAAAAAAATAGTCAAAAGGTGATGAAAAAATTCAGGAGGAAATGCCCATAGTGAATCACCTACTGCCACGTGTCCTCAACTCATCGGCCCAACGGAGATTTTTTGGAAAATTTCAAATGGCCAAAATGAAGGAAAATAAAGCACAGAAGGTCCACGTCAATCAGAACATGCCATGTGGCATCCGGAATGGTGGAGCGTGAGGATTTTTTGGGAAATTTTCCCAAATGCAAAAAGTGGAAAATTTCAAAATTTTCACCCGCTAATCCGTTTTGGCCTTGTTTTGCCCTAAAATTTCAAATGGCCATATCTTTTGATCCAGAGCTCGGTTTTTCACGTTCTTTATATCAATGGAAAGATGGTGAAATTATCTACCATATTATGGTGTTTTTTTGTATTTTGATGGATTTTAGAGAGAGAAAATTAAAAAAATGCCTCTCGCATGTGGTCATGAACAAAAATGATGTTTCAACCACTATTTTTAATGAAGAATGGCTCACATTCTCTCCCAGCATGGTAAAATTGTCGGGAATGGTCCTATAAGGATTCCCATGCCATTTTATTGCATTTTTGGTTAGTGGTTGAAGCTCTCCCATGTTTTCCTACATTTCTCTCTCATGGGGTCATTTTGCCTTTGTAAAAGCGATTTGGCTCATTTTGAAGGTGGAACGTTTTTATGTATTACTGAGCCCCTCTATCACCTTGGAAGTTATTTTATGGAATATCAGACCTTTCAATATTACAACCTATTTTTTCTCTCAGATGTTGTAATGCATGTGTTTTGGTAATGGAAATGACAATGCGGAGCTCGTGAACGAGCTTTAATCCTCTGTTTGTGTTGTCGATTCATTTCGACCTTCCATTATAGTTTATCAATTTGTGCATGAATTTGTTTTGCATTTCCATGATTTGTGTCAATCTACGAAGTAAAAATTCTCACCACTCCTTTGGTGTATCACCTTATTAGTACTAGTTTCAGTTTTTTTACATTCTCTATCTTTGTCCCCTTTGAAATTTAGAGTAGGATCTTGAATTCAAACCATCTATAACTTGCAATAAATATTCCTAATCGGAGGAGTGGAGGAACCAACCTCTAACCGGAGAATCTTTTCCCATTTTACAAGTCCCACACTTGGGGAGAAGATTCAATGTTGTGCAACCACACCTTTGGATGTCCAAGTGTCAAACTAGAAATATGATCAACATCCGGGGGTGCTGCTGGTTTACAACAATAATAACACAACACAACATGTCACCACCAAGGTTACAAATAAGCGTGTGAATAACTTGATACAGGATGACCACAAAGGTAACACAAAAACATTCACACCCATCAAGGATAACTCACTTTTCTTTTTGACAAGATAGCATAAGAAACCACCACATAACACTCTTATAGTTAAGGCAAGCCACAGTGAGAAATTATTGAAGGTTATTTATTTTAATAAGACATCCTTCAATCCTTAACTTATGTTTTCCAGGACTCAGGATATGATTCATACAATTCCTCTTACAATGCTAAGTTTCTTTCTTTTACTCTGAAGAGAATTTTTCTTTAAGTCTTCTCTATTATGACCTTTATTTGTTTAATTCATTTATTTAGTAAAAAGGGGGTAATTTAATTCCACAAGGCCATCTATTCACACTTACGCTACTAGAACTTGTTCATACCCTTATGACAACATGGGTTCGTGTTCAACACACTTAAGAGAAGAAATACAAAGCACCTTGGAAAAAGTTAGAGGAAGAAGGTCGAGTTGAATTCATCTTTAAGACCTCATTAGTTATTACCAGGATTTAATTGAAGCTTGAGAATTTATCTAGAATTATTAAAGATTTTACTTAGGCTTCACTGAATGAGTTTTACAAAAGAAAACAATTTACCTTCCAAATGGCTGAGAGATAGATTGCGTGGTTTCTAAATTATTTTCTCCTACTTATTAAATCTTATTATCTTCTGAACTAACCATTGATTTCCCTTATCGTTTAAGAATTCACCATATAAGGATAATGTTCGCTAGCCTAGCTAGGGATAACAAGTTATATAATTTTACTTTACAAAGGATAGTTTCATCTTTGATTACTTATGGAATTACTTGTTCTCAAGTAGGTCACCTCTACATTAATTTATTTGAATATAAATTTTAGTTTAACTTCTATAAGGATTAACCAACCCATTTTATTTTACTTATAACACATTATTACTAAGTCTTAGAAAGATTTAACTCAACATTTATTCTCAAGGGTAAAGTTTAACAATACTCATTTATGAAAACAAAACAAGGTTACATCAATTCTTTCCAGCACGATACACAAGCCAAAGGGACATACCAACTCTAAGGAACCATGAATAGGGAACAAGAGAGTAAAAACATTGACCAAGAAATGCTAAACTATTCTTAGAATTCTGATAATCCATTAAGGTCACTCAACAAAGTGGTAATCCAATTTTCTTATATTTTCCATGATAGTCAAACAATCCAAGGTTTCCAAAGTTAAGATGACATAATCCACAATACATTATACTAAGACATTGATCCTCTTCTAAAATTTCCATTGGACCTTATCAATAGTTGAACAACATAAAAAGGATTCGAGCAAAATAACTTCACAACTAAGGTTGAAGAAAAAATCTACAAGTATACCCCTCATCTACTTGCATAAGCCATCTATAACAATTTTTCCACAAGAGTCAGTTCATGAGAACTGAGCAAGATAAGGCTACAAAAATCCACAATAACTATTATCTAACAAAACCATGAAAGGAAACACTTTAATACAAGAATTGGGTCAATGCTCTAAACACTAACAACACCTCAAGTTATAATAAAGTCTCTACCATGCTAATCAAAGAAGAAATACCTTGTACTTTAGTTATGAACAAAAGAAATGAAAATATAACAATCATACGAGAAGGGTCCTTGGCCTTATAAGAAGAAGTAAACAATCTAATGGAAATGGGATTCCCATAAAATAATTATATAATTACAATATTGAAGTTTGATATACATGCCATTCATCTAAAATTATCAAAAGATACCAAAAGCATAGGCTTTAATATTAGATTTAAAAAAACAAGAGTTGATCAACCCAACAAAGAGGAACCACATGGTTTCAAATATTAACATGAAAAGCCAAGTATATTAGAATTTCAATCCTGTAATCACATAGAGTATATGACTGAAATTAAATACACGGACACCACACAACATAAGTTTCAAAGTGAAGGAAAAGTATACTAGTCTTGACCATTAACTCCCAAATATTCCCCAATCATTCAAGAAGGGTCAATGCCCTTATAGGCTAGTAACAACACGCGAGAGAAGAAGGGAGTTTCATCAAACAAGAGTATACAAAACATCATCCAAATTTTATATCACTAAGGATTTACAAACCTCCACAATAATTCTAAAGTTTGGTTAATTTAAAAGAAATTACCTCTTTTCCAAAACAACAATATTTTAAGGCAACCCTTGATAACATAATCAACCATTCAAACATAGGTACAAACATAAATCACTAAGTGTCGTTATCAAAGCAACACCTCCTGCTATAGATCCATAAGACTATCAATTGCAAGATTAGTTTTCCCCAAGGTTAATAACGTTCAAGGCAATTTCCATCACAAAACATTAAGGTAATTATGTGCATAGAAACCGACCAATCTTAATTAATAGCATTAACATTATAAAAGAGAAAGGACACAAGTTAGGAAAATAGAAAATGCCATCAACAATATTTCGAGAGGGAAAAAGACCAAAACAATTCTAGTATTAGCAGGGTACTAGATTGCACAATTATAACCTCGAACTTAGGTGATCTGAAAACTAGCTATGGTTCAAGCCGATGGGGATGGTCAAGGTACTTCTTGCAGATGGCTTTAAAATCCTAGGAATAAGACCGATGATAACACGCGAGGTCTAAAATGTGTTGCACACAAACTTATTCATTCTAAAATTTTTAATACCAAATCTCCAACCCGGCTAGCCCAAGCATTGATCACTCCAATCCTACAACCTTTCTTTCTCGATGCCAAAAGGGTTATCAAAGGGACTTGAGAGAGAGAGTTAATGAAATACGAAAAAACACAAAGAAAATAAACTCGGGTGATAGGAAGGAGCTTCATAGTTATCGCAAGCTTACTTTAACGACAATGAAATACTAGCTGGAACAACATAATAAACTTGAAACTCAATCGTAGAGAAGAAGATATACATAAACAAAAGACTAAGGTTGATCACTTGAGAAAGGAAAAATTAACACCTAGATGAGAGGAACACATGCATGCTTTCTACTAACACACTGATAGCGATATAAGCTAAAAAAGGAATAAAACAAGTAGAAAGGAGAGATCTCCCAATAAGGCATCCAAATGACAAACCAATTCAAGGAAATGGTGGTTCAATTTCATGATAATTTAAATTTAGCAACAGGAGCAAAGTGTAGAAATATCTTTCCTATTTCTCCAAGCTTGTTAAGTGGTCCACGGTCTTCTCATAGCTAGATCTGGCACAAAAAATTTACAGCTATGGTATGGAGTCCCTAAAACATAGATCTAAAATACCTTGAAGGAAACGTGGTCTCTAGGATGGAAATGATAGAATATGTACACAAAATGGCTTGAACCAAGACCTCGATTCCATCATACATGACCAACAGATCGGTGTCCAACCTGCTTAGCCCACCTTTTAGTTGCAACACCTTGGATTATATGCAAAACGTGGGAGAGTAATACAGGAGTAAGGTGAACTACCTAACAAAGTGCCTCAAAGAGATGTGGTTTGGAAAATACACAAAAACATGATATGCACAACAAGACAGTAAAAAAATGACCTTGCTAAACCATGAGCAACCAACATCCATTCCCCAAGGTCCACGTAACCATCCAAAAGATTTTAACATGCCATCCCACTCAAGGCTCCACACCAGAAATCTCCACATAGCCAGACAACATGATGTGAGCATGTTACAGTCAAAGCTAAGGCATATGCACCCTCTACCACCATGAAATCTTGAGCATCGGGAGAGAGGACTTGTTAATGCTGCAACAACACGTGCCCAAGGAGGAGGAAGAGTAAAACAAGAGAGAAGTGACCAAGTAGGAGAAGGAAATAAAGAACAAATAATGTTCAAACAGATGGCGAGGATTAAGAGAACCCTTTTAGGTTGCTACCACGAGCCAAGGAGGAAGATGAAATAACAATATAAAAATAAAATGGACAATGCATTATTAAATGCGTTTTAGACTGCACAAAACAAGGCACCAATCCAATGTGCAACATCCTCCCAGAGCAGTCCTTCACCCAAAGCACTCACGCAACTAGGGAAAAGTGTGTACCCAACCACCAAAAGAAAAAAAACGGAAGCGAGATAGATTTTAAGTTTCTTTTTGGTGTTTCCTTCCATCAATTCGAGATTTCAGGCATGGCGTGAGAAAGGAATAAGGAAATTAATGGGAGTAGGTCACCAACAATAGGGTAGGTTTCATTAATACAAGCCTTAGAAAAATGAAAATAGTGGTTGGCTCCCCTACTAGCTAGAGTCCAACATGCATTGCCTTGAAGGAGACCTAATGGAACGACAGATGTTCCACCTCCCAATGCATAAAACCAAAGACCAAGTCTTCTCAAAAATCAAAAATAAAATAAAACAAGGGTATTATGGCTAGCACGGGAAAGGATAAATGGTTGGGTGGGTAGATACCTCCACAAATTAATAAAAACGTTTTATCAACCAAAGCTAAATTTACAAGGCATGCAACCACGCCTTAGATGACCAAGGAGGAATATTAACATTAAACATGAACACCAAGCTCTAGACCAAGGTGCCACCAATAACAAGCTCCTCTTGCGCGAATCAAGGCTTGGTCGAAGTGACCAATCCAAACAATAAAATCACTTATCGATAACTAACAACAAAGTTTATAACAAATCGACGATCAGATAATGAAGTTATCGTCGATTGATAATTAAAATAATAATATTATTACTATTATTATTACAACTTAATACTACTTATTAATTGCATTAACAAGGACCAACATACAAGCTTGACCAAAATAATAATAACAATAATTGACAATTCAAAAGAATAATTATTATTATGTAGATGTTCCCTCTAGCTGGTCACACCCTAACAACATCAAGTCATCATTCAAACCACCTATCGAATTTGAGAATGATATTTTTCCTTAATAAGGTAATCAAAAAGGCGAAGCCAACAAGGATCAACAAGAGTGCAACAACGTTAAACACTTAACAACATGGTCATCTAAGAAGAAAAAGAAGAATGTTGAATGGGGCATTACACATTACCGAGAAGGGAGGTTGGGATTTAAATGTTGGAAATATAGAATACCTAGCTACAAGGGTAGTAACACGACTAGTCAGTTGTAAGTTGGGCACCTCAGAGAGGTGGAAGGAGGTGAAAAAGTGTTGGTTATATGTAGCACATAAAATGGTAAATAAAATGTATTATAATATTTCATGGTACATTGTAGAGAGCTTGGTGGCGTAAGCGCTTGTGCATCAAGCGAGATAAAGGTGAGAAGATAACTTGGGGTGCCATTTTACTCCGATTGTGTTTTGTGAGATTGGTGTGCCCGATGGGTTGAAGGAGAAAGTATGGGAGTACCCCATGGAGAACAATTCCCTGGTGAAAAATTTCACAAAGTATACATGCCATGATTCAATTTCTAATACCTACAAGTAGCGCCATGATAAATGCTACAAAAGGATGCACTAGGGATTTCAAGGAGAATGGTGCATACCACAAGATTTTCCTGGTGTATTGGAGGGGCAGGAAGATTTCACAGCTTATCAACATTTCTACTTGGGCCACTTTTACATGAAGACAGGTGAAAAGAGCCCTTAGTGTAAGTTACCTTTCACTCTTACAGATATTGAAGATTGGGTGATTAATGGAAAATATCGGTTTGTACAAATTTATGGTTCGGACTTGATTTCAATGCATGCACGTGGATTGAAGAACATCTTTATCATAAGATTTATGAGTCATTATTTTTCTAATTTGAATACATTTTTACAGTGGTTGTCTACGTATACATCAAATAAAAGCTGGTATTACAGATGAAGGACTTGGATGTGGAAAGAATATCGGGATTTGTTTGATGCAAATGAACCTTGGATGCATGTTGTAGATCATTGGTGGGCTGGTGTTGTGTGTAGTTATAATTTGGAGTACATTGCATCTACATATTCTTGTCTGGAATTTTTGAGTTTGAATTCTTTTATGAACCCATAGGATCTTACCTTTTCTCTAATCCTGTCCATTAAGATCTTGATGGTGGTGATGATTTTAAAGCACCTACCTATGGCTAGCTAAACCTCCCACCATGCGTAGGCACAAGAGTAGGTGTGGATAAATATGGTGGACCTTATAGTAGAAAGGAAAAGAGAAGAAATACATCTTGAGTATAATGAAGTGTAGGAGAGGGGATTGGTGAATAAGCATGATATTGAGGAGTATGTGGAGTTGCGGAGGATGATGTCTCATAAAGGATTTAAAGCTCACATAGGAGACGTAGAGCCAGAGCATCAATATCTCCCCCACTTATGAAAGCACGGTGAGAGAATCCCTCCGACTTCGATGAGATTGCATCTAATGAAAAGAGACTAAGGACCACTCGAGCACATCTGATCCCATATGGTGACCTAGCCCTTGTGCTTGGTGTTTGAGTTCTAGAAGTAACTATTGATAAACATGTGAATGTAGGTAATCCAATAGCTTTAGGTAGATATCATTTCCCTTTGATCACAAAAGTGCGTTAGATAATATCTATGGCATCACAGGTGACAACATATTTATTGTTTGGATGAATGATTGGAGGAATATTTTATATCATGTCACTAGGACACAATTTAGGCATCCGAACATTGGAAACATGCCTGAAAGTACTACAAATTCATAGAATATGGGAGTTCGATTCAAGTACTCTCTTGTTGGGACATAAATAATTACATCCATTGGTCTAGTTCCCACTACTATAGGTGGTTCAAGTGGATCATGAGGTTAGGGATCAAGTAGATCATATGGTTCTAACAGTGGAGGAAATACTAGTGGTGGTTACGGTTTTGGATCTAGAGGACAAGGCCCACATTCCCAACAACCCCTACATCAACCTTATCAAGTTTATTACGAGATGTCTGTACAATTTTCAAAGTATAAAGGTATTCAAGATGCTATAGAGAATGTGCAAAAATGTGAGTTACTATGGAGAACGAAAGGAATCACTACTTGAGATAGTAAGTTGAGCCATTTTTCTACCTTGAGAAATGGTGACCTTTTATCTTTAATTTCACATAATATTCTACTCTTTTTGAATCTCTTGCATGATGATGACATATCGGTTGAATCTTGCATCAAGTGGATCTACAAATGTCTTATAAGATAGCGCATGATGATGATGATGGTGTATTGGTTGACTCTTGCAGATATTGAAGATTGGGTGATCAACATAAAATATCAGTTTGTGCAAAGTTATGGTTACGGAATTAATTTCAATGCATGCATGTGGATTGAAGAACATCTTTATCATAATATTTATGAGTCATTATTTTTCTGATTTCCAATAGAGTTGTACGAGTGACCTTGTCTACGTATACATCAAATAAAAACTGGTATTACAGATGAAGGACTTGGATGTGGAAAGAATATCGGGATTTGTTTGATACTGAGATGAACCTTGGATGCATGTTGTAGATCATTGGTGGGCTAGTGTTGTGAGTAGTTATAATTTGGAGTACGCTGCATCTACATATTCTTGTCTGGAATTTTTTGAGTTTGAATTCTTGCATGAACCCATAGGATCTTACCTTCGCTCTAATCCTTTGTCCATTAAGATCTTGATGGTGGTAATGAGTTTAAA